>CAMZMU010000063.1:53108063-53683978 GCA_947311845.1 Poa pratensis | reverse complement strand
CCACCGGAAACCTTGTCGGGGCCGCCCAAAGGAAAGAGCGCTTGATTTTGTTGACCTTGTTGATGAAACCGGGAGGCAACTTGAAAGAGGTTTGGTGGAAAATGCCTTGGGAGGCCATAACCGACCTAACCAACTCCCTCCTCCCCGCCGAGTTGATGTATTTGTCCGCCACATGGGTACCTTGCCGGCAATCTTGTCTTCAAGGTGTTGGAGGTCCACCCTCTTGAGTTGCCAAGATAGCGCATGGGGAAACCGGTCCTAGAAGCCGGGAAAGCTTGTAGAGCATCATCTAAGTCAATGGCGCCACAACGGATGGGGACAACGGATGTCTTTTGCATGTTTGTGCACAACCCCGTGACATCGCCGAAAGACGTGAGGATGTGCGAGCTTGGTAATTTCCTCCTTGATTAGGGCCATAAAAATGGCGGCGTCATCCGCATAGAGAGAAATCCTAAAGAAAGCACCGTGCCCCCGAAGGCGAGAGAGGTCTCCTCTAGTCGTGGCAAGCTCAAGAACTTGTTGGAGTGGATCAATCGCGATGTTGAATAGTAGCGGAGAGAGCGGGTCGCCTTGCCTAAGTCCATGACCGTGCCGTATGGGGGCGGTAGGCACTCCATTTAGGAGGATCCTCGAAGTGGAAGTACGGAGAATGGCGGAGATCCAATCACAAAACCGACTCGGGAAGCCAAGCTATCTTAGACGATCGATAAGGTAGTCCCACCGGACGGCATCAAAAGCTTTTCGAATATCCAACTTGAAGAGGAGCGCCGGAGTGTTGTTGCGATGAAGCCTCCTAGCAAAGTTTCTCACGAACATGAAGTTATCGTGGATGCTTCTATTTTTTATGAATGCGCTTTGAGCAGGAGAGATCAACGTGTTCATGTGAGGGGCTAGCCGGGTAGCCAAGACTTTGGCAATGATTTTGGCGATGGCGTGTATCAAGCTAATGGGGCGGAAATCCGAGATGCATTTGGCCCCCTCCTTTTTCGGTATGAGAACAACATTAGCCGAGTTTAGCCAATGAAAGTTGTCGGAGTGTAGCCAAAGAGGTGAATGACACGCATGACATCCGCCTTGTGTCCCAAGTTGCTTTAAAGAAAGCACCGGTGAAACCGTCGGGGCCTGGAGCCTTATCCGCCGGCATTTGCTTGATGGCGCGGAGCACCTCCTCCTCCGTAAACGGCGCATCCATTTCTCCAAGATCAAAATTTGGGTGAACAAAGGTTTCCCAATTGAAGTCTAGCTCTTGGGGTGGGCCTCTTCTCATAGCTGCATGGAAGTGATCATGCACAATTTCCTCTTTTTCCTCATGTGACGTGACCCAACCATGTTTATGTCTTAGCCGGTGGATGTAGTTTTTCCTCCTTCTCGCATTGACACGTATATGGAAATATTTGGTGTTTGCATCTCCCTCCCGAATGTTAGTAACACGTGAGCATTGCTTCTTTCTTGAGCGCTCGACCACCGCAAGGCTTATAACTTTCCGCTTGAGGCGAGCATGGAGGTCTCTTTCTTCCGGAGATAGAGGCCGAAAGTCTTGGGCCTCATCAAGGCGTAGGATAATGAGGAGGGCCATGTGCGTTTGAATCTTGGCGTCAGAAGAAGCTTTGGCTCCACCGTTTTAATTTGGCCCCTTTTTTTAAGCTTGTGGAAGAGGATTTGACATGGCTCTTGGTGTGGCGTATGCATGGTCCAAGCCTCCGTGACAATCTCCTTGAAACCGGGAAGGCACGTCCAAAAGTTTTCAAAGCGAAAAGAGCGTGGACGGCGCGGCCCGGAGTCATCGGCAAGCAAAAGGGGGCAATGGTCGAATAGCGAGGAGATTAGGCCGTGAAGGATGTGGTTCCCGAAACTAAGGTCCCATTCCGGATAGCAAAAAGCACCGTCGATCCTAGACATGGTGGGGTTTGCTTGTTCATTTTACCACGTGTAGCGTCGGTTTTGCAAATGTATAGGCTTGAGGTCACAATTGTCGAGTGTAGCTTTAAACTTGTTCATTCGCCGCCTATTGATGTTGGTGTTGTTTTTGTCTCTCGCTCTAAAGATTTGGTTGAAATCACCAAGGACCAACCACATTGTGCCCGCGGTAGGTTTTGACGCCAAGAGCTCGGCAAAGAAGTCTTCCTTCCGCGAGGAAAGCGTAGGACCATAGACCGTTGTGATCTTAAAACTAGCACACAGAGTGTATCGAGGTTATCTTAGCCGAGAGGCAAAACTCGGTGGCTTGGACATCGGTGATGTTGATCATGTTTTCATCCCACAAAAGGAGGATTCCTCCTCTGGTCCCAAGGGCAGGGCGCTGGGCAAAGCCTAGCAGTCTACCACCTCCCAGGTAACAAGCAGTGTAAGGGTCCACAATTTGGAGTTTAGTCTCCTGGAGGAAAACTATGTGACAAGATGAAGAAGCGACGAGGTCATGGACAACAGTTTGTCTATCAGGATTACTTGGTCACGGCTTAACTTACCAGGTATGGTACTCCCTTAAGTCGATAGTCAGCAGCAGCGGAATCTGGCAGAACATGCTATTCCCCGATTTGACGTAAAGTAATCTTGGCGGAACTAGAAATTTGTCATATGCTACATTCCTTTTGCCTTACGATTTACACTGGCAAGGTCAAGCCGAGTGCTTTTCATCCTCGTTGATAGCTCTACATTTTTACTCGATCTTGTAAAATAATTGTTAAAACCGGGTTAACTCTTCATTCGATTCGCATCACCATGCTTTCAAAATATAATCACTCGAGAGGGCGCAGTAAATATCTCTCCCAGTCGTAGGGCCAAGTAACATCTTTGTCACCGCGACTCATAGCTTGCTTCCCGACTAATGAAACATACCTTTGTAACGAACTAGTTACGGAGTTGTATACCCTAAGCAAGTCGGTTGACAACTCGAGAACGTGCGAACACCTTAGTTTTAGGACATGACATATACACATTGTACTTGCCACTAAAAAGTTACAAATATCTCATTACATCTCAAAGTAGGTCTATCTGACTAGGTGATCTACATCACCAGAGTCAATACTATAAGTCGACGTCATCATGCCCATGAGTTGTGCATCATAGGTATAAGTCAAATTGTAGACTAGTCGAAGGATATATGCCGTCATAACCTTGTTGCTTAGGACCATTAGAAAACCCATCATCCAATAGGTAGTTCCACAACCAAGTCGACATATATCAATGATGATGTTCAAGAAAAATATTAACTACTCATGAATAAATAGTGAAAAACCATCACCACATGATTGTCTATAGGGCATATTTCCAAATTCCAACATGTGTCGGTGTAACTCAATGAGTGAAAATGTAATGGTGCCAATGTATATATAAAACACAAGAGTCTATGATTGGATATTCTTTTGAGGGACCAATCATAAAAATCAAATGTTTTTTGTTTAAGTACACTCCCCTACTAAAGAACTAAGAAAAGGGTTTTTTCATCTTTGGTTCTATATTCTAGTAGGATTTCTACAATATATCAAGTCCAAGTCCATAATAAAACCCATCTGTGAATCTTATGAATTGTTCCTTGGAGAAACAAAAACTCTATTACATCATAGATATTCAAATAGGCTCCTAAAAGCATATGGTCCAGGTTGGAAAAAAATGTCGTCTCCCATGTAAGAAAACTACAAATTGACATACAAATGTTTGTGTTCTGCTTCCACATGTAGAACTTAATGAACACATGATAAAATTTGTGGCCTATGTGAAAGTAATGATTTATGTTTTAATAAATGATTTTTAGAATACGAGACTATATTTTTCATTCCTAGGACTAGAAATTCGAATTTTATTGCTATAAACGAGCATGAAGTTTTTTTTTTAACTTTCTAGTATTTTAATAATTTTAGTGTTTATCAAGGAATGTTCTACAACATTGCCCGTACACCGTCAGCAATCACTCTTCTTCCATGGGATAAAAAAGTTCGACCCATCATCGGTAAGATGTTGCGCGGAGTTTGAGCTAATTGATTTTATCTGGAGTCGACACTACCTGAAATTTTCATATGATCAAATTTCATAAGAAAATGAACGCTAAACAGACTATATTGACTACCATATTTGGTTCGATCGTAAGCGTTCATCTAACTAATTTATTGTGTTAACTCGAAGGTGTAGACCGGGTGGTTCTCACGAGCGCTTTAAGAACGGTCTCGGTTTGAAAAATGCTTGTAGAAATAGGGTGTGTGTATCAGGGCTGGTCTAAACATATTTTTGACCCGGGGCAAATTATAATAAATATATTTATAATGAAAATATATACTTATTTGTGAATTACTTTTATCATACTATAATCTTATAGGGTATAGTTTTCTATCAATTAATGTTCTTAATTAAGCACATTTGAATGTTCCTAATATTAATTATATCATTATTTATTATACAACTCCAATGTCTATTAATAAAAAATTGTGTGATGGGAGATTTAAAAACCTCTTCTTGTAGTATAAAAATTCTCCATGATTTTTTTTTTATAATTACCTAACTTATAGAGTTTTATGTATATATTTGTATGTGTGTATACTGTGTTCGTATCTATTTTAATATTTAATATCATGTTAGAGATATCTAAACTAGATGGTCTAATAAATATTTTAATAGTGCGTTCTCGTGTCTGATTAGATAAGCATATTTATATAAACTTTTAGATCGGTAAATAGTCTTGAAAGTTTAGCTTGGTGGTAAGTTAAAATTATACACATATTTTGTAACTGGTATTGAAAGATTATAGGTCGCAATAATAAACATATAATCTACTTTACGTGATTTCATTATTGGATATGCTCGTGTGCAAGGCGTATCTATTTCACAAAGTCTCCTGCCATCAGATCACGATCCAATGAAAACTGTTGATCTAAAATTCAAGCATAAAATTGAAACTATCCAGAAAAATTGAAAAAAAAAACCGAGGACATATATGTCCCATTGTATATTCAGTGAAAGTTTTGTTTCATTTGGATTACTGGTTTATGATTTAATTGCTATTTATATTCAGTGAAAGCTATTTAATCATAAATGATTTATCCAAATGAAACAAAAATCAGAATATTTAATGTAACATGTATGACTTTCCAGAAAATTTTAAATTTTTTCTGAACAGTTTAAATTTCGAGTTTAAATTCTGGATCAACCGTGTTCGTTGAATCGTGGTCTGGTGATACTCAGATGGGCAAAGTCACCATGAGACTGAAGCATAGTCAGTTAAGCTTTGTCCATAGGGGAGTGTACCTGAGTTCTTCGTCTTTGTAGGTACTATGCTTCTAAAAAAAATGTTAGCCCTAACTTGGATTGTGGATGGGACCAGCAGAAAGTGTTAGTGTAGTCCAACTTTCAAGCAGACGCGTTAATCCCCCTTTTCTAAGCTCGACCAAACCCCTCCGGTCAAGTGATGCTCGTTTATTGTTTGTTTAACCACCGTGTGCAGAATTCCTTTCACACCTTTCTTTCAGAAAGACGTTCGTCGGTTCAAGAAAGCTGTTGATCGCTTCCTCTCCTAGTCAATCGTCTGCACACGGCCGGTCTGATCCAAAGCGCATTCCGTTCCATTTCCAAATAGACATCCTTTCCGGTGCTAAACAATGGCGATCCAGTGAGCGGGCCGGCTATCTGCATCGCCGTCTAGAGAAGAATTCATGCCCCTCATCGCCTGATGTAACCACTTGGACCCCACGAAGAATTCCAGGTAGGGCGTGCCTGTACGCAATAAACTTCAGGGGGCGGCTTCAATACGAATGGATAGAGTTTGTACGGTCGACAACACTGTTGATGTACGCCTAATTATGGGTGTCCGGCTTAGTTAGCAGGAGTACCAGACTCGAGCAGTACTATATATAGAGCCAAAGCTAAATCATGAAAAAGAACAGTTCCTCACAAAAGCTGCTAAGTACGTTTTGCATCGGCCATGTAACGCGATTAGAGCATCTCTAGCAGTTCCTAAAGATAAATCATATCCGTTTATCCGGTACGAGATTAGCTCGACCATAACATATACTGGAAATTCAAACGCAAACTGAAAATTAGAGGTCGCGCGAAATATTACATATGATACAAGAGAAAAATACTTCGATGCGAGAACTACTTGTAGATGCCGAAATCCTCCTCGACGATGAAGTGTACCACCCACGCGAGCTCTTGCTCGTCCGCCGCCGCTTGCAAGCGATCCGGGCACCAGGAGCGCCTGCCTCCACTGCTTCTGTGGCGGCCTTGAGCTCGACGTCTGCGTAGTCTGTGCGCTTTCAGGCCGGCAGAATGTCCTCGACGAGGACGTCCATGCTGCAGCCACGAGCCGCGCTGGCCAACGGTGACGACCACCTCGCCCGCCGGCAGCGGAGGCAGGCACTACTCCTCCTCGTCCTCCTCCTCCGGCTCCGACACCTTCCTCCTCCGGTCGCCGGAGGAGCTGCGCGCATCCGCGTTGTTCGCCCTCTCTGGGCCGAGGAGCCCCGCCCACCGGCGGGCCTTGTGGGAGCCCCGCTTGCACGCGCCCTCCGAGCGCCTGCGTTGGCCTCCTAGTTTTCCGGCGGCGAACGGCCTCCGCCGCGCCAGCCGGAGCTGCGCATGGTGCTGCCAGCCATGGATCTGGAGAAGAGGAGGGGAGAGGAGCGGCGACGCTCGGTGATTCACTCGCCGAAGCGAGGGGTGCGTTGCGGCGGTGGGAGGCAGAAAGCGGCGGAGGGATGCGGAAATGGTATCGGAAACAATCCTCCATTTGATTAAATAGTGCCTGCCACCGCTTATCCAGAGGCCCGGATAATTTTTTCAGGGCCAGGCCCATATGCGGTAATCTAGTCGGGCCATAAATTTGGCCCCGCATATCGGCCAGAATTTTCCGGGCCGAGAGCCTTATTCGATATCTGTTAGAGATGCTCTTATGCCATCCTCCACAATCCGACGGTGCATTGTAAAGAGGAAAATAATGTTTGGCAGTTGGCACAAAAAGTAGATAAAAGTATGGAGGTGCCATTTTTTATGGTTCCATTGCACGAGCAGAAAGAGACGTTCGTCGACCAGTCACCCTAGTCAAACAGTCAAGTGTGTTGACTTTCAAAGTTTGCAGCAGGAGCGTTGAAGAAGTCTAGCTAGCTCAGCTGGCTGCAAAAGAGTATTCATTTCGAAACTATATATCTGGCAAAGAAAATATTTATACTTAGTATAGTGCATGTTAGGTAGGCAGGCCGTTGAAATCAGCAAATAATAATCGCGCGGGGAGACGACAAAACAACTGATCTGCTGGATGACGCGACTTCCAGGCCTACGAGCTGCTATATACGGAGTAAAATTTGGATCTCCTCAATCTCCTTACTTAATTAGGTGAAGTATATATGTACAGGTATTCTAGACGCGGCTTAATTGAGCGTGATAGCCAACCATGCCGTGGTGTTTGGTCTAACCAGTAACCAACGAGATAACCCGACATGAGAGGTCTAGAAGTCTTGTCGATTAAGATCATGTTTCCTCTCTCCGTATTCCAAAATTTACTCCGAAAATGACATCGAGACAGCAGCAGGGTCTCTGATCTTGGACAGGCAAATAACGATTCAATTGCAAGGTGTTTTCCCATATTCAAGCAACGAAGACCCGGTAGGCTACGCATCCAAAGCGCGCACTCCATTTTGTGGTGGGTGAGGAAATTGCGCGTGAAAACCCTAACATTTCGTCTAATACGTTGCAGGTAGCCAAAAAGTTTGATTTAGCCCTTTAACAGGTATCTCACATGTGAGCTAATGAAACAACACAGTATTTATATACTCCCTCTGTCCTAAATTACCATGCGTTTTGGGAATAGTCAAAGTCAAATTTTGACTAATCATGTATGAAAATATATCAATATCTATAATAAAATAAAAAAAATATTAGAATCATCACAAACTATACTTTCATACTGTATACATTTCATATTATAAATGTTGATATTTTTTCCTACATACTTAGTCAAAGTTTACAAAGTTTGACTTTGACTAATCACAAAACGCAGGGTAATTTGAGACAGAGGGAGTACCGTATACCATGATTATACGGCATTTTTTTTTAAAAGAACATATACAAAATATTTGGGCATCAACATAGCATAGGCTTTTATTCGCAAAAAAAGGCCTCTATATTTGGGCAACAATATAGCATAGGCCTCTATTCGCCTCAACATAGTATATGTATATGTTCTAAGTACATGTCCAGATACTAGAAAAAGAGCTAGATTCAGGACCGAGCTAGTATTTGTCCAGAATAGAATAGGGAAAACGCTTCTTGCTCCCGAGCTCCAGTGCTCCTCTGGTCTTTTTTTTCTTTCAAAAATCATGTTTTTAAGTTTTAGAAAAATTTGAAAAATTCACGCATATTGTTTATGATGTATCCCACAAACGTGCAAAATTTGGATTTGAAATACTTTATATTCTGGGCTACACAAAAATAACAAATCTTGTATATTTTGGAGATTTGAAAGTATGGACATTTAGATCCACCAATTTGTCAATTTTTGTGTAGAACAGAATATAAAATATTTCGAACCGAGATTTTGCAAGTTTATGAGATATAACATAGGCAACATGCATGATTTTTCCAGATTTTTTTTGAATTTATAAATATGTTTTCCAATTTTTTTTAACTAGAGGGATCACTGGAGCCCAGGAGCAAGAAATCTCCACTCAGTTCCACACCGTATTTGCTAGTTTATTAAAGCAACTAGATGCCTCTCTTGATGTCCAATATTTTGTACATGCACTTTTGTTAAAGGTTGTATAATTTTCTATATGGTACATATAAACGGTGCGGTTTTTTGTTGGCCGACTTGTCAGATACATGTTATAAGGGGCTAAATCAACAATCTGGGCCATCTATAATGTATTAGACGAAAGGTTGGGGTTTACTGCAAAAGGAGTTTTGATTATGTGTTCATGCAACAATGACACCAAAGCTTGGGGTTATGTGCAATTTCCTCGTGGTGGGTGGTACACGATCAGTGGAGGAGTGTAGTTCTGACCAAGCGTTGTTAAGAGAAATTAGCAGAGTGTCCCGCACATGTGTAGGCTACATCTTAAAAGATTATTATGGTTTAAATTATATAATAAGTAGTAACACATATCACAGATTTACTATTTATAAATTGGAAATGGTGAGGCGCAATTCATACAATTTTGGTAAATACCGAAAAGCAATGAATATCCCCCACCAAACTAAGTTAATCACCTATGGTAAAGTCTATAACAAAAATGAAGTGCAAAGGCCTAGATATATGCCATCGGCTTATACGAAGCTCAAAAGAACTTTGAGTTTTATTCGTTTTATATTTTACTATAAATGCCAATGGTGTTCCCCCTCGTAGAAAATCAAATAAATCGTACATATTAGGCATATATATTTTAGCATGTTGAATTCAGTTAAATTATAATAATGACTATTGGATTGTTTTGCGTGAATACTAACTTATAGCTTACATTTACTACCACACTTAATTTACTTTAGAAGTTGAAATTGAGCTTCAGTGGTATATTTGATTGCAATTAAATGAGGTCCTTTCCTAGGCCGCACTACTACTTGAACACATCTTGCACTATCTATCCTTAAGGTTATGATGTATGGTTTTAGTTATCACGATTACCGGCTTTTTCGCTTGGGTTTTGTCATCGTCTCGTTTTGGTGCGCGGCATCGGGACTGTTATGTTATGTTTTGTGTTGTATCGGTTTTGGCGAGTTTCTCTTATAAACCAACCAACTCTTTTCTCATATGTCAATGAAATAGCAAACCTTTTGCCTTGCTTTAAAAAATTATCATGAATAAATGTCTAACTGTTTTTTCAGCGTATAGATATTCTTGTTGGCTATGTATCCATGATCAAACCACCCACATTTGTCCTGGTATACACCAATGTTTCGCGCCTTACTTCCACTTTAAACTATTTATTTATGTAGACTAGCTTGTAATTCTCTTGAACTTATTCTACACTCCGCTTCTTAATAAATATGTATCATTATGCTATTTACAAACCTCAAATAACAAGCGAATACGCTGTTTGTAAGTGGTTTATTGCATGAAAAATGACATGTATACAAAGAAAATGGACATGTACATGTATATATTTGTTAGTACGTTTTGACATTAAAATATAATACAATGTTTTTTCACTCACGAGTACATGCATTGGTGCAACCTTGAATTACCGCCAAACTATCGCCTAGTTAGTTTATTCTTTAGTAAACCAAAATGTGTATTTTGCAACAGATGTTACCGTGTCAGATTCTCAAGATATTTCCGTACGCCAGATTAGCTGGTAGAAGCGGGATCCCCAGTGTTCTTTAGGTTGGAAGAATCATTCCAGCTGACGTGCAAAGATCTACGTGAAGTCTAGAACGCTGGCACGCTGCTCTCCGGCTATTGGCCGAGCAAAGCGTCGGTCGTCTGAACTCTGAAGGTTGGCCAAGAAAGTAATCCTCTTAATAACAAGTGCACGCTTAACAATCTTATCTACCCATCCATCAGACAGCTTCCCCAGCTGCATCCTTGCCACCTCCTTGACCTCTTGCTGATTTGCACCTTTGCAGGTGCACAGCCAAATTAAGACGATTCCTTCTTATCTTGGGACTGCATCATTAGCCAGCTACTGGACTGTACTTAAAAATGCCGCTAATGCAGTGCCCTCGAGCTATGGCTAAGCTAGCTAGCACCGGGATATACATTGACGAGGACGACGAGTCATGGACACCGCAGAGGGAAAAGCAAAAAAACAAAAATGGCAGAACTAGTTGAAATGCACTGGCCTCACCAGCTGTATCCTCGCTAACATCACGGGCCGTACGAGTTTATATTTACTTTGCCAAATTGGACAGCTGGACGAATGGTGCTAGTCGCCGGTGTAGATCGGCCGCCGGAGAGAGGCGAGAGTGCGAGACGACGGTGAGACCTTTGGTACCGGAGCTCGTAGCCTCGAACTACTTCAGAACTGTTCTGCTACTCCAACGAAGTAGCCGTGCCTCGGCGTCCTTCATGGCGGTTCGAATCATGATTACCAGGTGTGCAATGTGTGCGAGGAAGACGACGACGGGCTTGAATCTGCTGCGATAGGGGTGGTGCCGAGAATTTTTTTTCTCACGTCACTTACTCACATGGTACATTGAACCTTGCGGGGCTGGCGGTCGAATAGTTTCAAGATTCCAATTATACATCGCAGTGACCGGTCACTGGAACCTGCAGTTGCACTCACTCGGAGCACCAGCGGCAGTAGTGTGGTCTTTCCTGAATGATTGATCCGATCGACTGCTCTGCTTTCTGGTTAAACTTCATGTCAAGAGGCTTCTAACCTTAAGTTGTCGCCCCGGGATTTGCACCACGTAAATGGCGTGTCCACTACGTCAACGTTCGACTGTTTCTTTCTGTGTGAAGAAGAAGAATACCATGCATGTCCTCTGGTTTGTCCGCTTATTAACATGAGAGCTTCTAGACAGAAAACTCTAACTTCCGCCCTGCAATCTGCATCAAGATTAAACAGATCTTATCATAACATACCCCGACCAAAGCTGACGAGCGGACCCAAATGTTCTTGTTCACCGAATGGTTTCTGTCCATTCCGTGCTTAGCCTGATGAGGACGGGTCTCATAGATGATCCATCAGCTTTGTCACTTCTCAGTACTACTCCCTCCGTTCCAAATTAGTTGTCTTTCATTTGTCCACATGCGGATGTATCTAGACATGTTACAAGTATAGATACATCCGCATGTGGACAAATGGAAGACATCTAATTTGAAACGGAGGGAGTACTCCAGTGCGGCTTGACTACAGTTATGGCTTGGAAAGCCGAGAGGAGCGAATTGGCGAATAGTTTGGAATTTAGTTAGTAGCTCTCCCGCCTCGTTCAAAGTTTCTTTTGGCAAATGATGGTGACGTGAGCAAGCAAGGCGAGCATCAAAATAGTACGAGTATACTGTTCACGACTAGTCCAGGCTACGATGTGTCCATGTGTACCGGGAACACCTCCTCCGTGAAGTCGTTTTCGCTTCCGATCCCCTATGATGTCAAATCTAAATCTAAAGTTAATTATGTAGAACCACAACTTAATGGCAATATGCCACACCCTTTTATGTTTTTCATGAAACTAGCATGGTGGCCCTCGCAAATGCGAGGGCAACACCTTATATTAGTATTGACGTGACGGGTAAAAATTATACTTTTATGGGATATGGTAGGAAAATATATCCACCAAAATATTATTCTAAATAAAATATCCCATATGTGAAATGCATTTTAAATTTGTGGATGAATTATTAGTAATCGAACCATTGATTTTGTTGTTGTTTTAACGTTGCGTTGAATCAGTTTGCACAATTAAAGTCAAAACCGCAAGCTGGTTGTTACTTTTTTTGTAATCTTGAATCATTGCGGTATGATTTCCGCCATTGGCATCGTGCAGGGTCATTAATCTAAATTCTCCGGTTCTCTAGCCGTCTATCGATATTGTGTGAGCATGTGTGTATGGATGTATGAGTGAGTGAGTTTATGTTTATATATTAGTTCATGTTTTCCAAACAAAATAAATGTACAATATGTTTTGTTTGGAAAACATATCTTGATATGGCTCTCCAAAGTTTTACAATATATGTTTTCTAATTTTACTTGAATTTCATCTAGAAAAATTTGGTTGATGTATTTGTGCCTGCAAGAATCGGTCGTCCCCTTTGAGTGTCGTTCAAAACAATTAGTGCAATATTTGTTTGCTCTTCATGTCTTGTGCAAACATACCCCGAACAATATCGTTTACAATAGTTTTGTGTGCATAAGTAGGCATGTAGAACATTTTCAATTGTGATGAAATCTTTCGTATAACTCAAACATGTATAATTAATAACATTATGTTTGTATGTTGACCTCTTACTTACTTTCCTTGTATGTAAATGTGTATGCCCAATTTACATGTTGGACAACTATTTTAGTTGTCTCCTTTGTTCCTAAAATTGCGGATGGGCATCTTTTTTATGTTCCATCATGGTGGGCTGGAGTTATTTACGTGGTGGATAAGGGAAATGTTATTAGCGATGCGCCCTGTCGGACGTAAAGAAATAATTAAAATATTAAAGATAAAAGAGAAAATACTAAGTTCGGCCAACTCTTTTTTATTCTCTGGTCCAATTAAGCAATATAGTATTTTCTTATAATATTGAACACGGACATCTTTCTTTGACTTAGTGGAATTGGTTTTTTGACGGACTATCAGCTACAAAATATGGATTGTCCTATTCTTCAAGAAATATATAGTTAATAATTAAAATTTAAAAAATAAGATAAAGTTCTATGTATGAGTAAGTTGTTTATAAGAAAGCACATGGTTATTACTGATCGACCGATTGATAAGCTAGTTATAAGTCAGATTAATCAACTTATAGGTCTGACCGATTTGTACTACAGATACAAATTTGAACACGGATACGTTTCTTTGACTTAGTGGAATTGGTTTTTTTACGGACTATCAGCTAGAAATTATGGATCGTGTTATTCTTCAAGACATGTATAGTTAATAGTATTTAATCTATAGAAAATAAGATAAAACCTATGCATGAGCGAGCTGTTCCAAGAGAGCACATGATCAGACAGTTTACGTCCGATTGATCAGCTTATACGTTCCGATCGGATTGTACTACGGACCCAAAGTTGTATTTTTTTAAGCGCAAAAAAAATGTTGTATTTTTTTTTTTTTTGCGTGGAGATCCAAAGTTGTATTTACCGACCCATCTACCAGCTAGTTATAGTCCGATCGATCGGCTAACTATACATCCGGCCGGTAGCGCCGATCGATTGGATAATTATACGTCCGGCCGGAAGTGGACTCGTGCATTCAAATATTTCCTGAATGTGATGCATGATATGTAACCTCTTGGCGTTGTACACGTGACATGAATTCTTTTTTTTTCGGAGATAACGTGACGTGATTTACATGTTCAAAGCGACCTGTTTGTACCGACTAACGTTGTACCTAAATTTTTCCATATTTTAATCTAAGCTGTCACAATATAAATCAACGGATTATATATTTATAACCTATGTGGATTAACGTGGTGTCTCAAAAACTAACTCATTTTGCTTTTAGTATATAATAGATCATTTTTTTTTTGGGTTGAATGGGGCAGTAGCCCAGCGGTTGGGGACACAGTGGGGAAACTAGCGACCCGAGTCTGAGACCCGTCAGGACATAATTTCGGGATTTTTCACGAGGGTGGTCTCCTTCTATGAAAAAAAATACCACCAAGGCTACACTTGATAGGTCTTTATTTTAATTTATTTTTTGGTTCAGTTACTTACAATACAACCAAATGGTGTCTTCAAAGCATTTCTCATCACGAGATGCGACAGTACAGTCTAGACCACCATGGGGTCCTCCGCATGTTGTTGCGGTTTTGTTTTGGGAGAAACCAACATTTTCTTTTTTGAATGGAGAATGGGTGCAAGAGGACCCAACATGAGCATGACAATTGCAGATGAAGTTGTGGGAGTTACTCATAACCGGCACGAGCTTGCTTTCTGGGGCATCACTTTGTTCAAAACCGGAGATAGAGAAGGGACGTCACTCTGTCCATGGAGAAAAAGAAGGCGAAGGATAATAACAAGTATTCACTCCGTTAAAAATTAGTTGACTTAAATTTATCTAAATATAGATGTATCTATATTGGTTTAATGTCTAGATACATCCGCGTATAGACAAATGTGTGTCAAGTAATTTGGAATAGAGGGAGTAACAGAGAAGGTTAACATATTGGCCTCCGTGCATAACTGACAATATTGTCCACCCAAACATATATAGATGTGTACATGGATGTGTCTACCACTGGTCTAATTTGGCTGTCAAACGGGGCCAAGTGACTGATTTTGGTGTTCAATTAACTTTAGCGTAGTAGGTTTGGTTCCCGTATAAGAAGTGCAAAACTTGTGGCAAAATGATATAAGGTGCCGTTTAGCTATGTTTTTTTAGTAATTAACTACTCTAGTTATGTTGGTGCATATAGTGGTGAAATTGGACATGTAGTAGATGAATTTGTTTCTCTACAATGAATGTCTACTACATGCCCAATACTATTTTTTCAAAAAAAAAAAGTCTCAGCACACCCAGAACCATTACCAAAAAAATTTGGTGGAGGAGTTAGGAGGATACTAGTTTCAAAAGCCTTTAACTTAAAATTTGGGCTCATAAGTGCAACTCTACACAACCCTTGGCATAAAACACTTAAAAGCAATAAATCACCAACTGCTTGGAGACTAACAAAGGACCGGGCAGTCAACCTGATCATCCATACACTTTTGTTTGAAGGAACAAACCTAATGTGTCTACATCTACTTTGTCGAGTGCAATTCTAAAAGTAAACACCCAATTTGTATTACTGGTGCATGGTGATTACTCTAACCAATTATGTTCCAATAACAACTACATAGTGTGCAAACTTTGTTAAATTTTGACTTGTTATACAATTTTGACCATGAAAAAGAAGTAAAGAATAAATTGGTTTTGTTTGTACTCTAAAGTTTTGATAAATATAATTATCGATAAAAATGCTTAATTTATCACCCACTAGAAACCGATATTGAGATATTTTTTAGATAGTATTCTTCTACAGATCTTTCCGATACATTATAGAAAAGTTTGGTCATAAAATACAGCTTACTATCTTTCACTGAAATTCAATTAAGCAAAAAACACACTAACTAATATTTATAAAGAAGTGAGTCTAGCTGACTTCGTTAGGGAAGTGGATGTACAATCCAGCCACCTAGACTGAAGTCCCCATGAAAGCGGATTTGGGTTATTATAATTTTAAATAATGGTTGTAGGAGCTTCCCGTACCGGATTCCTTTAAAAAAACTAATGTTTAGTAACATTGCCAAATAGTGGTTAAACTATGCCAACAGATGGAAAACATCATACTTAGTAAAAAATGTAACATGTTACAAGTTTAAAAAACTAATAAACAAGTATACAAGTTTAGTAAAAAATTATATCGCTCCAGGCCCAAATTTTAAGGGTTGTGCTTCGGTGTACTGTAACACCCAAATTTTGGAACCAAGGAAAAACTTAGTTTTACAAGACCCAAAATTCAGAGCCAACAAAAACTTTTTGAAATATTTCACTGATGATTGTGTTTTCCCTCCCATTGCTCTGTTTGATCTTCTGTGACTTGTTGTTCTAGTTGTTTGACCAATAGATATTTAACCTTGGTGATCAGGTCATGACAAGAAAAGAATAATTCCATATATCTTTTGCCACTCTTCTTTTAGTCAAATGCAATTTCAATAATAATTTGGTTTTGGCAACAACCAAAATACCCATTTTTTAGACAGTAAAAGTGTTTCCCAAAATTATGTGTTTCCAAAAATATGGAGATCTATATGCTATTTCCTACCTAATTTTCCAACCTTGATATTTTGCATGTGTTTCAACTCCTATTTTATAAACTCCTATTTTTACTCCATTTGGAAATGAACACTAGTGGGAAATATATTATCCCACATATTATTCCTTATCAAACCTTTTGAAAACTATTAAGTATGAGTTGAGATATTTCCTAAACCTCATCTTGTCATAATTAGGAGTGGTCACCTCTCCACAAGATGTCATTGTGGAAATGGTGGTATGATTAATTCTTGTGGTTTGGTCTTGGTTGTGATTGTTGATCTTGATGTGTTTGTTTGCTTGTGTGGAAAATAAATCACAAGTGCTTGAACATTAATTAGAACACACTTGACAACAAAATTGGAGTGTGACTTGAATATAAACAAAACCTCTAAAAATATTCAAGGACTTGAATTAAAGATTCTAATTTAAATAAACAATCTTAACAAGTTTTCCTCTCTGCCTATTTCTCTATTTTATTTAAAACAATTAATTTTATTATGAAAACTCCATGAATGAGATGAAATAACAATCATCTCACTTTCCTACCTCTCTCTTCTCAAAATTATAAAGTTACCACATAATTTGATTTCAATTAGGAAAAATCCTATTTTATTTCTTTTAACTCAAAGGATATTCAAAAACCTTATTTTATTTTACATCAAAAATCCAGTAAAATTGCAGGAGCTTTCTACCACTTTGCTTAAGTCAACCACAAATTCAAATCACCAAAATTCAAAAATTAACTTGGTGTAGACATTCCGTCGAACACCTTAAGGGCAGAAACCCTAGTTTTCAAACCCAAATTCGAATTCAATCAAATTTCTTCAAATTTCTCTGCCCACTCTCTCTCTCTCTCTCTCACCCCTGCACTGTAGCCACATGAGTGCTAGCATTTTGGACGTTTCCTATTGGAGTTTGGCGCCATTCCTCTCCTCACCCACTTCCCTCTCTCCCGTACGCATGTGAGCAAGGAGAAGGAGGCCGTGCAGCAGCTCGTCGCTGCGCCACTGCACCTCTCTGCTTCCCCTCTGCCGACTGAGCACGACCACGCGCGCGAGGTGCATCCTCTCCATCCCATTTCTTCGCCGTCCGGTCCCTGCTCGCCATGTCACGGCCGCCGAAGACGTTCTCGACGACCACTTCTCCCCCGCCAGCAACGTCGTCCAAGCTACTCCACGTGCACGCCTAGACCCAATGGACATCGCGATGTCACCACCGGAAGCCCACGGCGACGCCATCTTTCTGTCGAGCACCGTGCGTGCGCAACGGCCACCTACCACCCCGAGCTCGCGCCTGCTCTCTCCCTCGCTCGACTCGCACCCAAAACCATAACGGAGCACCCTACGTCGTTGCTACACCGCCGCAGTCGCCAATGGCGTGCTCCCACGACCCCTAGCCCCTCCGTGCACCATGGCCACCATGGACCGGCCTCAGGCCTATAAAAATCCGCCCCCGACCCTCTCTTCTCGCCACACCTCACCCCTGCTCTCCTCTCTGCTCTCCCCTCACTCCCCTTCCTCACCGTGCACCGCCAGGAGGGCCGGCACGCCTCTGCAGCCTGCAGCCCCGCTGCCGTAGCAGAGCACTGCCACGCTCCGCCGGAAGCCGAGGTCGATGTCGATCACGGCCGTGCCGTGTTTTCCCTCTCCTTTCTCTTCTCTCTGCCCTGCACCCTCCCTGCTTCATCACTCGAAGCTCACCACTCGCTTCCCCTTCTTTTTCTGTGCACAGGACCGCCGCAGGAGTTCGCCGTCGACAGGTCCGTGGCCAGGGCAGCCGCCAAGTTCGCCGTCGCCGATTCAGACGCACCCGCGCCACGTCGTTCATGCAATCGTCTTCCCCACGCTCCCCGCACTCGATCTCCACCCTCTCCGCCGTCCGCAGACGCCCCTAGGTGAGCGCCGCTTCCTCGCCACCATCTCTGGCCACGGCTTCGCCGCCGTTTTGTGGTAGCCGCCGACGTGCCCTCTCTCAGCCGTTGGATTTAATCCAACGGCCACGTACCGCTTCGTTTAATCCAGCCACTGACCAGCGGGCCCGACATGTCAGCGATTTAAACATTTCCAGCGCGCGCGAGCTAATTCGCTGAGTCATTGACGGGTAGGCCCCACCCGTCAGATTTTTCCACATTATCCACTCCCAGGTTTAATTTGATTTTCTGTTTAGATTTGAAAACAGTACTGGACCTCACTTTGAAATTCAATATCTTGAGAATTATAAGTCCAAATAAATCAAACAAGAATTCTCTGGATAGCTTATGAAATTGTTAACCCAACCACATTGGTTTCGTCTTGTTTAGATCATTATACAGAGAGGGATAATTCAAACAGTACAGAAGGTTTATATACCTAACTTGATTTTCTCTGATGATCTGGAACTCCAAATGGCTTGAGGTCAATTTTGTTAGCTTAGTAATTTAAAATGTTATCTATCCCTATTTTTGTAGAATTATTGGAACAACAGAGGCAAAATAGAAAATCAAATAGTGATGTATCCTTTTCTTTAGTATCATAATTATAGTGGAATAAATAAGTATCCAAATGGCCCTAGACCAATTTTGTTGGATCATAAATAATCAATATTAGTTGTCCCTAAATTAACATAAATTTGTGACCAACATAGCTTGAGTTGTGCATTAAAACTTGTGTGACAAGTTTCTGCCATAATAACCATATATAAATAAGGGTTAATTAAATTAAGTTGAATCCAATTGTTTTGCCTTATGTATCACAGTAGCCTTCTGTAGGATTTAGGATTGTATTGTTGTAATGCTTGGTTGAGTAGTGTGGTGATTGTTTGATTAACAGAACTCTTTAGGTGTAATATTGAGTAAAGAAAATGCTGTTTCTGCCTTTAATAAAAGAATGATTTGAGTGTTTTTATTATAAAATGTTGTTTACGTTTATTACTGAGTGTTTAGGTACTGTTATATGCTTGTTATTGTTGGTTAGCTCGTTAGTATATGTTAGTACTGTTAGTGACTTGTGTTAAGAATTGTTTTGAGTAAAGCATGTGTGATGATTTGGTGCTTAACCCATTTCAAAAATTGAATAACTATGCTTGTGTTGCTTGTTAATGAATATGAGCTAAATAATCACTTCCAACTAAAGATGTTTGCTACTGGTTGTTCAAGTTTAATAGCAATGCTTAGCCTTGCAAGTTAATAGAAATCCTTAAAGGTTGCACTCTATCATACCCTAGCTTGATGAAATATTTTAGCTTGTAGAAAATAATGGATGACTTAACTTTTGTCTGAAGTATTTCCTGTTTTGGAAGAAAAACAATGTACCTAACTTTTGTCTGAAGTATCTCCTGATTAAATAAAGGTGCTTGTGGTTCATCTTTGCCTAAGGTAGTTTTGTGATCTATGTCCTAGCATGTGTATAGTGTTAGACTACTGATTGGTCTAATGCCCTTGTAAGTGTAGATCTTAGTTTGTTGCTTGAATGATTAGTTTTATGTTTGTGGTTGCTACTTGTTTGTGTATCATTTGTGGTTTTGTTTGGTGTATTGAGTGTTGATTATTTCCCTGTTTGCGACGCTACAAATAATGATGTCGGAGTGACCCTTGGAGAGGAATTTTGAAGAAGGATGGGATTTTAATTTTATTGACATATGAGGAGAAGCCCATGAACATATTGCTGAACCAGGCGAGCTACTTCTCTGAGCTTGCAATTATATACATCTATTTTGGTTCACAGGTTTTAATTATAAAGAGCATAAGTGATTTATGTGATGTTTGCCACTACAGCTATGATTTTGAAAACCCCTTTCCAAAATACAAGGATATTATTTTGACACCATATATAGGGGTATTAGATGGAAATTCTTTTTCAAACTATCGGATGGGAAAAAGAATTGTCTATTCAAACTCTTTTAAAAATCCTTGGATAGATTATGGTGTGCCGAGATGTCGGTGCTGAAGTGGAGAAATGGAGAATGGTGGTTTTGATAAAAAAAAGCACATTATGTCTTAGTACTTACGTCAACCAACCCTACCCTGTGCGACCACATTTACCCCCATATGGGAACGGGGCTTAGTCATGTAGTTTGCTCATTTTAGTACGGGATACCTCAACAACGGAGATGACTCCGTTCCACGAGGGGATGGTTCGGTGACCTACCCCTGACCTGGGTCCTCGCACGTTGGTGGAGGATAGAAGGTTCCACCATAAACCGCCGGGCAGAACTATGTGTCCTCACACTTAGGGCCATCGACGGATGAGCTGGACTAGGTGTCGATGGAAAGTGTCATAGCGGCAGGGTCCTGTACTAGCATGAGCAAATGAGAGGCTATGGTCGGTGGCTCAACTTCGCATACACCTTGTATGGCGGGACGTGGCTGACACGATGAGTTGCCGGATGGATGTGGGAAAAGTGTGCTACCTCTACAGAGTGTAAAACTATTCGAATAGCCGAGTCCTCGGTTATGGATAGTTGGAAGGCCCTACTTCGACCTACGTGCAAGTTTTACAAAGTTTTGTGTTTCAAAAATGAAGTGGAAATGTTTATGCAACTCTACCGAAGGGCTGGTATGAGTTTGTTGGAGATGAATGACCAGGAAGGGCTCTGGTCGGAAAAGGAGAAGTTTTGGAGAAATAAACCTGGTGCTGGTTTTCGGGAAATTTTTTTAAAAGAGACTTCTTACAAAGACAGAGTTTGGGAAAAAGTTCTAAACATCTTCTTTCAGTTTTAACAAAGATATAGAGATGTTATTCTAAAAATAACAGTCTTATGAGATAAGAGCAGAACTGGGCATGTTCATGTTGGGAGTACCTTGCGAGTACAATTCCAAATTGTACTCATATTGGTTTAGAGCAGATCGAAGAAGAAGAGTGCACTGACGTCAATGCGAACTAGGGTGCTTCCCAGTCAGCTGCCTGTAGGGTTATGGCAAATGACTTGGGCTCCACGTTGTTTGATGATTTCCGCTGCAAGTACATGTTGAAGTTATGGCTTCAATCAAGTAAGTAAATTCACTCGGTATTCATGGAGCTTCTTTTGATATCAGTTTGATTGTGCTCAGCGACACACTGATCATGGGATCGCTGATGTTGTAGGCACAAGGGTATTTCGGACAGCTAGTCCGGGGTACCCACATGTACCCCATCCCAAATTTAAAAAGGGTATCTTGGTCGTTTATCATTATTAATCCCTAAACTCGTTTTAATTAAACATAATGACGTCTCTGCAGTGGTCCAAGGCGAGGTAGGCGTGTTGATTTTGGTTCCGATCTGGCGACATATTAATCCGTGTATTTTCCGGCGAGTTGACGACACGTACTAATAGTTTTTTTTTTTGGCTCGGGTCAATCCTGCGCGAGACGCGCACGTTCAATCAACAAGCAAGCTGCTTGATGGATTGATGAACACACGCATGTACAGTAGCTAACTTGGCTATAGCACTTTTTAGAGCTAGTAGCTCACGTACGCAATCGCAGGAATACAGAACGCTGGGAATCGATAGTTGGCTAGATGCTCGCATCGTTCTTTTCATTTCTCTTTTTTTTCCTTGAGAAGCATGGGGTGATTGACCGGGAAGATGATGACCCCATTGTAGAGCCGGCGACTCCGCGAAGTGGTCTTCTCCTTCACCTCGCTGCAGTGCCAGCCGCGGGGCACTGTTAGGATCAATCTTTGTATAAAAATACGTGGGTAATATGGGCGTGGGTTTAGATCTCAGGTGGTTCAATTTAATTAAAATGAGTATAGGATTAATTAATGGCAAAAGACCAAACTATCCTTATAATTTGGAGAGAGGGGGTACGCCGAAGCCCAGTCCAAATTTTAATTGGATCAACCCTTCCTGTTGTCTAGTCTCAAACGATTTGTAGTTGTTGGTCTCGTACCTATGCGCATGCGCCTGACACTCTGCCCATAAGTTTTAGGCTAGTGAAACTCTCTCTCTCTATGTACACATGGTATATCACCTCATCTACGAAGACTAAAGATTTGCACGAGTTTACAAAATAATATGCAACAAAAGCATGCCCACAAAAGCAGACACATCATCAGCAAGCCACAAGATAATATATGACACAAACAACATAATTAAGTATGTATGATTCATATCGCAAAAATAGTACAAGTTTATTCTACCAAGTTTATTGTACTAGGTAAGTTTGGAATAATAAATACACACAACGATAATGTACTTAATAAACCGAGTACGTACCCAACATCGTTATTTTTTTGTGTTGAAAGTTCTAAAGTCACCCTGTTGCTCTAAGGGATTCTCTTCTCCTCCGGAATATTTGGTGGCCATCGTGGAACTCTCCATCGGGTTCATATACATCCTTGTTGATGAGACTCTTGAACTTGAGCCAGACGCGATGTAACTCATCTCTGAAGTCTCCATTTGTGAGGTCTTCTAGTTGTTTGGTCCAAGCATTAACGTTAGATTCCCTTGAAAAGATGTCTCTAGCCGTACGTGCTCCATCATTTTATAGATAATGTAGTATCAGTTCCTCTTAGTGTCTTCTGATTGTTGCACACAATAAAAATCGAGTTTGTGGCTGAATTTGAGTGCGCCGGTATTGCCGAATTTTATGGCCCAGTATTGGAACATACTAGTGGAATTCAGCGCGGCGCACGCCGCGTCCTTGATGTGAAATTTGATGACGGTTTGGATTCAAAAAAATGTTTGTACTGCAAAAAAAATGTTCAGATTTAAATTGTTTGAAATGAAGACAAAATTTAAGAGTTGATGTAATTTTGGAAGGTGAACAAATTTTGAAAACGCCGCACCTGTCGTGATTCGAAATGTTGAAGTCCGCTTGAATTTGTCGTGCATGTTTTTTTTTTCAGTGAGGAAATAGAAAAAATATGTAGCAAGCTAAGTGATATTTTTAACAAAAAGGGTATTTATTAGTTCGTGTGGAAAGTCTGTAATTTTCTAAAATTTTAAAATTCCTTAAATTTATTAGGCATCTCGGCGCGGCGACACGCCACACCCGTTGTAATCAAAAGTGCTGAAATACGTGGGTGTAATAAAAAGTGCTGAAATACGTGGGAATTTATCGTTTAAGGTATTTCGAAGTACTTGTATTTTGGCAGTAATGTGTAATTTAATTTCGTAAGTTGAACTGATTAAATTTGTTTGTATGTCGATTTAAATATGTAATTTAAATCCTTTCTTTAAGTAGGCATATGTTGAAGCATTATTTAAATATGAGTACGTAAGTAGACGAAGTTAAGTTCAATTTAAGCATTTAGTAGATTGAATTGCATGATTGGAGGGAGTTCAATTATATTATCTAAAAAATATTAACCTATTCAAATTGACGTAATATGTTTGTTTTTTGTCTTAAATAGTTAATTTAACTTAATAGTAAAAGCAAATACATTATGTGAGCATTTGGTAAACTCAATTTAAATTCAATCCTTAATTAGAGGATATGATTTGCATTTTCTCCAAATATTTGTCTAATCAAGCAGTTTGAAAACGTAACTACATAATTAGAGAGATTTAAGTTATATTACCTCCAAATATGTTAGATAAGTTGGAATGATAAAATATGGTTCCATTTTGCCATAATTTTCTTATTCAGCACCATTATCAGAGGAAATATATTATGGTTGTTTGTAAATACTAACCATTTGGAGCATTTGTTAATACATCTGCATATTTGGAGTTAGTACAGTTAAGTTATCTATAAATATTAATTTGTTTGAAATGGTATAATAAATTTGTATTTTGCCCTAAAAATGTGATTTAACTCTATAATCAGAGCGATTATATTATATGAGCATTTATTAAACTCAATTCGTAATTGGAGTAAAATTACGAATTTGGATTTTGTGTGTACAGTTGAAATTGTTTAATTGTACGTGAGGACCGTTCCGCATTTTTTTTGGAAATTGCGGGGGCTTTTTTTTGGAAAGAAGGCACGTACTGTAGAAATGTTTTATTGAAATAACGTAGTAAATGTTAAAGAAAATTCGAATTTGACGGAATATATTAAGGCAATGCACTTTCGCGGCCTTGATGTCGAATTTTGACGATGTTTTGGATTGAAAAATATGTCTGCACTGGAAAAAAAAACTGTTCAGATATAAATTGCTTGGAATGAAGACAAAATTTATGAGTCGAAATATTTTTAGAACGATGAAATTGGGGAGCTATTTATATTCGAATCATTTTAACGTTTATTAAATGCTCACATATGGTGGTCATGTTGATTTTTTTGGTATACGTGGTGTAAGGAATTCAAATTTGGGAATGGGATTATCGACATAAAATTTGTTTAGATTTGAGTGTACTGATATTGGGGGAAAGTTTGCGCTTTTGTCCGAGTTCCAAAATTGTTAATTTGGAAGGCATTCATATTTGAATTTTTTTACGTTTTTTTTAATGGTCAGGTTTGAGAGCATTCTAAATGTTGGAATATTCGAATTTGAATTTCGATCGTACGTTGTGAATAGTCAGTGTTTATTGTTGTGAAATGTTGGAACATTCAAATTTGAATTTTCATCGTACGCCGTGAGTAGTCAGTGTTTATTGTTGTGTTCATGTTGATATTTTTGTCACGTTTGTAAATATAATCTTGGTGTAGGAAAATCAAATTTGGAAAATGTCCACGTTAAAAATGTGTTTAGATTTTGATGTATCGAACTAAAAAGAAAGTTTATATTTATGAAGTGTTTGATGTCCAAAAGTTCGAATTTAAAAAAAGGTTTGTATTTTTTTTTGTTTGGTTTGCAAAAGTTGGTGTAATAGTTAGATTTGAAAGGATTTTAAAATTTTGGGATATTCAAATTTGTATGATGCGTTTATGTGATAAAATTCAAATTTGGGAGTCTGTATATTTTAAAATTCTGCATATTTGAAAATTATTGAATCTGTATTTGAAAAGTTATAAAAGATTTGTAAAAAAGGAAAAAAAAATAGGGGAAAAAAATAAAAAGGGCCGAGCCAGCTACAGAGCAGCCAGCCCAGCCCAGCAGGTGGCCCAGCTGCTCGGCCCAGGCCCGCTGGAACGTCATGCTGACGTCACCAGCGGGCGGCTCTGCCGCGGTGGCGACAGCGACACCGGCGTCGAACCACGCCGTTCCGGGACGCGCGAGTAGGCGCACTCGACGCGGGGTGGCTGCAGGCAGCGGCGCCGCCGTTGTTGGGTCGCCGGAGCGGCTGCTACGGCGTGCGAACGCGGCGGAGGGAGCAGTGGACGGCGGCGTCGATTCCGGTTTCGGTGCGCCGTTTCGGCAGGCGAGAGTTGGCGACGAAGGAGAGGACGCGACGGCGGAGGCTCCCGTGTGAGCGGATCTGTGCGGGGAGGGGCATACCGGCGGGGGCGGCGCCGGCGAGCCCCGGCCGCGGGCGAGAGGGGAGGAGAGGGAGAGAGTTCTGCGCGTCTTTTGCAAAGAAGTCCCTGATGTTTCTAGAATTTACGAATAGGTCCATTTCTTCGTGAAATCGTGGACTGCGGAGCAAGCGCCGGTTTAGCGAGGGTCTTTTTTGCAAAACCGTCACGGACGTCTTCTGCGGACCGTCCGATCGCCGAGCGATGGCTCGGATCGAAACACTGCAGAACACTGTAGCAGTGACCAGTGTTCACTGTAGCTATCTACAGTGCTCGAACGCGGAGGGAGCGAGAATTGCGCCAGGTTTGATATAGTTAGTAATTTTAGAACAGTTCGAACTTGCACAACAGTCTCAATTTGATAATTTATACCTGGAATGACAAGCAGCATACATAACTTCAGTATCTTCTACAACTTTTATTCATTAATTTCTTAAAGTAGAAGAATATTTGACCCATCTGGTTGTAGCTGCCCTGAACGAATTCGAAGCTAGGTTTCGCTGGTGTTGGGATTCTCCCATATCTTCTACACTACGGACAAAATATGTGTTCGAGGGGCACATGAAATGAGATTGTGCTAATCTGCTTTCTTGTAGATTATGAGCCGACCAACCACCGCGATTAGTATACACATAACGTACCTTGATTACAAACGATTCGAGGATCCGGAGGCAATCTTGATTCGATTTCCATGAGATTATTTTGCAGATATGCAGTGCAAACCGACAATCCCAAGAACTGCTAGTATTATTTATTGAAGGCATGCTTGGACGTTCAGTTAACTTAACAATTCGAATGTAGCGTCATGCTGCCGTTTCGTCCACGAGCAAGTTATCCTGTCGTCTTCTGAGAGTGAGAAAAACGACGGTGCTTTTGCCCATGGACGTTACACTGGGCGTACGACGACTCACATCAGAAACCGATGGATCTAACAAAAAATATTTAGGCCGGTCGTGTTACTCGAATTAAGTTACTAACATGAAACTTGTGATTGGCTCCACTGTCAATAGTGTTTTCGCCGGACGACTCGACTAAACATGCCACCTAACCTGACGCGCAGTCCGGCGATTGTTTAATAACAGTGGCGACCGTACGTGCGTCCGTGCTTTCCCTCTCGATCGTGACCGGCCAGGAGGCGGGCCGCGCGTGCAGGATGTGTGATAACTCGAGACGTTGATTGATGATGTTTGTTAATTGTCTGGAAATGATCATTGTCCTGACCTAGGATGCCATGCATGTAAGGGCCATGGACGTCCTACACTCCTACCTTCTTCTTCACCTGCCTGCAACTGCAAGCCGTTCATGCCATGAAGAAGAAAGAACCTCACGTGAGCGGCAAGCTTCCAAGGATTTCTCTCTAGTGGTTCGAAGTAGCTCCAGAAGTCCGGCCGGCTGTACTTGCTCCCGAATTCTTTGATGGAAGATGAAGAGAAGTCTCGCCTCTCTCGATCGGAAGAACATGGCATGTTGGTGCTGACGGAGGCGGAAGGTATCCAAAAATATATTCAAGGACGCCGGCGGATCGCGAGTCGAGATGCGGCCACATGCACGGACAAGCTAGCGCGGATGCCGCCAACGGCACGTACCCGCGCACAACTGCTTGGACCTATGGGGTGGCTGCAGCGTGCACCCACTGGCCACTGACCATGGGAAGCAGTACAGCGCGATCGAAGTTGTCCGTTCTCACTCAGCCACGCCACGCTCGCCGGCCGGCCAGTGGAAATGTGGAATCTCCGGTCGGGCTAGCCCCCAAGTCCACGGCCGGGGTGATCGAGACGGGCGCGGCGGGGTGTGAGCTTGCTCGCTAGTGACTCGAGAGCCGGCGGGGACAGCAACCACACCGTATGGTCCATAGGTGGCCGGCGGCCGGTACGTTGCTCGGCAGAGCCAGCCAACCCAACACACCACCGGCCGGTCGCCGTCTTCTGGTGCCCGTAGCAGTCACTTCATCAGATAAGGCGACAAGTTGTTGAACGGCGATCAAGAAAGGGACCTTGTCTCGCGATGTCCCCCGGCTGTGTGAATTATTTCAGTCTAGGGCTGTGTTTGTTGCCACATACCACTGTGACTGAGCAATGAGAACATGGGAAAATTGACAAATAGTGCTCTACTTTAGAAGGTTTGATGGTTTATGGTAGAAAAATGGGGTGTTATTTAGGAAGTTTTGGTGTTTTGTCGTAGTAGCAAAATCGTATTTAGGAGTAGCCAATTCAATGATCCAATAAAAAGCAGTACAAATTTAACGATTACCAAGTAAAATAATTCGATTGGGTGTGCGATCTGAACAAAGTAATAAGTGGTATGGTCACCCACGCACAAAAAAAAGGGTAAAGGCTATGGTTTTTGACTGATCACTGCAAAGCCCCAAGAACGGGAGCATAACTGGGTTCTTAACGTTTGAGGCCCAGTAACTAAGCAATGGGCTAAGGCCTGGCAGGTCATATCTGGATTTGTAGGGTGACTTTTGTAATGTGATCATTACAGAAGGCCCAATAACGAGCCCCTGATTATTTTGAAACGAGTTTTTTTTTTAAACGAGAACCACCCCCTGATTAAGTTCGTTCCAAATTAATTGACTCAGTTTTAGTACAACTTTGTACTAAAACTGAGTCAATTAATTTGGAACGGAGGGAGTAGAATACTGCGTGCTTTCTGCCTCCTGTCATAATTCGGAAAACGAGAGGGTTTGTTTGATCCTTGTCATCAACCGTTGCTGCGATTAGCACGTCGTCATGTTTCGTTGGAAGTAGGAGCTGGATCTAATTGATAGGCGTTAAGGTGCCTCAAATTTTAAACTGTAAGCATCTTCACTTCCAACTTCAGTATCTATTATATACTAAAAGTAAAATGATATGGTTTTTCAAAACACCACGTGAATGCACATCATCAGAATATTTTTTAATAGTTAGATCTAAAATATATGGCTGGGATCTTTTGAAAAATTAGAGTTACGTAACATGTTTGACACGACTTATGTCCAGAAGACATGTCTCAACAATATGCGTACCTCACAATATCCCACAAAAAAAACTGCCCCGAAAAAAGCAATATGCCTATGTCACAACACAACAAAGAATCAATACGCGTACCTTGGCTGGAACATTAAAAGAAAAAAATCTACCTTGAACATGGTGGCGTAGGAGACCTGGACTCCATTGGTCACACAGGATAAATACGTGTGTCTCCGTTTAAAAAATCAGCCATGGTACGAGACTAGCTAGCAAACTCCTTGGGTGAAACGTGATAGCTAAAAGCAAAAGGAAAAAAAGATGCTCAAACGTGGTGGCAAAGGATAAATGCTGCTAGGATATGGACAGCTACAAATAATTAAACTGATCAATACATACTTTCTCTATTTTATTTAGCCTGCGTATTCTGATTTTAGTTAAAGTCAAAATTTGTAAAATTTGATCAAACATGTAGCAATAAATATCAACATTTGTAATACCAAATTTGTTTAATATGATTTTTTAAAATATTATTCTAATAATAATGATTTTATATTTTAGATGTTATATATATATTTGGTCAAACTTTATAAAGTTTGGTTTTGAGTGAACACGGGAACGCAGGTTAACTGTGAACTCAGCTATCATATTGTTTCTATGATTGACAACATAGAATTGATAAATGTATTCGATAACCATCAGACCAACACACTCAAAAAAGGTCTGGAGAAGTTTGGAGTCGTGGAATTTTAAACTAATGAAGTCTTTTTTGCGGAATTAAATTAATGAAGTCACTTCATGAGTCGCACTACATAAATCGTTTCTATGATTGAGTACACATACATGATAAATAGAGTATATATGATAAATTTATTTAACTTCCATGGACTAACACCTCAAAAAAAATGCTTGCAGGAGTTTAGAGTCATGAATTTTAATAATTAATGAAGTCACAATGTTAGTTATTGACTGCAATGTACCTCACACTACAAAGTTACTTATATATTGATACTTACAGGGCTGAGGAAACACATATTTTTCCTCCGCCGAAGGAATATTTCGATATATTGAACACAATGTCAAACCTTCAAGATTGTTGAAAATTAGTCGGCACACTATCGACGGGAGCATCCTTCACACAATAAAATATTTTGGTTTAATGATACACATAAGGCCAAGTCACCACAGAATCTCGATTGTATTTTTCATATTTAGCATCCACAGGTGTGTCAATACAACTTTTAATCTGCTGACATGAAAAGTTGCACTCATTTTTTATGAATTATTTTGGCGGATATGCTTGCCTTGTATGGTAAACATATTTGGACTATTCTATCTATCTTGCTCTCATCTAACGAAATCAACATAAGAGCACATCATTCCAATTCGATTAAGATTTTTGAACTATGCTATCCAAGCCGCTTAGACATTTTCCATAGCACATGAAAATGCATGTGACCGGTTGTGTAGAACGGCTGGAAAACTTAAGAGTAGTACTTCTCTAACTTTCACTTTCTATTGATCTATAAAATATTCGAATATGACTAGAAGAAAGTTCTTTATCTTCAGCGGTATATTCATATTAAAATAAGAATGCCCAACGTTTCACTACGTTCATGTTTCTAAAACGTTGCACATTTTGACATGGAGTGAGTAAATGGGAGGAAGAAACATCAGAATGAGATAATTCTGACTATTTAATGTGACCTACCTATTAAGGAGAATAACTATTAATCTTAATTCAACGACTTTTGTTAAAGATAACTAATCTCCCATACTGATCTAGCATCGTGTAAAAACTATAGTTCAGTTTACGGATACTATATCACTGACGTGGGTGTTTGAACACATTGCATGATAACCTTTTTCCCTAAAAAAATCAGATTGGCAAAGATGCTACTGGCATACGTGATATTTTGCTTACCAAAAGTTTGCGATAGTTTTAGAACATTTTTTTATTATCACACAATGGGATATAACATGATATCAACAAAACTATTTTTTTTATTTCTAGAGCACTTTTAACCAACAACAGATGATGCCCTCGCAACCATGCTAGTTCAGATTAAATACCAAATCACTCTTAATGGAGTGTTGTCCAAATTAAGTCTTAACATGTCCGTTTCACGTGATACGTCCGCACGGCGATGGACTGCGCACCCGTATTAGGTTACTCCCACGACGTCCTTACCGGGATAGGTTCACTTCCAAGTACCCTTTCTCTATGCACAATGCATCCTTATCAGAGTAAGTCTGCTTAGCAAGTTACTGCACGATTTCGCCCCGTCAAGGTCATTGCAAGTTCAACTGGGACATGATTCGATTTTAAAAACCTAGGTTCCTAATGAACTTTGAGCACCACATTCACAAACACTCGGTCTCATGCATGAGTGATTTCGAGGGACATACGTAGCATATGTGTTGCACGTGATGTCGCATCAGAAACTATGTGTTGGCTTTAAGCACTGTACTGTACTACGCCTGAGCACTAATGATGTTAGCTGGATAAACATCGGTTAGGCTTGACTTCTGCTCCCTCCTCCGTTAATGTTAGTCCTCTACTTTGTGGATGGTCGTTGGATTCACCTCACGTACACTGTTCACCACGTATACCTGGCAAAATCCATGTGGTAGCAGTGTAAGCATAGTAGCTGTATTCATGGCGATTCAATTTTTTTTTGAACAAGGGGAGGGATCCCGAAGGATCCCGACTGCATTAGTCGGTGGGAGTACATGTTACATCAAGGACCACAAATAGAAACAAAAATACAACCAAGCCCTTGGCTTTTACAGAAAGGACCTTAGCCGAAAAGAAAGGAATGCAATTCAGTCCTTCTCCACCGAGCACGAGACATAGCTCAACACAGCAGCCGTCGGTGTCGTCGCCGGGGACGAAACCACTTGGAGACGGCACGACGAGGAGCGCCGCCGTGGAACTGAAGAGGGGCCTCCGCAACGGCACGCCGGCCTCGAGGTTGAAGACGCTGCGGCGCAAGCAGCACCACAGCTCGGAGCGGCCCCTTTGGCCGAGGATAATGACGATGCAAATCCGTCGCCATTGATGATCTCCGAAGATTGCACCCCGAATAGCTCCCCAAGAAGCCATGGATCCAAGACTCCGATCTTCTTTTCCGTCACCTCCACGGCAAAGAATCGTAGCCGTCTTCGATCCAGGATCTTCCACACAGAACGGACAATTATTGAAGAAGCAGCGCTCGATACCTGACGCAGATAATCTCCTCCATGGAGCTCCAGCAGACGCCAAGTTCTTGCACTCCAACGGCACGTCCGCCTCGCCGCCAGAATAGCCGCTTCTCTCCAACTGCTGCTCACCCCTCATCTTCTCCCCCTCGCCACCGAGGCCGGCCAGGAGAAGTAGAGAGATCCACAGAACTTGGAGACGGAGACGCGGACCAAACCCCCAAGAAGAGGGCTCTTCGAGCTTATTAAAGCACGCACCTTCGGAATCCTTCCTCCATCGCGCCCACCACCATGGGAGCACTCCGAATCGGAGCTTTTCCAGGCCGAGATCGTCGCTCGGGGACGACCTGACCAGGCGCCTAGAGGGGAAAGGCAGCATAAAGCCAAGCGCCATAGCGGCAAAACCTAACACGAAACCTACAACTACTATATACATGAAAGAGCATGTGTTGCCCCATGTGTGGTTTTGGTAATTAATGACAATCTCTATGGACTAATGTTTGCATTGAGATATCTTTATAGATCGAGTCCATGAAGAAGTTTGGAGTTCATGTGTTGGACTCTAGAAGAGTATATGATGACTAAGGTTCTATCCAAGGATTTATATATGAAGAATGGTCATGTGTAGAGATGAGCTTATTGCAAGAGTGGCTTGGAAAAGAAGATTGAGTGAAGATTCATGTTTATCTCCAAGCCATCATCATATCAAGACAAGAAGTATATGAAGCGCAAGTGGATTCATGAAAACGGAGCTTAGCGAGGCTCTCCCATAATGGAGTATGGGGGAGCATTTGGAGATGTCTTCATCAAGCATGTGCTAGCAAGCGCAATCAAGAAAGGTGGTCCACTTGAAGAGATCAAGATCGTCATCATCTAGCTCAAGTGAAATGCGCAAGGCAAAGGTATGATCTTGATAGGTTTTCTATTTTACCGGTCTCATGTTGTTAGTGGGAGACCGGGTTATAGGATAGACGGCGTACTATCAAGAGGGGCTCTCAAGTGAGTAACTTGATCGCATCTTTGTGGAGAGCTCAAACCTTTGCATTCTTGGCATATCATCTTTCTTGGTTCTTATTTGGCTTTTATCCATGTGAGAATTTGGAGCTTGTGTTCATCTCCATACCAAGCTCTAGTTCATCAAAAACGGGTTTCAAGTGAATATCTTGTGGTGTTTTTGATGTTGGAGGTTTTACCGGTTCGTCGTTTCTAGAGAGGTCAAACTCTCTCCTTGTGGTCTCCTCCTCACATGATGGACTATGATGTGTATATGCATGATCTTGTAGTGCTTGTGATTATCTTCGGAACAAGCCCAAGATCATTGAAAACGGAGTCCGGATGAAAACTTGTTTGCATTCTCGGCTTTGGAAATATTATCGGTCCACTTCAAGATAGGGTCCACACCTTCCCATGTGTGGTATCCCCTCTATATTTGTGACCCTTAATATTTCCAACGCAATTGGATTCACCTGATTTGGAGGTCGGACGAGAAAGTTATTGCATTTCAGGATTTGCTGCTCTGCTGGTTTTTCTGTCCGGAATCTCCGTGGTTTTCGGTCCGGAGTCTCCGGCCCCTGGTTTTGAGGCTAAGTGCCTCGCGCACGGCGCTTGCGGTATCGAGGCCGGAGTAGGTCCGGAGTTTCCCCGGAGTTTCCGGCAGGGCCGGAGTTTCCGCCCTCAAGGTCCGGAGTTTCCGGCCCATCTGGTTTTTCTGCGTTGAAGAGCTTCGCGGCGGCAGCCGCTGTTTTGAATCCGGAGTTGGTCCGGAGTCTCCCCGGAGTCTCCGCCCAGACCGGAGTCTCCGGCCTTTGTGGTCCGGAGTCTCCGGTGTTAGTTTTCTGCAAACGGTTTTTCCCTGCTCTCCCCGGTCCGGAGTCTCCGCACTGGCCGGAGTCTCCGGCCTCCGTGGTCCGGAGTCTCCGGTCTAAGTGGCTGCAACGGCTCTTTTTCTGGGAGGGGTATAAATACCCCTCCACCTACCTTCAGCCACTTAGCTTTTCCAAGCACGTTTTTCCCCCTCTCTCTCCTCCATTGTTGACCTTGGAAAGCTTCCCTCTCTCCCATTTCCTCCCATGATTCTTGCATATCTTTGAGGGATTTGAGAGAGGAGATCTAGATCTACAATTCCACCAATCCATTCCTCCTCTAAGTGAGGGGAACCTAGTAGATCTTGATCTTGGAGTTCTTGGTGTTTCTCCTCCTTTGTTCTTCCTCTCTTATTCCCCCATAAGCATTTGTTGCTTTGTTGGAATTTGAGAGTGAAGGATTTGAGCACTCCGTGTGCTCTTGCCATTGCTTTTGTGCATCGGTTTGCTCTCTCCACGAAGATTCGTGGAAGTAAAAGTTCGTGAGCTTGTTACTCTTGGGTCATTGGACCCTAGACGCCTTTTGTGGCGAGTGGCGCCTTTTGTGGCGGTGCAAGGCCTTTTGTGGCCGCTTGGGAGCTCCCTATCCTTTTGTGGGTTGTGCCTCAAGTTTGTTGTAAGGGACTCGATTTCCGCCCAAAAGGAAATCAATAGTGGAAGGTGAACCGAGCTTTTGGGCAAGGTTCATCGGAGAATAAGGTGAGGCCATTTGTGGCATCTTGAGTTTGATACTCACACCCCTCCAACGAGACGTACTCCCCTAAAAAAGAGGAACTCGGGAATACCTCGTCGTCTCCGCGTGCCTCGGTTATTTCTATACCCGAGCTCTTTACTTATGCACTTTACATTGTGATAGGCTTCGTGCTTGAAGTACTATATCTTGCTATCACCTTGTTGCTGGTCTTGCTTAGCATAAGTCGTTGGTGCACATAGGTGACCTAGTTTATTTAGGTTGTTGGCTTGTTAATTTAAACACCTAGTTTTATTCCGCAATTATCAAGGCTAAACCGGAAAAGTTTTAAATCGCCTATTCACCCCCCTCTAGGCGACATCCTTGTCCTTTCAATACAGAAGAGGCCTGCCACCGGATCCATCTTCTCGCCGGTCGGCAGCGCCGCCAGAGAGAGAGAAGGAGCGGGGCGGCAGCGGCGCGCTTGGGTCGACGCTCAACGGGGGCAGAGAGGTGGGAGAGGAAAGAAAGGCGCTCATGGCGATTCATATGTCCGGCTTACGACAATACAGCTCCTGCATTGCATGGACTGCTCGAATATTCGCATGGGATGTTGCGGGGAAGACTTGGGTAGGATCTGCCCTTAGGTGAGATCGATTTTTTTGAAAATTCAAAACATGTCGAAAAATTCCGAAAAAAATAGACAACACGCATCTATGTTACATATGCAACGTCAAAAATTGGCAGCTTCAAATTCGACTTATACTTAGAGAGGCAAAAAAGAGAAATTTCGGTGTGAATAGTGTCACTCAAATCTGGACACTATTCACAGTGTAGTTTACCATTTTTGTTTCTCTAACTGTAGGTCGAGTTTTGAGCTGCCAATTTTTGACGTTGCATATGTAACATAGATGCGTGTTGTCTATTTTTTTCGGAATTTTTCGACATGTTTTGAATTTTCAAAACAAGTTGATCCTACGATCTCACCTAAAGGGCAGATCCTACCCAAGTCTTGCCCGTTGCGTTGCATAGTCCAGTCCTGGCTGCAGACCAGCACAAATGTATCCACAGGGTAAGCCGAACAAAAGCATCCATTTTGTCCTAACGACGCATAAATTTTCCATCAGAGAAATCCGATGGATGCTCACAGACTTAGTGTCAGTGTATCTGAGAAGGAAAGACTATTGTCATATTCGCTCACTGTATCTGTATTTTTTTTTTTTTTTTTGATGCCTCTGGATTGGTACAGCTGTAGTATCTGAACTTAACACACCAACTCACACCACACACACGCACTCAACACCACACACACCCTAGTGTGCAAGCTAAGACCTACAGAACTATACTAATCCCACGCGTTTTGTGACTCCTATCGCTGTGGCTCGAACGCGTGTTGAGAGAGGCCAGCAAAGAATATTACACTGCCCCTAATGAACAGCGTAGCTACAGTGGCAGGTGAGGCAGTGGCCTCCCTCCCCACCCAGAGATCGACTCCCCAAGGGAGCGATTTTCCTGGGCGTCTCACCCGCGGGCCTGTTCACTAGGAACAGTGCTTGCACTGTAGCGGACACTGTTCGCGTGTATCTGTATTTAGAAGCAAGCAAAGCAGCAATCCCCTGTGAGGCTGTCATCCTTATCTGGAGTACTATTCTTGACAGATGATCGTGTTTTTTCTGGATGGTGCATGCCACCGTGGTGGATCCCACTCCCAGGGCCAGTAAACCCCAGAAGGAAAAATGGCCGTGGAGCGAGCAGTAGTTTCCCGTGTGTTGATGCGATTCCGTCTTGCAGCACAACAAACTAAACTAACATCTGCGTGGATGGATAACCATAACCTAGCTAGTTGTTCTTTGGACGTGGTGCAAGCTTTGGATGCACTTAACTGCTAATGTCGTTGCAGGGTACAAAAGGCCAACGCTATCGAGCAGGATGCACATGCTTACGCTCGTCGATCCGGGTGCCCGTGAACACGTTGCGTCTGGTTGGACACGAAACGTAGCGGGCACGTGCACTTAATTAAGCCTAGTCCTTACTGTTCCGACCACGTATGGCCGTGTGCTCGTTACTTGAGTTCAATTCACTGAGTATTTTGAAGATCGTTTTGGTTACTTGCTTTTAATCTGTTAGGACACTATTTCGTTTAGAACGTTATATGGTTAAGCTTAATCATAAAACGTTAGGACAATGCCAGCTTCAGAACAGGGCGGAGCCAACCCAGATGAGTATTGGGGTAATCTCCATTATATCGGTGTCATCTTGTACTAGTGATCACTATTTTCCCCTAAATTACCAAGAATTTTCTTTGGGTCACTTGTGTCAATTCACTCCATTCATTCCACCTAGCTCCGCCCCCTACTCCGTAACAATTTGAAGATAGAAAAACCGAAACGAAATAACTCTAAACCCTCAACCAACGGAACTAATCACTTTTGTTACCCCGACTTCTTCGAGTGTATTCCTCAAATCCTCATAGTTGGCCCATTTGAAGAAAACCGGAAAAAAAAACACCACGCAGGAGTGCTCCTCAATTGTCCAATTTGTCCCACCGTCAACAATCTTGTGTGATTTTCTCAAACGTACCAATAAAGTAAATCCAGTTTAAAACCGTGACACTTATTTTGAATTGGAGATACTATCATACTGCTTAATTTATAGTTATACCCACGTGGTAATGATCCGGCCATGACACGAAAAAAACTCTACAAGTCCGAGAGTATGCTGCATAAATCAGACGGACACCATTTCCGTTTTATGATGATCAGACGATTGTGGGGAGTCGACTTTTCCGCCGAGATAACCTTACTGCAATGCCGCACCTCCACAACCGAAAGACGGGCCCAGCGTACATGTATACATGAAGTCACCGAAACAGTGCCCTAGCAAAACCACCTCAACGCCATCCATCGGCGGTCGTGGGTGTAAGGTGCGGAGGGGAGCACATCGTCTATTTAGCCGGTGTTTCACCGGCCATGCTAGCCCACAAGCCAGGGCCTAGATACTAGGTGGACCCCACCTAGTGAAAATCCACAAAATTAACTATGTGGCAAAACTTCAACATAAAATGAACCTATTCTGATTTTTTTCCGAATCTAACCTTTTTTGCTAGCGGGTGCTACCCTCTGCCAGCATGGCGCCAGATACCGTGGGGAGGGGAACTTTGATTATGCAGCGCCGACGTGAGAGGCGCTAGCCTATCAATAGCGGCCGCTGGGGCGATATACCCCTCAAACGGCTCACGTACTACTCCTCCTCGTGTCTTTCCTCTTTATTTCCCATGTTGTACGTCAAGCTTGCACGTGAGTGGGCAGAAAAATTTGAGGGGTATAGCGCTCCAGCCGCTGGCATTATTCTTGATAGGGTAGCGCCTCTCACTTCGGCGTTGCATAATCGGAGTTTGGCCCCACGGAGTTAAGTTGTGCCACGCTGACACGAGGGTAGCGCCCTAGTATGTGGCGCTATTATGTGGAGTGTAGCGCCCTAGGGCACGGGAGCTAACGAAAAAAAGGTTAGATTCAGATTTTTTTTCACAATAATTTCATTTTAGGTTAACCCCAGCGGCCGCGCGCGCCAAATACCGGTTTTTTTCCACGCGGGGGGCAGTTCGCGCGTTCCAATAGACGCGGGAAAAGAGCACGCGCTGGGAAAACTGTCCCGCGCGCTGGCCAAAGCGGTACGCGCGGCGCTATATATTGTGCCGCGCGTCCAGTGCGCTGGACACAAACTCGCCACGCAATTGCTCTTTCCTCTCCTGCGCGCATCCGGAACCTTCTTTTCCCCATCGCTTCCGCGCGCCGCCACCATGCCTCCGCGCCTCGTCACCGAGGAGGACCGCCGCCTCCTCCGCCGCCGAGCGACGCTCCGCCTCGTCGCGGAGCGGGACCAGCGCGCCGTCGCGGACTGGTACGCGAGCCATTCGCGCGAAGCCCGGGAGGAGGAGGCGCACTGGGAGACCCTGGCGGCCGAGCTGGCCGAGCGCCATGAGGACCGGGAGGCGCAGCGGGTGGCCAAGGCGGCAGCGGAAGCGGAGCTGGCGGCAGGCGCCGCACCTGGCCCGCCGGCGACGACAGGTGGCGCGCGCTGGAGGACGACATCTCGAACACCACCGACGACTCCGAGTTCTCCTCCGACGATTAGTCGAACTAGTAGTTCAAATAAATTTAAATTAGTTCGTGTTTTAGTTCATGTTCGTGTCGAATCGTGTAGAATCTTATCGAATCAATATATTTATATTTCGAGTATATTAATTGTTTGTTTGTTTGATTTTGTTTTTGTTGCAAAACAGTGCAAAATTTGTGTTTGCGGCGCGCTATTTTAGCGCGTCTGGAAAATCTGTAGTTTTCGCGCGAAATTTATAACGCGTCTGCTAAAGCAAAACAGGCGTCCAGCGCGCTAAAATGCAATTTTTGCGCTGCAAAAAAATTTAGCGCGCCGGCGCGTTGGGCGTCTGTTGGAGGTGCTCTTACGCGCGCCGCCAGGACCAGAAAAGCGAACTACAGCCTCCCGCCGGCCGCCGCCGATCTGCTAGTCTCTCGTGGCCTTAGGGATATGGAGACGCCGCGGAGGGCTCCATTCTCAGTTGTTTTTTGGTGTTTGGTTAGGGGTTTGTATCATTTTCCGCATAGTGAGGCGGTGTTTCCTGAAGATGGAATAAGGTCCTCCCGCCTAGCCCATGTTTTAGCGGTTCGTCTAGCATCGCTCGAGGACGTGTAGAGGTGTGTCTTCAGCGGATTTCACGGGATTCAGTCGGCGTTTGTCTTTGGTGGATACGATTGTATCCGGTGTTTGTTCAATCCGTGTGTATACATGTTGGATCTTTCCAAACTATGCTTCTCTTCATCGTCGACGTTTGTTGGACTCCAGTGTGCGAGGAGCGATGACGGCGGCGCGGCTTCTTCTGCTCGTTCCGGTGTATGTAGTCGTCGATAGGTGATTTACAGGTAATTTTTTTTTAAAGGTTCATTTTACGTTGAAGTTTTGCCCCGTGGTCAATTTATTTTGTGGATTTTCACGTACACTCACGCCTCAATCAAAAAGGCGACAAGCGGTCCTCGTGCCCTCGCGCGGCGAGAATCCCCACGCCCACGCGCCCCCACCACCCGAGGAAAAAACACTGTACCACTCCTATGGCCGCTTCCTCCAGATCCAGGCCGCACCCAAAGAAGCCATCGCCCTCCCGCCTCCTTCCCCACGACGACCTCTCCTCGTTCTGCGCCCCGCACCCAGCCCCCTCCCCCTCCCCTCCCGCCGCCGCGGCTTCCTCCGCCCGCGCCACCGACCCCATGGACCCCCCACCGCCGCCCGCCGCTTCCTCCTACACCAGCCCCACCCCGCCCTCCTCCTCCTACACGCAGTCCTACCCCTCCAGCTACACCAAGTTCAACTCCGCGCTCAACGCCGGCCTCCTCAACCCCATGTCCCCGCCGCCGCTCCCCCTCGACAAGACGCGCTCCAGCCCCACCCTCTTCGACATGATGGCCAACGAGCAGGACTACCAGCCCCGCGCTGCCGCCGCCCACTCCGCCCCCGCCCCGCCGCACCCGCACCACCCGCACGCACCCGCGCGCTCCATGGACCGGCAGGCCATGCTCCAGGACCGCGTCGCCGAGCTCATCGGCAGCTGCAGCCCCGGGAACCAGTTCAACGACGCCGCCTCCTCCGACGTGCGCCTCACCCTCACCTCCCGGGACGGCCTCTCCCTCGCGCTCTGCGTCCACCGCCACATCCTCGTCGCCCACAGCAGGTTCTTCGCTGCCAAGCTCTCCGACCGCTGGTCCAAACAGCAGCGCACGCTGCCACACATCGTCGAGATCTCAGACTGCGACGACGTCGAGGTGTACGTCGAGACGCTGCGCCTCATGTACTGCAAGGATCTACGCAGGAGGCTCATGAGGGAGGATGTCGCCAAGGTCCTCGGCATTCTAAAGGTACCTACACCCTGCACCTTTCTTTCTTCATGTCTCCTGGTCAGTCAATTGGAATCGTTTGCTTTAATTTCCATGTTCTTTCTGCAGGTGTCCGCGGCCATTGTGTTCGATGCTGGAGTGCTGTCTTGCTTGGAGTATCTGGAGGCGGCTCCGTGGGCAGAGGATGATGACGAGAAAGTGGCCACATTGTTGACGCAGCTGCATCTTGAGAACTCCGGCGCCGGGGAGGTTCTTAAGAGGGTCTCTCTGGAGTTGACACCTGCTGTGGTGACCGAGGATGTGGAGATGGGACCAAATTGCAACGGCGGCAGCAATGTGGATGGCGGTGAGGAGGTGTTAGTTAGGCTCTTGCAGGTTGTCCTGGAGGGGAAGGACGAGAAGGCGAGGAGGGAGATGAAGGGTCTGGTGTCCAAAATGCTCAGGGAGAACAGTGCATCGCGTGGCGGAGCCATTGGTGGCGACCTCCGCAAGGAGTCGCTCTATTTGGCTTGCAATGGCTGCTTGTGCCTGCTGCACGACCAATTTGTGAGGGCTGCAGGAGGTGACCAGTCCGAGGTGGCGCAGATTGCTAGGCAGGCTGACAACCTGCATTGGATGCTCGACATCCTTGTCGAGCGCCAGATTGCCGAGGACTTCTTGAGGACATGGGCAATGCAGAATGAGTTGGCAGAGATCCACGGTAAAGTTCCGGCAATACATCGCTATGAAGTGAGCCGAGTGACTGCAAGGCTCTTCGTCGGGGTTGGCAAAGGACAGATCCTAGTGTCCAAGGAGGCTCGTTGCCAGCTCCTGAGCACCTGGCTTGAGCCCTTCTACGAGGACTTTGGATGGATGCGGCGAGCATGCAAGGGGCTCGACCGACATTTGATTGAGGATGGGCTGTCAAACACGATTCTGACACTGCCGCTTGCAACTCAGCAGGAGATCTTGCTTGCGTGGTTTAATCGGTTCCTCAACTCTGGGGAGGACTGCCCAAACATTCAGAGAGGGTTCGAGGTATGGTGGCGGCGGGCATTCTGGAAAAGGAGTTCTGAACCAGAGCAACCACCCCGCTTGAGAATCACAGCAATCTGTGAAAATTCTTGATGAAGGTGAGCCAACTTGGATATGAAGGGTAGCTGGTGTTTGGATGTAAAGGTTAATTTCCTGTGATCTGTAGGTGTGTTCTGACTTGTCTTGGTGAGTTCTCTGTTGCATCTGTTTGGTTCTAGGCAATTAATTATACACGAGTTTGTTCATCTTGTTCAACGTATACCAGGTTTATTGTACCACCATGTTTCATCCATTTTTGAACTGGTAATTAAGTAGATTGATTGTTTATTGCCTATTGTAGCAGCTTATACCACAACAGGCAGAATATTCAAGTGCATTGTGAAACGCCCACTCTGATTCTTGTTTGTTGGTATTGTTTGTATACTTGGCTATCTTTGTCTCTTGATCTCATCTACAACCAGCTGTCATGCCATGTGAATAAAGTTGTTATAGCAATTGGAATTGTATGGATGTTTGCTTCAGAGCAGTTAGAATAGATTCTACCCAATTTGCTTGGTTTCTCTGTTTTTAATATGCTGGTGGTTGAGCCGCTATGCGCTTTTCAGAATGTGTATGCGCTTTTCAGAATGTGTGAACGAATCATATGGTGTTCTTAATAGCTTACAGTACATACCTTTTGGTGAATAAAGAATGTATCGAGCTTATGAAAATACTCCTTCCGTCCTCAAACAAGTGGACATATAGAAATTTGTCTCCTGAGTGGTTGCACCTATCTTAGATGAAAGATGGAAGCGGTTAGCAATCAGATCTCATGATCGGCCACCTGCTTGTCAACAGTGGGACGCTAGGCGTTCAGGCCCGTGGTTGTCTCCATGGCCCAAGCCTTATGTTTGACTCGATGGCTCCATCTTCCCATATGAGATTTGGTTTTGAATATCTTGTTGTGACAAAAACGGAAAGCGAACGGAATGGCGCCTCAAGAGATAAAAGTTTTTGAATTTAAAGCATGAAGAATGTCGCTATGTCATTGCATGCATGTATACTTAAGGAAAGAGTGAGCCATGGCTCGTAGTGTAGCGAGGTTCAAGATTTTATCATCTAATGTAATTTACCTAATACAAATCTGCTATATACTAAAAGCAATATACAGATGAAATATATGATGATGGCTGCAAAGATAAATCCATATATTTTGGTACTGGTCAAAATCGTGCTTTAAAGACCGTGCAAAAACTATACACGCCTTACAGTTTTGGGCGGAGGAAGAATAATGTAGTCATTAATGCACAATTCACCAAGTAACATCATTCCAACTTGTACGGTCCCGAAAGCACAGGGATATCTTCAACTCTACAGGCGTTGTCTCTCTCTTAACATGGACACAGAATCAGGCCTCTCCACCTCAAGTATACTATAGTACCCATCTTGCCTTGGGCACTGGCCATCTGTCATCCAATTTTCCCAGTTGGTTACTGAATAAACAGTGTGGCTGATCTGAGAAATAGAAGGAATACCTGTTGTTGTAGTTCTTTCCATCATCCGGGGAATCCAGTCTCTGCACGGGGCGCTGATCTTTGTCGTTCATATGTTTCCTTACTTGGTGTACTTACAGTAAAATATAGTATATGTTACCCAATAAGCGTTGACAGGTAATAGAACAAGTACCTTCCGTATAGGGGGAGCTCCAACTTCCGCAGAGCTTTAAGAATGTACTCCCTCCGTTCCAAAATAGATGACTTCCATTTGTCAAAAAGTGGATGTATCTAGACACGTTACATCCACTTTTTGACAAATGGAAGTCATCTATTTTGAAACGGATGGCAGGTAAGGAGTACTGCCAGCTCTTCCATGATAGAAGTTCATGCCAACAAAACTTCCATCGTCAAAATTAATAAGGGGCCCTCCAATCCCAGCCTAGTCCAAAATCACGAGCCAAGGTTACATTTAAACCTTATATGTAAACAATTTAGTGGATGCACATATATAAATCAATAAAGTGACAACTCAGATAGATACTGATGCAACTAATTTACAGTGGCTACCATGAAAAGGTAAGAGGGCAAGAAAAATCCCCTATGTACCTTCTTGATTCTACAAGTGGACAGCCTAAGTTCTTCACATCCATGTGTTATAGGCTCTTTACTCACTAACCCCATTGAGCCACATAATAATCCTTCTTCAGGCTCACGACCTATGGCTACAACATTTTTAAGTACCGGCTCTTCACGGGACATTTTCCTCAATTGCCTTTCCCTACTTTGGTCTGGTGGGGCGTCAACAAGGAGAATATCTTCAGGGCAAATAACACGCAAACACTCAACCCCAACAATAGCAAGATTATAATACGAGTCATACGCTACCAATGTCCCATTGACAAGTTGATTCGGTGGGAGAAATACATCAATCTGCAATAATAAAAAGTGAGTTCAATGAACCATTACCATTTAACTTAAAAGGACAAGAAAAATGAGGAGCACCAACCCTCAATTTCTCATCAATCGTGTCTGTAGTGTCATATGTTCTAACCAAACTTGCTGAAGTCAGAATGACGGTGCGAGAGGGCCTGACACAGACACTGCCATAGCATCGGTCTACCCTACACTTTATAAGCAAGCCTGTGCATGCAAAAAACCTCGACGCTCCTATAGCTTTGAACATTAGATAGTGAAGACCAAATACTAGCACGGAAAAGTAGTGAGCATATATATATACTGTAAAATCACCATTGAATGAAACAAGCGAGACAACACGTCGGGTTGTAGGTTGAATTATGCTTCGACCAAGTCCCACCCATGGATTCCTCCCCTCACCACAAAACGAGAGACTAAAAGGATACCCTCTCCAAGCATGCAAGTAACCAAAAAACTCTTCAAATGTATGTACAATTGCCCATTCACTGGTAAGAGAAACAAGTATAGAAGTTGGTATTGCTAAAATAGACACCCAAAATTTGCACAAGGGAGAAGCCAGCTGTACCACAAGCACCTACATTCGAGCATAAGCGGTGGTGGCTTGGGATAACCCATGTAGTCAAGCCACTTGTGCGTTCTCAAAAATCCTTATGCAATAAGGTGATCAGTATTAGTTTACAGTTGATATGTATGATAATATTTGGAGCAGAGTGATCAATCCAGAATGACAACTTGCATGATAATTCACACCTGAAGGGATTATTGTTGATGCACCTGGAGGAGGAGAGTATCCCTGGCTATTAGTTTTGGTTGCTCCACTTATTCTCCCTAAAATGTATAAGAGAAGGGAAGAGGAATCAGGACACCCCTGAAATATGTATTGCATCACAAGCTCTAAGCAGGAGTATGAAGCATAACCATGAACCTGATGAAACAAGGTAATCGGAATAGCATTGGCCACAAATTAACTAAAATGGCGATAATCAATGAGAAGCACAAACAATGGTCAATAAGCATGACTATAAAATGATGAAGAATGACCAAGTACTCCATAGAGGAGTGATGAAAATTTTATGGGTCTCAACTCTGAAGTGATCATGCCACACTCACCTACACCATAGAGGTCATCTGTATATTCCTTCTCAGCATAATCGCCTCCGTCCATATTTCTAGGACTGCAATAGAAGCGTTACGACAAATAAGTACACAGAGGTAAACGCAGAAAAGTAAAATAGTCATATTAATGTAAGAGCCAAACCATCTAAAAGTAAACAAGGTATGAAAATGTCATATAAATCAGGCTTTTAAATATTGAACAAAATGACATGAGATGATTGAGAAGGCAACGATACAAATTAGGCTGTCCAAATTTTGGTCCAAATCTAGACAAATAGACCAGCTTCAACATTGAAGAAATAGCCATTAAAGTGGCACAAGTGTCCATAAGGCATAGACAGCAAGAACCAAACTGTTATTAATCTAATATATGACTATGTAGCAACTCCTAAGGCTTTAACTTACAAGGGGAAGGGAAGTAGAACAGGAAAGAAGGTTTGGAACAAATATAGATGAGCCAACTGGGTAAGATATTGCTCATAAATACTGAGAGCACAGAAGACATACGCGAGTATCTGAAATTGCTCCAAGCGTTCACGAATTAACGTGTGTGGTAGGAACCAAGTCTTTCCCATTGCACAATGGATGTTCATCCCAACGAAGTTTTGATCAGAATCAGTTAGTGGCCCTCCAAGTCCAGCCTAGAGCAAAGGTAAAGTGGCAGGGTGGCATTTGGACAACCCGTGTTCTCATGTCATTATTTGTTAGGAATTTTATGTCATGCAAAAAAAAGATCAACAGATTACCTCTGTGATATGACAATCGGAGATCCTAAGATGTTTAGGATCATCTCCACTTGGACCCTCTATCAGGCTCCCATTCGCAGCCATCAAATCCAAAGACTTGAAGGCACGCCCAGTAGCTAGTATACCTCAGTACCAGCGGGCAGAGATGTCTCCTCAAGATCCAGATCCACTGGACATATATTTGGGAGGGTTAATAACGACGCTACGATAGCAATATCATCATCGTATAGTTCCAAGAACCCATTTACAGGGCAATGACCAGGGACGTGCACTTCAATCTATGGTGATAAAAACACTATGTCAGCAAAGAATGATCACAGTTAGATTGAGTAGACATAGCAAAATAGAAACACGTCACCAACCCTTAGTTTATCATCTCTATTTCTCTTCTCATTAAAGACCGTAACTAAATGTGCAGAAGTCAGGATTCTTGTTAGGTGAATTGATGATGTCCCATCTGGTAGAGCTATTCCTGTGCACGCAAATAACATCTCATCTTCTGCAAAAAATCATGATCTTTTATCATTAACCGGGGGCGCTAAATAGTAGATACAGAGATGGATATCCGTAGGCATATATAGCAGGATAATCACCGTCGAACAAAGCAAGTGAAATTATGGTTGGAGGAGGAGCATCGTCATCGTCACATTCTGCAGGTTCATCTATCAGGCTGCCAAATGGTTGCTATTCGAAAGATATGCTAGAAACAACTCGCTCAGGATATTCTGGGCAGCCAAATTGTTCTTCAAGTTTTTCAGATCTCTCCGCCCAAAGCTTGCCAACTAATCAAAGAATATGATACAGCACAACTGTGAGCACTCTATTAGAGCAATATATGTGCGCAAAAGAAAGAACCAGCAAAGGTCGACTCACTTTCCCTTGCTGTTTCAAAAGCGCACCTGCCGCGTTTCTTTGTTCTAACCGCTTTATAAGGGTAAACGGAAGTTAATTCCTTCATTTTTGCAGGTCTGAAGCAGTAAGTAGATGCGGATTCTTAGTAGAGCAACCAAGGTGGCAAAATCCATGACATTCTGAGAGCTCAAAGAGTTCGCTAGCTAGTAGAAGTCTCATGTAAAATAACATGCCCAAACACAAAATTGGTGCAGTAACATGTTTCTAGCTAATGAAGAATGACTTTGTAATGAACAATTTATAGGTCTCGATGACCATGCCACAGTCACCTAAAACTCAAATCTGGTGGAGTAACATGTTGCTAGGTTTAGAGAGGCAGAGGGCTAAGATGAACTTGTGCATAAAAAGGTAAAAGGATCAGCATCTACACGGACTTTACACATGCTGCTACAAAATCCCGAACGGGCAATTTGCTAAATATAAAAAGAAACTTGAACCTAGGCCTGGTGAGAGTGAACTGAAATTACTAGATACAAGTAACAATTCCACAGTGTTGTTTATGTGGAAGAACCTCATGATCTAATGAAAACCTCATGACCATGTCAATTACGAAATGCATTGGCTTCCAGCCACAGAACCCACATTTAACTAAATGTACCAATTTATTTATTAAGAAAACACTTTTTATGACTTCGGGTCACATGCGTACAGGCGTGGCAATGTAAGCTTCGCCGCTGAGTGTGTATGAACATCCCCGATTGAAATCAATCCAAATCAAACCCCAATCATCAACTTCCACTAACCCAAACCAATCCAAAACTCAATTCGGATGCTCCATTGCGGCTGGAATTGAGGTAACAGATGTGCTTACCGAGTGATTCCGCGCGAGTAAGCTAGGAGGAGCGGGGGCGACGGGAGCGATGACAGGGTCCGGAATTGGGGATTCTAGGGTTCGGAGGAATCACGAGCGGCTCGTTTATAGGGATCTCGTGTCTCAACCGTAATCCCATCCGAGCTCGGTTTGGAGCTTATATGCCGGCAAATGTCGATGGTGGCGATACCTCCCTCCCATCGTCGCTCGTCCCGCCCATCCTCCGCCGAGCTGACGTCGCTCTAAGCAACTGACTCGCGAACAGACTGCGCCGGCGCACCACGCCTCCTAAAGTCTTCATGTCGAGCGCGCCGGCCATCTCGATCTGTTCTACACTTCTACTTCTACTGTCGAGCGTATCCCACTCGCAGGGACGGAGCTAGAATTGTTAGAGCATCTGTACGAGAAACCGTATCCGTAAACGCGAGATACAGTTCGTGTTTTACCAATTTTACAGGTTGAAAAATTACCGTGCAGAACAGAAACAGCAAATTAAACTGTAAATTCAAAAATTTGGCAATCGCAGGAACAAATAGAAAGAATCGTCACGAGTTATTCATCATCCGCGGCAAAGAACATGATCACGATTTTTTTACATACTGGAATCAAAATGCGTTGCCACCCTAAACCCTAGTTACAAAATTGGGCTCTCACCGGAGCCATCGGGTGTGGCGGCGATGCAGCGGCGTCGCTCACTCCTCGTCGGAGCCGAGGTCGATGAATATCTTGTCCTCCGCCTCGGCTACGCGGCGCCACTCCTCCACCCTCTCATGTGTCGCGCGCTCGGCGACGCCCCCCTGCTCGAAGAGGAGGGCGTCGATTTCCTCGTCCCGGTGGCGGCGCTTCTGGAGCTCCTCCTCCCGCGCGGTGCGCACGCAGAGCACGGCGGTGATGGCGTCGACGGAGCTCTCTAGGAAGAAGTCCTCCGGCCCGATGGCGGAGGCGATATCCGCCGGGTCGTAGCCCTCGATCTGGGGCCCCTCCTCTGCCTCCCTCTTCGGCGAGTGCATCCCTGCCTCGAAACGACGCGCCGCTCGCAGGGTAGAGGAGGACACGCGGAGGCGACATGTTGTAGTTCGTGTACCGGCGTGCCGCTCGAGGAGCTTCTTCTGCTCCTCGTAGGAGTTGTAGCCGTTGCCGCTCAAGGTCGGTGAACGGTCCCCACACCCGATTGAGACACCACGCGGCCACTTGGGGGGCTGCGGAGCCGGATCTGTACGCGACGGGAAGTAACTCCTCGCCGGCGGCAAGTGGGAGGTGGCGGATTTGACGACGTGCGGCGGCGGAATGCAACGGGGTGTAACCTGTATCGAGCCCCCCGCGCGGTAGAAATAGAGGTCGGGGACTCGATTCACACGCCAGTGTAAAATGTTTACGGGCCGGGCTGGCTATACGGGCTCTGTTATGGCCCAAAAAACGGCCCCAGCCCGTATAGTGCCGACATTTTTCAGTTTTCGACGGTTTAAGGGTTCTAGCACTAGTACAGAACGACACATCGGAAACGGGCCAAAAACCCCTTCGGAAACGGAGAAAGGGTCCGTGTCTCCGACTCCGTGACTGATGTGAAGACCTTCATCAGTAACGGAGGCAAACAACCGTTTTCGATGAGGTCTCCATTTGTCAACGGTTGTGCGCAGACCTCTGTTTACTTAGTTTTCCTTCATCAGATACGGAGTTTGCCATCCACCCGTTTGCACTGAGCATTTCTCATATTTTGGTTACAGGATGCCACGTTTACAAATGCCACTAGATACTTAAAATCTCACAGCACAAACTCAAATACTAAAACGGTAACAGATTTCATTCATATCACAATGTAAATTTACATTTCCAGCACAATTTCACCTTTACAATTGCATCACAAAATGTGACAAACATAAGAGGTAAAACGATAACAGATTTCATCTATACTAAGCCTATCATGTCAAAGGACGGAAAGAATATATGATTTCTTCCCTACATCCTTTTCCACAATCCTCGCAGGTGTCACTCTAGCAATCTCTTCTTATCTCAACTTCTTGAGAGAAGGATGTTGAACCTTTGGACCATATACATTTGTAAATAGAGTTACAATTGTTAAATACATATGCTAAAACAAATACAATATGAATTTAAGCAAACTGAAACGATATCTTACCTATGTCTTGAGGTGGCTCTTATTGATGAACCGGAGCAGCCAACACACGGCTTGTCAACAAGATATTGCGATGTCAGCAGCTTCATAGGATGCCTGACAACGATCATCCTTTCCATGGAGGCCACCACCGGCTCTGGATTTTTTATGCAGTGTCACTGAAATCTAATCTAATACGTCACCGATGTGACATTTCGGCTACACTGTATAAAACACTCTTACTTAAAAAAGTATTTTATGCAGTGTACCAAAACGTCATAATAGCGACGGTGGATATGTATGGTGGAGTTTGAAAGGGAACAGCTTGATATCCCTAAATGTAAATAAGGATTTATATTAGTTCTGACACTACTAGATAGAACGAACAATTTAACACAATAATAAGAAGTATACAATAGTATATAGTGTGTACTGACTTGTGTATATAATTGGATGCCATCATGGGAAAGTCAACAAACACTACTGTCTTGAGTAATGTTCGTTGTTTTTTCTGTGTCTCCGACTTTTTTATGCAGTGTCACAGAAATAGACTCCTGTTTTCACATGGACTAGTTAGCTAAACTACAACTAGTTGCAAGTGCACAATAGGCAAGATAACTACATCAAGAAATGATCTAGATAGAACTACCGGATGTGAACTGAACTACTATCAACAAGTTAGCTAAACTACAACTAGTTGCTCTAGATCATGTGCACAATAGGCAAGTTAGCTACATCAAAGAGTGGATCTGATACCTTCTTCACGTCGCCGTTGGATCGATCTAGCAGATCCGAAAGTGGTGGAGGCAGAGGAAGCGGACAGAGCGACGACCTCGCCGTGTCGGGCGAGATGGCGAAGACCTCGCCGTGTCGGGGGAGATGGCGAAGACCTCGCCGTGATAGCCGTCGTCTGGGCGGAGATGGCGCCGCCACGGCGCCGGCGATGGCCGCAACGCCAGGAGCCGCCGCCACGAACAGATCTAGCATACTGGGACAGAGTGAGGAAACGAGTGAGTGTTAGGTTTTGCTCTGTACGCCCATATATATAGGTAAAACATAGGAAACGGTTCTTTAGAAGGACCGTTTCCTTTGTGTTTCTTCCACTGAGGTGTGGGACCTACGCTCCCACTCTGTGGAATTTCTTCTACTCTCTGGAATAATATTTTCCTAATCTCTACTATATGGAGAAAACCACTTATAGGATACATTACAGATGGAGAACTTATAGAACTACTACTAGCTACTTCTTGTTTTTCTTGCGCCCTGCTTCCGCGCAATCCTCGTCCTTCTCACGACCTCTCTTGTTGGGGGCCATTGGAGGTGGTGGCGGCGGCAGCATATCGGAGGCGGTGGCGGCGGCTTTCTTCTCCGTCGCCGGGGCTCCCTTCTTCAGGACCGGCGCCTCCGCCTCGTCCTCCTCGTCGTCCTCCTCCTCCTCCTCCTCCTCCTCCTTCTCCCCTTCGGTTGACTCCTCATCAGAATCAACCTTCGACGGGCCCAGCATCAAGGTGGGATCATGGAAGTTTGTGTATTCGTCGTCGCTCGTCTCCGGCGTCGGTCCTTCAACGGACTCGCCACTGACGGGGGGACTGTCCCGCGGCGACTCAGTGTACTCCTGTGTGTCGTTGCTGCGAGGCATCTTCGCTAATCAGTAGGAGGGAGCGAGCGAGCGAGAGAGAGAGAGAGAGAGAGAGAGAGCAGATTCTGTGGCGTCTTGAGCTAGCAAGGATTGGGGTTTTTAAGGAGTAGTGGGCGGTGCCACTACGCCATGGCATTTACTCGCCTCGCTTCGAATTCCAAGAAGCTTGAACGAGACCACATTGGAAACAGACACATCGAATGACCGTTTCCATAGAACCACATATCGGAAACGGAGGCACATTGGGAACCATTGCCAATAATATGGGTAACAGAGATAATACTTTCTCCCTTACCTATGTTGACGGGCCAGCCGCGACCCAGGTCAGGTTTGTACGCATTCCGCGCGATTCTCCGTCGCCTAACTCCTGCCGTTTCCATAGAGGGGTATCGGATGTGTCGTTCTGTACTAGTGTAGTAGAGATGCTTTTAGAAGGAGGGGTCAATTGAACACTAGACTACTTGGAGAGTGCCATATAATCAATTTCTCACAAATTTAGGGGTCAAACCACATACTCCCTCAGCCTCGACTAAGTGTGCTTCTACGTTTTAGGGTAAGTTAAACTTATTAATTTTTGACCAATTTTGTAGGGAAAAATAATCTAATTTATGATATAAATTACTATCACTAGATTCATCTTGAAATAAAATTTCAAAATATACCAATGTTATGTTGGGAATCGTAGACAGAAAATAAAAAAATTCCTACTGACGATAACCTTAAACTAGCCAAGATCTATACTATGCAGATATACTAATACGGAGGAGATCAAAATACATACCCTTGTAGACCGGAAGCGATGAAACGGCGGAGACGACGGTGGAAACGACGGCGCCGACCTCAGGGTCGTGTAGTGGAAGAAGACAGCTCCCAGCACCAAACAATGGTGCCTCGCAGTTCCACACACGTATGGTGTGGATGACGACCTCCGGGCTCCGGATCCATTAGAGCGGCGGAAGCGGAAGACTTGGGCGCAGCAGCACGGCGGTGTGCGTATGGTGGAGAGAACTCTCTCAACCATGCGTAGTCCCATTTGCGGAGCCACGTCTAAACGGATGAGAGAAAGAGAGAGGATGCTGCAATTTCAAAAGCATGGGGTGCATCCCTATATAAAGGAGGAGGAGGGGTGTCACCTTGGTGGCTAAGCCATGTGGGACTAAACCCCACATGGTGCTGCGCCCCAAGCTGATGCGCCGGCCCTAGGTGGGCCCCATGTGGCCCACCTAGGCCGGCCAGCCCTCCCCACCTTTTTCTTTTGGGGTTTTTCCCCTAATAGGCCTCTAAGGCCTATTTAGGAAAACAACCTTTAAAAATTCAAAATTAATTAAATAAAAACATATTTAACTATTAATTATACTAATTAATATTAAATACATTTTATCTAATTTATTCCGACTTCGAAAAACCCTTCTCCGGCCCCCGAACCCCGTCGAATATCACCCAGAACACTTCCGGAGTTCCCGGAACACTTCCGGTGTTTTTCTCTCTATTTTCTTCTCTATGTCCAATCTAAATAAACCGTCACCCACCCTTAAGTGTGTTACCCCATGGTTCGGGATCACTGCAGACATGATCTAGACACGTTCTCCGATCAATGACTAACAGCGGGATCTGGATACCCATGATAGCCTCTGTGCGTCCACGAATGTCTTTTATCGTTTGAACCTTTAGACGTCCAGTCTCATCCTCTTGCCTAGCGATACTTAGATTGTTCGAGCGTCATTCTCCGGTATCACGATTACCGAGCATGACCTCGTCATCGACAAATCTATCTTCACTCGTCTGTGATATTACATCCCCGTGACCTAGTCACATGCTTGCAAGCTCATTGATGTAATCTCACCGAGTGGGCCCAGAGTATCTATCCTGCTATGTGGATTGGCAATTCCCGGTCTCGATCACTCGCTTCTACTGCTTCCTTCCGGTACCCGAAAGTGTCACCATTATTGTCACACTATATAAGACATGTCGTTTGATGCGATCAGCCGCACCTTCCAGAAGCAGAGATTTGATATGATCTCACGGTCAAAGGTATGAACACTACGTTTCTATATTTTGCATATGTCCATCAAATCATTCACCCAATGATATGACTCCGTTGTCAACCGACGTGATTATCCATGATCAGGAAACCTTGATCATTTGTTACCCAACGAACTAGTTAAATAGAGGCTACTAGAGACCTGGTTGTTTACATACCACACGTGTATTAATGTTTCCGCGTAATATAGTTATAGCATGGTACAAAACATATATTATGAACAATTGAGATATGACAAATAAAATCACTTTATTAATTGCCTCTAGGGCATATCTCCTTCATGTTATGTCATATATGTTACAATTTTTTTTCTATAAATTTGGTCAATTTTTTAATTTTTTACCTAATACCAAAGATATAAGTACACTTATTTCAGGATGGAGGGAATATTGAAAGGAGGGTTTTCATAACACTTTTTTTACCCACACCCCTTGGTCCGTTCTTGCTCCTTTGGCTTGTCGCCCTACAGGTGATCAGCGACGCTGAAAGTGCATGTGTTGTCCCATGTGTGGTTTTGGTAATTAATGACAATCCTTATGGACTAATGTTTGCATTGAGATATTCTTGTAGATCTTGTCCATAGGAAAAGATTGGAGTTCGTGTGTTGGACTCTAGAAGATTACATGATGGCCAAGGTTCTATCCAAGGGATTATATGAAGAATGGTCATGTGAAGAGTTGAGCTTATTGCAAGAATGGCTTGGAAAAGAAGATTGAGTGAAATTTCATGTTATCTCCAAGCCATTATATATATCAAGATAAGAGGATGAAGTGCAAGTGGATTCATGAAGACGGAGCTTGGTAAGGCTCTCCCATCATGGTGTATGGGGGAGTATTTGGAGAGGTCTTCATCAAGCATGTGCTTGCAAGCACAATCAAGAAAGGTGTTCCAACTTGAGAGAGTCAAGATCGTCATCATCTAGATCAAGTGGAATGCGCAAGGCAAAGGTATGGTCTTGATAGGGTTTCTATTTTACCGGTCTCGTGTTGTTAGTGGGAGACCGGGTTATAGGATAGACGGTGTACTATCAAGAGGGCTCTCAAGTGAGTAACTTGATCGCATCTTTGTGGAGAGCTCAAACATTTGCACACTTGGCATATCATCTTTCTTGGTTCTTATTTGGCTTTTATCCATGTGAGAATTTAGAGCTTGTGTTCATCTCTATACCAAGCTCTAGTTCATCAAAAACGGATTTCATATGAATATCTTGTTGCGTTTTTGTTGATTGGAGGATTTACCGGTTGTTCCTTTTTAGAGAGGTTTACCTTTCTACATTTGGTTTTATCCTCCATCTTTGGACTATGATGTTTCTCTGCATGATCTTGAAGGGCTCTTCGTTATGATTCCAACGAGCCCAAGATCATCGAAATCGGAGTCCGGATGAAAAAGTTCTTGCAGTTTTCGTTTTGCTGTTTCTGTCAGTTTTCAGACTATCGGATAATCCGACTCAAACATGAATCGGATAATCCGACCCGCAAATTTGCTGGACGCGAAAACAGCTAAGGAATTATATTGTGGCGCACTGGAGTTTTTCAGAATATCCGATACAGGTTGATTCGGATTATCCAATTAGGTCCTGACTTATGTCGGATTATCCGACACCTGCTTTTCCTGCCACGGCTCTTTTTCGTGGGGACCTATAAAAGGCCCCATTCTTCCCCAAAGAGAGCAAGCTCTTGAGCACGAAAAAGCCCTCTATTGTTGACCTTCTTGAGCTTGGATTTCTCTCTATTCTTCCATGATTCTTGCCTCCAATTAGAGGGAAAAGAGAGAGGAGATCTAGATCTACTTTTCCACCAATCCATATCTCCTCTAAGTGATGGGAAGACTTTGGATCTAGATCTTGGAGTTCCATTTGTTGAGTTCTTCTTTGTTCTTCCTCTCTTCTCCTCCCATAAGCATTAGTTGCTTTTGGTGCGATTTGAGAGTGAAGAATTTGAGCACTTGTGCTCTTGCCATTGCTTTGTTGCATCGGTTTGTGCTCTCCACGAGGATTCGTGAAAGTTGAAAGTTTGTGAGCTTGCTACTCTTGGGTCATTGGACCCTAGACGCCATTGTGGTGGTTGTGGCCGCTCGGGAGCCCCCAATCCTATTGTGGGTTGTGCCCCGGGTTGTTGTTGAAAGGCTCCGGATTCCGCCTCGAAGGATTCCGATAGTTGGAAGGTGAACCAATCCTTTGTGGTGCGGTTCATCGGAGAAGAAGGTGAAACCTTTGTGGCTGTTGAACCATTGTGTTAGTTCACACCTCTCCAACGAGACGTACTCCCCTAAAAAGGAGGAACTCGGGAATACATCCTCGTCTCCGCGTGCCTCGGTTATTTCTATACCCGAGTTTTTTACTTATGCACTTTACATTGTGATAGCCTTCGTGCTTGAAGTATTCTATATTGCTATCACCTTGTTGCTTGTCTTTCTTAGCATAAGTTGTTGGTGCACACAGGTGAGCCTAGTTTATTTAGGTTGTTGGCTTGTTAATTTAAACACCTAGTTTTATTCCGCAATTATCAAGACTTAATCAGAAAAGTTTTAATCGCCTATTCACCCCCATCTAGGCGACTTCCTTGTCCTTTCAGACGCCGCAGGATCTGTCCAACACCGGCGCCCTCAACACCGAGGTCATCGACTACGCTACCTGCTACGAGAAACCACTGAGACCCAGCAGGAGAGGATTATCAAAACCAAAATGATCCACGATTTCGTTTTTCCTTTATAAACATATTGCAAATTTTGCTTCGGAGAGGATAATAACCATTAATTTAGTTCTATAATGAAGTATCGTGCATTCAGGACAGTGAAATCAATGTCTTTATGCAAGATTTATAAAAAATGAGAGCCATGCCGCCGCGACAGAATGGCTGTGACTCGAAGCACTGCGATGCGAGTGCATATCTAGTGATTCCATTCCCCAGATGCTATCATGATACCACTTCTCAAAATTCAAGTTTTGAAGTTTCTGAAATATCCGTAAAAAAATTGTATGTGTTCACAAGTTGTGTGTCTACTATTCCTACGATTTGTAGAACCAAATTCCAAAGTATATGCATAAAAACAAAAAAAGGACAAATTAAACCTTAATAGCGTCAAAAAAGATGAAAACACAAAATGGCACTATTCACATAGCAATTTGTCTTCTGTTTCCATGTGTATTTTCAATTTGGTTTTTAAAATTTTAGGGTATGTAAACACATATGTTGTGAACACCCACCATTTGTTTTGGAATTTTATAAAACTTTAAAATTTCAGTTTTAAGAAGTGGTATCATGCTATCATATGAATGGCTTCTGGCGTCATGTTCTTTTTTTCTTTGAGGAATTGTTCCGCCTCATGTTTTCCTCTGGCGCATCAGCGTCGAGCCTCCTAGCCCGCGCACCGTGGCCAGGCTAGGCCGGCCAATAGCAACCCGCGGTTGTGTCTCGTCGTAGGGAGGTCCTGTGTGTCGCCTTCAGGCGACGCTATAAGCCACGATTGCCTTAAGCAGTTCTTTCTTGGGTCGCTCCAAAAGCGGCCCAACAGAAAACCCACAATTTGTTTTTCTCTTTTTTATGTTTTTTTAATCTGAAAAATTTCAGATCTGGACGTTTTCAAAATATGAAGTTTTTTCAAATTTGAACAATTTTCAAATTCTGAACGTTTTCTAAGTTTGAACATTTTTCAATTCAAAAAATTTTAAATCCAAATTTTTTTTGAATTTGAATTTTTTCAATATCTGGACGGTTATAAAGTTTGAAATATTTTTAAATTTGAACAAATTGAAAATCTGAACAATTTTCAGAATCCGAAACTTTTGTCAAAATTTAAACAATTTTTGAAAATGGAACGATTTTCAAATCTGAACAAATTTTGAATCTCAACAATTTTTGAATTTGAACAAATTTCAAATCCGAACAAATTTCAAATCTAAACAAAATTCAGAATCAATTTTTTTTCAAAATTTGAACAAAACTCAAATCCGAACAAATTTCAAATTGGAAAAAACTTCAAATCCGAACACTTTTTAAAATCTGGAACTTTTTGGAATTATGAAAAAATTCATAAAGAAACAATAAAATGAAAAAGGAACAGAGAAAACAGAAAAGAAACTAAAAAAAAAGGAAAACGAAAAAAAAGGCGAACCGGGCCGGCCCAGCAGCGTGACAAATCACGCATCCCTTCAGGCGATGGCGCTGTTCCGCGTACAGGCCAGAAAGGCGAGGGCAATGTATTGATAGTCACGTGGACCGAGTGGATTACACTCCTTTGAATTAGTTCTTCATCATTCATTCATGTTGTCATGTCTTCTTCATGCGGCACTGCTAACACACCATCTGTGAACAGTGGCGTGGTTGACGAACACGCCTTGCATGCTCATGCCTGCGCCGTACACGTATCTCCGGGATACGATCTTGACATGTCCGTCGCAGAGACAGTTTCATGTGTCCACCCACGGCGATACGAGGAGAAGAAGCTGGTGGTTTTGTCTGCAGGAGATGCAGAGATTCCTTGGGAATAGTTGGCAGTTCGGAGGGAAGCGTCAAGGCACAAGGAAGGAAACCAGTTTCTCCTAAGTACTACTGTACTAGCCTCTCGCACAAGCAGTCGTGTCGCCGTGTGACCGGGGCCAAAATGGTGTGCGCTATCCCTCGCTGGTCCAGAGCATCACAGCCACCACCCCTCGAGAGATCGTCACGAGTTGACACACATCGGTTGAGATATGATGGCTGTACCCTGGCTACAGTACTAGTACCCCTGAACCTGTGCACCTCTGGGACAATCAGCAACGACCGATTGGCTTTAGCCGTGTGGTGATTTTATTGATTGAGATCTCCGTGCGCGCGCCGGATTGTCAAGATTTCACGTCCTTTCTCCTCCCTGCCAAATGCCAATGCATGAACGGGTGGCATGAATGAAATGTCGACCGCGTGTACGCTCGTAGGTAGGTGGACGTACAGGACGGGATGCACTCGTGGGCTTGGCCCGTTGCTATAGCTCCGCTTAAAGTTTTCCACACAGCCCATGCCTAATGCATACGGAAAATGGGGATGGAAAAGAGAGAGGGGTGAGAGTGGAATGGGGCCAGAGCCAGACAGCAGTCCTTGATCGCCATGCCAATGAGCAGCGATCATGATTAACCAAGGGATCATTAGAATGTGCTGAATGATTAGCTGCATGTGGCGCCACAGTACGCCTGGACGTTTTATATTTGCTCGGTCCAAATGATAATCAATGAAACTCCGTGTCCACTAGCTAGCATAGCAGTACCAATTCAAAAGAACCGCCGTGCATCTGTGTCTAGTGGTTCTGGCTGCCGTGGTACAAATCCTACCAAAATCCAATTGAACGTATCAACGTAGTACCAGTACGTACGGGCTTCGGGGTCCCGACGTCTTTAAGCTTACCGTGAGTCCCATGATGAGACGAGAGCAGTAGATCTAGCGGAAGGAAGCACGCGCGCCATACGAATTCAGGTCGCAGACCTGCACTCTTGTCGTAGCAACAGATGTCTTTGTCCAGATATTTTGGATCAGGAACCGTCTGATGAAAGCAATGAGCAATACTATTGCTGGTCAGAAGATCAAGTAACTAAGAAAAGGTAACTACTGTACTAGACAGATCACCCACTGGCAACCAAATCCTGGAGCTAAATATACCAGTCGATACGGGCTAGTAGGAGTAAACAGCAAGAAGCAACGCTGGGAATGGTTTCCATCACCATCCACGAGTTCGATCCTGGTATCCCGAGGGCAGGCGCATTCCACGTAGTATCGATGCTGCCGTAAGCTTGAAGCACACAATGAAGCAGAGACAATGCCTCCTTCCACCACCCACCAAGACCCGGGCCCCTTCCGTCTCCACGAACGCAACCCAAGCGAGCTGCCGACCTTGACAGCAGCCAGTCATGCGCATCTAAGCCAAATCGTAGACGATCAGGCAGAAGTATACCTGGCCATCTGTCGGGCCGGGCCGGGCTCGGGCCGGGCCTAAAAAAGCCAAACACAGAAAACCCACTGCCCAGGCCCGACCAAAAGCCCGAAAGCCCGGCGGGCCGCCGGGCCGGGCTTCTTCCTGATTTGCGCAAAACCCACTGCCCAGGCCCGACCGTCGGGCCTAAAATTGCTGCCCAAGCCCGGGAATTTCGGGCCGGGCTGCCCATGCCCAGGACTAGCCAGAAGGCAGTACAAGTACATTTGGCCAGTGCCAACACATTACACTAACATATCATTTCGTGCGGAATAATACATCCCTTCTCTACTCATGGAGTCACCCTCCTCGGCCATTTTTTAAATTCCAAAAAGCGATCAATGTTTAACCGAAACAATTCCACGGGTCGTGCAAGGGGCAACAAGCAACCAATATTCAAAGAAACGGCAAAACCGCCACCAGTTCCGTAGCTCCAAGTTGCAGTTTTGTTTTGCTACTACTGCAAGCAATAGCATGACCAACGAACTTCCCACACCAGTAGTACGACGTAGTAGTAGGAGTATGTCAGAGGAAAGAAAGAAAAGAAGACCTCAGCTCAGCCGACGTGCGAAACAAACATTAATAATCGACAGGAAAGACGGTAGGGCCGGATGCACGTTTGCGCCCACTACTTGGGCAGTACTGCTACTGTACAAACAAGTGTATCTATAACCACAATCACGGTGGATCATCAGCAAATGCCTATCTACATCTTCGGCAAGCAAATACAACAAGTCACGGAAACAAACGATCAATTGCGTAAAAGTAATTTACTCTTTCCATATACGTATTAGCTACGAGGATTATGAGTCGCTACAACTAATCTTTACCAGATCAAGAACAATCTCATCACACATTACCAATCAGAAGGAAGATAAAAAAAGGGCGCGAATTAAATTAAGCAATTGTATGTCTGGTGACCGCGAAGATGAATGATGGCGCGACCTCACTGATTAGCGCCAAGCGGAGGCGACGGTGACAACGCGCCCCATCCATCCGAGCCGGAGCACGCCGTTGTCCGGGTTCACGACGAGGCCCTGCGGCGGGGAGGAGTCGACGGCGGCGCGCGCTATGACCTGGTCGGCAATGCCCGCGGCGAGCGCCACCGGACGGAACCCGGCCATGCCGAACCGCGCGCGCCATTTGCCGAAGACCTCGCACCGCTGCAGCCGGTCGGCGCCCTCCCGGCCCACCACGTTAGCCGCCATCTTCGCCACCGCTTCCTCCGCCCGCGCCTTGTCGGCGCTCTCCCGGCCGGCCGTCGCGTCCAGCGAGTCGAGGATGGCTCCGTAGTGCGCGCACGCGTCCGAGAAGCGTGTGGCCAGCGGGGCGGTGTTGGAGTTCAGCTCCTGCTCCACGAGGGTCACGATCTGCGGGCCGAGCGCGCGGACCCGGCGGAGCAGCTCGTCGCGGGGGTTCGCCGGCGACACGCTCTCGTCGGGCACGTGTGACACAGCGAAGGCGAGGTTGACGGCCAGCGCCTCCCCAGGCTCGCACCCCAGCTTGGACGCTTCAATCTCTGCCGCTCTGCAGCTGACCACCCTGAAGCGGTACTCTATGCCAGCTCGCTCGGCGAGCTTCCTCAGCCGGTCCCCGACGGCGGAGAGCGTCGTTGTCAGAGACTGCGTGAACGGCGAGGTTGGATCGGTGACGGCGGTAACCTTGAGCGACGTCCCCGGCACGCGCCGGTCAGCGAGGCACTGGATGAGGGCCGCGTGCTGCGGGCCGCTGATGTCGAAGTCGACGAGGTGTACGGCCCGGTGGCCGGCGACGGCCTCGACGATGGCGAGGTTCGCGGCGTCGAGGGCGAGGCGGAAGCAGGGCGAGATGTCGTGGAGGAACTGGCACCCGGTACGGTGCTCGGCGCCGCACAGGTCGGCGAGGTGCTGCGACGAGGCGCAGGCACTGGGCGCAATGCGCGAGGACAGGGCGGCCACCATCATGGCCGCCAGCCGCTGCTCCGCGTCGCCGCGCGGGTTAACGGCGCGCTTAAGGGTTGCCAGGTTAGCGGCCGCCGCTTCGAGGTTGCCGTCGGCGATGGCGACCGCTGCTTCGGAGAGCAATTGGCGGGATGTCGTTGCCGAGATCGGCGGCGAGCAGGACGCCGAGGAAGAGGCCGTGGAGGTGGAGGAATTCGACGGCGACCGCGTCATCCCCGCGGTGTAGTTGCTGTTTGGAGTCGCCGCCGCAGGCGCCAACGGAGGAGCGGCGGTGATGGAGTTGAGGCGCTGTATCGTGTCCTCCCACTCGGAGCTGGTGAGCGTGGAGCCCGTCCCGCTCATCGCGGGCTCCGCCTCGTCGTCGTCGTCGTCCAGCAGCTGCTTCTCGAGCTCCTGCAGGATGGACAGATCGGTAGTCGCTGCCGATGATGGAGCCGGCGGCGGCGGCGCCGTCCTCGCCACGCCGCACGCATGCGCCTGCACGGACGGCGGCGGCACGAACTGCGCCTGCCGATGCACGTGCTGCTGAATCAGCGGCACGGCCGCCCTGGACGCGGTCGTGAGGGACGACAGCGTGGACGACGGCGACGCGAGGCCGCCGAGGCTCGATCCGGAGAAAATCAGGGGCTGCTGCTGGTGGCGGGACGGGCCGGCTAGCAGCGCGGCGACGTCGACGGAGGCGAGCGGCGTGGCGGTGTGCCGCCTGACGGCGCGCATGTAGAGCTCCTGCTGCATGGCCACCTGCCGCTGGTGCTGCCACCTCTCAATCTCGCCGAGGCTCCGCTTGAGGACCCCGCCGACGGCGGCGGCGGCCGGCTGCTGCGGCGGCATCTGCTGCATCGGCGATCCGAGCCCGTACAGGTACCCTGGCGCGGATCGCGCCACGGCCCGCCTGGCTCCATGCAGCGAGAACCGGCGGCAGCAGCTGGAGGAGGAGAGAGAGGTGTGGTAGAGAGAGAGGAAAGGAATACTAGCGCTAGGTCCAAGGAAATGCTTGGTAACGCTATGGGTACTAGAGCTACGGGTACAGCTATAAACGGGTGCCATTCATTCCATTCAATTGCTTCCCCTAATAAAACGCCTTCCCTTCCCCCTCTCTGCCTCGACACCGATACGGCGGCACTCACGCTGACACAGTGGGCCCCCACCACGGTTCCCCTTGTGTGTTACCATACCTGCGGGGTGGCGCTAGCTATGGCGGGGCCCGCGCGGCTTTGGTGGGAAAATATAAATGCGCGTGGTGAAGGAACTAATGGTGCGCTGCGTCACGCAATCCTCCCCTCGGATGACCTCCTCGAGACCTCGACGGGCACGGCTGCCTCGCTCCGACACGCGCTACACCGACGCCTACCGGTGGACGCCACCGATACCGATGGGTTTCGTTTCCTTCGGTTTTCCAGGGAAAACTGTTTGGCGGCACAGCATCGTCGGGCGGCGCGTGAATTTTTAACGAGGCAGGCAGCAGGGGTGATGCTTGACGGTGGGACCGGGCAGCATGGCAAAGATCCCTGTGCATGCAACAGTGGGACCGGACTATGATTTCTAGAAGTCAGCCATCTCTTTCCTTCGGTTAAGGAATGAACAGATGGCGCGAGTTTTATATTTTAATACTAGCAGGATTATTAGGAGTATAATACTATTTGAAAAATCGAATCGGTGGAGGGAGGCAGGGGCATGTTGCAAAGGTCGCTCTCTGAACTTAGGTAGACCAGGGCCGGGCGACGTCGCCAGTCACCGGGCCACACGAGTTTTATCCTGGCCCCCGCCCACAAGATGCCCCTGCCTGCCGAATAACGTGACACTTGTTTAAATCGGGAGGTGGAAGATAACTCAGCGCCATTCCGCAAAAGAGATCTCTCCTCTGAATGATCAAATCGTATGCGATCTCTTCTCTTTACCCCTTTCGACTGGATGGTTGCTTGTTTTGGGAGCGTTTGGAGTTTGTGAGGAAATCGATCGAAATATCCACCCAACCAACCCCGTTCCCACCCCTCTCTCTCCTCCTCCTAAACCCCATTCCCGTTGTCCTATATGTGTTCATACTAGCAGCGCTTTATACGTGCCAGGATTCCGCTTTCGTACTCCACTTGTACGTGGCCACGCCACCCGTTGCAAAGTCAACCACAAAAGCTTCCACGGGTACAATAGCGTAATCTGGACATCTCACACGTATGGCACAAATGGAACAATCATGTCCATCATTCGAAAAATAAATTGTTTCCGAGGATTAAATCTCTAGGAGATCTTCTAAAAGTGTTATCCGGATAATTTGAGGATGCGATCATGTAAGAATTCTTTCCATACGACATCTTTCATGGATCGTGCAATCTTTAATCTTTTTAGAATCATCATGTAATCAAAGAGGCTAATTTTTTCTAGAAAAAAAATCCCTACGGGAAAATTCATGGTGTTCCTTTTTGTGTGGCACAAAAAATATTTATGTGAAGATTTAATCTTTTTTCTTGCATATTTTAAGTTTCTGCTACACATTCTATTTATTTCAGTATAGATATTCGGGATACCACATTCTAGTTCTTGTTGTCTTCTTCTTCTTCGTGACTATTTGAATTCTCACCACTCAAATAGGAACTAAACAAGAAGGACTGCTGGTATGAGAATATTTATGAGATATATCGGAAGATATTTTGAACAGGGCATGGTATGAGATATATTCTGCATAAATGATATATTATGTACTAAAATGTAAGCATCTTTGTTCGCATGAAGTGGGATTGACCTATGGATGTCAACTGCTCAAAATGATGTGGGGGAAGCTGTAATGGGCCAGCCCAGTACCGCACACACGCGTAGCGTTGGATGTTGTTTGGGGATCAGCCCCGCCACAGACACAGCGTTCAGTAACCAGCCCATACCACTCACACCCAAAACCCGGGCGTTGAGTGGAGGAAGGCCGTCCTTATAAGCCAGTGCTTGGCCTCCTCAACTAGCGAGGTGGGACTAAAGCCTTGGCACGCATCAGCTTCTCTGAGGCGTGACAATCTCCCCCCCCCCCCCCCCCCTCGGGGGCCGGGAGACGCCAGCTCTGATACCACTGTAATGGGCCAGCCCAGTACCGCACACACGCGTAGCGTTGGATGTTGTTTGGGGATCAGCCCCGCCACAGACACAGCGTTCAGTAACCAGCCCATACCACTCACACCCAAAACCCGGGCGTTGAGTGGAGGAAGGCCGTCCTTATAAGCCAGTGCTTGGCCTCCTCAACTAGCGAGGTGGGACTAAAGCCTTGGCACGCATCAGCTTCTCTGAGGCGTGACAGAAGCATGGCTTGGACCTAGCCGACTAGAGATAGTTGTTATAGTAGTGTTGGTGGTTTCAAGAATCATATTAAGGAAAAGCTGTCCTATAAAGAGAGGTAAACTCTCTTAGGTCATTGGCGAAACTTGATTGCTTCCTTAGCTAGGATTAATTTTACACAAGATGTCCATTGGAAAGAGCTAGAAGACTATATATAGTTGTTATAATAGTTTGGTGGTTTCATGAATCATCTAAAATATAGGACAATATGTCCTATAAAGAGAGGTGATCTCCCTCAGGTCATTGGTGGATCTTGATTGCTTCCTTTGCTAGGATCAATTTTATACAACATATTCGCTAGAAATCTCCAAGGAGATAGATTACAGGATGCCCGGTACATTTTCGTTGAACATCGTCATAATTACAGTATGATTGGTATAATTTGGTTAAACATTGTCATGACAGGCTGTGGCCTCTCTTGCATGTATTGCAACTTAGTCATGTCGAGATTCGTAGAGCTTTCAAACGACATGACCGTTGTTGAGCCCGATGCTATTGAAATTGGCTACTCTTTCCCAAAGAATTAGGGAACTTTGACCATGGGTGTTGTTCTTCCGGATCGATATGACCACTCCATGACATGTTTTGCAAGATAGAGCTCCTGCAGATACACAAGATGACTACATGCGCATGACGGAGTCCACATGTATTGACATCACATACATATTTTTTAGGCCAATGTGGAATTGTTTGGACCAATCTATTTGAGAGCACCAAATGAATTAGACACATCTCATAGCCTTGCACAAAACACGGCGAGAGGATTTCCCGAGATGTTGGAAGCATCGATTGCATGCATTTGGGCTTATACAATTTTCCATTCGTCTAGCAACGGTTGTGCAAATTTCATACTTGAGAATGTAGTGTGGTCCTTAAAACTATGTCAGATGGCCTGTGGATCTGGCATGCTTTGTTTGGCATGGTGGGATCTCACAATGGCATCGCAGCAACGTTCTACAGACTTTGCAACCACACTCCGACGTGCAACTATGAAACCAATGGCCACCCATACAACAAGGGATACTACCTAGCCGATAGCATCTATCCAGAATGGTCGATTTGCGGAGGTAGACAATCTTTAGGTCATAAATATCTTGGTTTGTTTCATGCTAAGGTAGGCGTAGGAAGGATGTCAAGCGGGCATTTTGTGTGCTCCAATCTCATTTTACTATATTGTCTGATTCTCTGCTCTTACTAGATTGAAAGATCAGATGTGGAGGCCATAAATGATTTGTGTGAGCATGCAAAAAATGACCATCGAGAGAGAGAGAGCACACAACTCAAGTGATTGTCGATCAGGCCTATGAAATGCAAGGCCCTCTTGCCGATGGTGGCCATGGGTGCCGTTGAGTTTCCTGATTTCCTCGCCATGCATGCGAAAATCCATGACTAACAGATCATAACCGACTGCAAAGTGATCTAGTTACACATTTGTGGGTGCTCAAAGGAAACAAAAACCGGGTCTTGTCTAATTGAATTTCGCGGATTTCAATTATCTAAATTATTGTACAAATGAATTATTTCTATGTTTCAATTATTGTAGGACTAATTTATACTTTAAAACTATCCAATATGGTTGTATATATTAAGGTAAAATGTGATTGCATTTGTCAATAAAATAGGGTAAAAAATCGATTGGAGGGCCTACTTGAGTTGCCGTTGGTGCAGTCGGCTAAATTTTTTGACATTGTGTGCCGGAGCCACCAACAATGATCATCCGCTACAGTCATTATACCGGTTATTGGGAGCATCGAGAGATGCTCTTATTAATTTGTACTCCCTCCGTTTGGAAAAGGATGTCTTACATATATCCAAATTCGGATGTATGTGTACACTAAAACATATCTACATCCATCCGAATCTAGACAAATCAAAGACATCTTTTTCCGGACGGAGGGAGTATGTGATTTTTTAACAACAAGTGATCGAAATTTCGATATTCGCGTTGTTCTCCGGTTCTCCTTGTGCACACGGACGTATGCAATACTGGCTCATGTCCACAAGAGAGTCTGAAACACAAAATCCACGACAAATATACGATACACCAAGATTGACACGTGCGAACCAACAAATACGAATGTTCGGCGCCAAATTGCTTGACCAGCAGTTCACTACCAAAAGCAAACGGAACCCGTCATAGAGATATGCCACTGACCGGTGGATCCAGGTACGTGGGCCCGCTCATTACTCTACTTTTGGTCGAGTAGTCAACATCCCCGCTCCTGTTCTGCAGTATCGGCTCCGAGGTCCCAGTGAGTAGGCCCCTGTCTGGTTCACGTTCCAAAGTCATGACCAAGCGGACTGCAGGCCAAAATGCTAGGCACACCAATACTTTACCACTTGCTCACTTGCCAACATGGCAAACATGTTAGTGTTTCTAGTAATCTGTTGGGTTTTACTTTTAACACGTTATCCGCATTCATTCTAAAATCAGGAGAGATTCTCATATAGTCAAAGCAACTCTGTATTTTTTCGCAAAATAATATCGAATATGGTTAAACAAGAATTCGGGGATGTTGATGGGAGAGATGGACATTCGAAAATCATTTTGTCCATCTCTCCCATCACACCATAAATCCGCTCGTAGGCAAAATGAGTACAGTAGAATGCAACAAGTGTTGTACCGTACAATCGTACGATCCAAAACAAGCAGTCGATAATATAAAAAACATGCGTGAAAGAGCGTCCAGGTTGTGTGTTTTTCCCTGCCTTTATTTCAAACTTTCACGAGTCCATATCGTCTGGTGTTTTCGCCTGGTAGGTGCTCCTTTGATTCGCAGGATTTTTAGAACGTAAGAATAGGAATAACGTAGGATTGGAATGGCATGTGGACATGGCGTTTTGGGTCACGGGTGCGGATGCACCCCTTATGTAAAACATTTTTACTTTTATAAAAATGTCAAAAAATTCCAAACAAAATTCGGGATATACATCGTGACATTTTATGTTTGTACAAAAATTTCGCAAAGAAAAAACATTTTTTGTGACTTGTACAAAAAAGACAAAAAAACAATCGCGTACAAAGTCATTTTGAAACTCCGGATTTGTCTTTTTTGCAACGCCCACAAAAATATCTTTTCTTCACGAAACTTTTTGTGCTATCATAAAATGTCCTCTAGTATATCCAAAAAAATTATTTGGTTTTTTGACATTTTGAAAAACATTTTTTCAAAAAAAGTGAAAGGAATTATAAAAAGAGGTTGAAGTGGAGGAAATTTTTCCTTGTTTCAAAGTAGTGTGCAAAGGAATCCTTTGTAGAAATGCCAAAGGATCGACCTTAATTATTAGGAAAAAAATCCTAAGGAACCAAATCCTTAAAAAATTCTACACAATCCATTTAAATCAAAGAAGCCCTAAGTTATGAGCAGAGTAGGTCTAAGCTAGTGCCGGTGCTTAGCTTGTGGCCGACGCCTTCCTCCAGTTGGGCTGCCGACGTGATTTGTCTATATCGAGCGAGTTTACTACTACTACTACAAGTGATTAATCCTGGGACTAATAAAATGGTGATCACAGATTCCCACTTTACATGCATAGAGAAAAGAGTGCCTTGGAAACGGCCACATTCCTTTAGGGCGATTGGTAGGTTTCACCGGCAGAAAAGAAAAGGAGCTACAGGCACCGGCGAGTTTCTTGTGTTTCTTTTCCATGTGCAGGCGATCGACCAAATGCATGCCTGGCTGTGGCTGCAGGGAGGGGAGGTGACTGCATAATTTGGAGCTCCCTCATTCAACGAGCCAAGGAATCCTTGCCTGGATTTCTTTTTGGTGCACGGCGCGTACTGTTCGTGTCTGCTTCTTCCACTACTACAGTACCAGGACGTGAAGGTACAGCGCCCATGCACCCGTCACTGTTCACTGCATGCCCGCCATGTATACCACCACAGTTGGGTATAGCGGTGTACGTGTACGGTGCAACGCGAGACGCTGAATGCGGAAACAGTGTAGATCGGCAGGTGTTCTTCGTCTCCGACGCCGGTGAAGTTGCCGATCTCGGTTCTTGTTCTTTTTCCCCTTCGTATTGCTTTTCTGTTGTTGCTCCGTGTACTATGTATGTGGTTCTGAGTTGAATATACGTGGTGGAAAATGCAAAAAAAAAAAAGATCGGCCACCGGCATGCATCGCTCTCTCTTTTTGACGTATGTCTACTCCTGGACATACATGAGTACAGTATCTTGGGAGTATTCCTGTTCAGCAATGCTACTGTAGTGGCATAGCCTCTGCAAGCACCAGTCGAGGAATTAAGCCGGCTGTCGTGTCCGTTTCGGTTGGGCTGGATTCCGGTCAGTAAAATCGAAAACGCATCAACAGAGTGTTCAGGAAGCTTCAAAGTTCACACCCTTGTGAAGTGACCGTTTTGGACCGTCACCCCATGCTGATCCGACGACTCTGATCGCATCGCCCGCCAGGTGCTTAAGAAAGAAAAGGAAACCAGCTTCAAGTGGCTGCCCCCCTCCGGCCTCCCTTGCCGTGGAAGCATAACATCTGTGCATGAAAATCTCCATTAGGATGACTCCAACGGGGCGACGCAAACGGACGCGCGTTTGGTCCGCGTTTGGTCCGTTTGCGTCGTCAAAAGGACCCATGTCCGGTCCACGTCCGCCCCTTTCCGGCCACTGCCCCCAACGGGCCGACGCATTGAGTCCGCCCGGCCAAGGTTTTTGATCATTTTGATCATTTTCGGGCATGGTGGCCATAGTTTCTACGCCCCCAAAACATTACAAGTTGCGGCCATCGGCCATGTCCCCAGGTGTGCCCAAAATATTACAAATTTCGGCCACCGGCCATGTTTTTTCCGGCCATGTTGGCCATAGTTCAACACAAATATGTAGAAGGGACCGAGAATAGATCAAACCTGATCCATGTACTGCCTTTGCTTCTTCTCGTAGTAAGCCTTCTTCCTAGGGGTGAAGGTGGAGATGTCCATGTCCATGATCCTGGCCTCCTCGGCGCGTAGGGAGAGTTCAAGGTCTTTGGCCTTGAGCTCCACCTCCCTGGCCTTCACGTCGGCCTCCTTGGTCCTTGCCTCGGCCTCCTTGCCCCTGATCTCGACCTCCGCCGCCCGGGTCCGAGCGTTCTCCTCCTCTATGTCAAGCCTCTTCTTTTGCAATTCGAAGTAGAGCTTCGAAGCCGCCTCTCTCTCGAGGCGTTCCTTTTCTCTCCTCTCTTCCCTCTTGTCACAGGTCTTATCCTTTTGGGATAGGTACCCGCTCAAAGTCTCTTGCAACGCAAGGGTCGTTGCATCGCGCTTCTGCTCGGCCTTGGAGTTGTTCTTCCCCCTTGGCCTCCCGTCCTTCTCCTTCTCCGTTGTGCCCTCTCCCTTGTCAACACCAAGATGTCCCGCTTGTCCCGCCTTCTTGAGGGAGGCGTATAGCTCCTTCCACTTCTCCTGGTCCTTGAGCTCCCGGTAGCAATGGGTCAAGGTGAAGACCTTGCCATATTGAGCCTTGAAGAGATCCAAAGCTTGCAACATTTACTCCTTGATTCCATAGCCACTTTGCGGCGGCCGGCTTTCGATGTGCTCAACGGCGCCGCAAAACTTGCTCATTTGCTCTTGAATGTGGTTCCACCTCTTAGAGATTGAACACTCGGTCCGGTGCGTCAGAATGTTCCGGGGCGGAAGGATTCGGCCCTCGTTGTAGCGCTTGGTGAACCGGCCCCAAAATGCCGACCCTTTTTGCTCGGCCCCGACGATTTGGTTGGTTCCAACCTCGATCCACGACTCGCAAATGAGAATGTCTTTAGCGGTGGTGAACGAGGCGCCTCTTTGGCTGACCTTCTTCCTCATGGCCGCGGCGGCGGTATCGAGCTCGTTGAAGACCGGCTCATTATCGATGTTGATCACATCGGGGCCGGTCGGTAGAGTCTCATCATCCCCGGCATTGTAGTCGTCACCGTCGTACTGGGTGTTGTCGCAGACCATGTCCTGGAGGACGTCCTCCCCGTAGTAGGGGTCATCGTCCTCCTCGTAGTACCTGGGGTCACCCGGCGATGGCGTGGGCACAGTGCCGAACAGGTTACGCGCGGGGGCGACCACTGGCGGGGCAGCTGCACGCGCCTCCGCAGTCTGCGGTGCGGGCGACTGTGCGACCAACGGTGTCGCAGGCGGGTTGAGAACGAGGGCAGGTACCTCGCCCGACTCGTCGGAGGTAGGAGAAACCCGCGGCGGCATGGTTCCAGGGACGAACCCGTGCGCAGGAGATGGCGTGGTCGCGAGCGGTTTCGACCTTGGAGGTCGGGCCATGGAAGCGTTGGAGCTGGCCGCGGTAGAGGAAACCCCGACCGCCGCCGCAGTCGCTACCCCAACCGCCGCCGCGGACGGGGTAAGTCCAATGAGGAGGAGGGCAGCTGTCGCGGTCTTGGTCACGAGGTCGGCGTTGTCGTCGTCGCCCTTTTCCTCGGCGGCGGCCCTGGCGGCGGCGTCGAGCCTGTCCTGCTTCAGCCTCCTCCTCCGTTGGCCCCGCTTGGCCGTCTCCTTGGCCCTCTGCTCCTCCGTGAGCTCCTTCTTCACTTTCTTCAGCCGGGGAGCAAGCCCGGCGGCGTCGTCGGCCAGCTCTAGGCTCTCGGCGGCGGCGGCGGCGGTCTTGGCGGCGGCCTTGGCGATCCTGGAGGCGGCGGCGGCCATGGGGTAGGTCTGGACTGTGGATTTTGCCTCCAAAAGCGGACCAGGGGAGGACACAAAAGAGCTCCGTTTCGTGTCCGGGGCCGACGCATCGGTGGCCCAAATTTGGGCCAGGGATGCGTCGCGGCGGACAAAAAACAGACCGCGGTCCGTTTGCGTTGCCCCGTTGGGCCGTGTTTTTGGCCCTCGCGGACACAAACGGATGCGCGCGGACTCGATGCGTCGCAATGAATAATGAGCATGCAAGAAGCATTATATCCATCCAAGTTGGCTTGCTTGGACGGGCCGGGGTCCGGCCGGTCGTCCGGGCGAGCAAGCAACTGGCCATCGATCGAGTGGCCTTTGAGCTGGGACACACACACACACAACACACAAGTGTCTCCCAGGCATTGAGTAGTCCCCGTCAGCATTCAAGGTGTGGACCACAGAGGCAGCCTTGGATTCGGACCGGCTACTTGTATGTACTGTATGTATGTAGGCCGTCACATACGTACGCATGCGCTTCCACGATCGATCGGCTGCTTCCTGGACCGTAGAAATATTCCTCCCGACGAAAACCGGTTCCGCAGCCGTACGTACTACTGGAGACCACCGGAAAGTTCGAGCGGGGCGGGCAGTGGTAGATTCGTTGATACGTAGTCCGTCGGGCTAAATTACAACCGGCTGGCTCGAAAAGAAGAGGCATAGGAATCACCGAATCAGTCCAGTGAGAGTGATCTGGACTGGACATTCTCCGGTCAGTCCAATGCAACCTCGTTTCCATTGGAAGGATCACTAGGAACCGGTCCAGTGAGAGTGATCTGCGCGTTCTGACGGCGTCAACTGTTCCAGAGGCTCTCGAATAATCCTTCCTACACGGCCGATGCTTTGATCTGGAAATAATGGTGACGCGTGCAAAATTCTGCTTTATTTATTAGCCTAACTCACAAACGAGTCTATCCCTCTAGTGCTTCTCCTATTTCATCTAAAGCTGCCGTCCCTTCTAACTGTATACTGCCGCCAGTAGTATCAGTAGCAGCTCTAGTGGGATGTTCCTTTTTACACTCGCAGGATGTGACCTAGGGGAAACTAAATCGAGCCCTCAACTTTGAATCTCGAAAATTGACACTTTGAACTATCAAATTAATCCTGGTATATTTGTAACCCTGGACCTAGATGGGACACTAGGGAAAAAAATCCGACTAGTAATACCAATTGTCTTGCTAACTAAACGGGCACAACTTCAGAACTTAAGTGGTCCATCAGCACATGATGAGCAATTCTATGTCGGCATCCTCGCCGTGGACGAAGTCTCGCCTAGATCGCTACAACACATGGCCCACCGCCTCCGTGTTCCTAGTCCACATCGCTCACATAGCCCTCCCCTAGTCCACCGTCTGACGTCGGCTGCGTCGGGCAGGAGTAAGGGGAGCATGCCGTAGGCGGGAGCGGCTTCCGTGGCGACGGAGGTTGGTCGGGACGGCTTTGGGCAGAAGGCAATGGAGAAGAGCGTGGTGGGTAGGAGCAAGTTGGAGGCGGCGGGCTGGAGTAGGGCCGCCGAAAATTCTTCCCCACGCCCAGGAACGGTGCCGACGCTGCGGGTGCCGATGTGCACACTATCAGAGCGCCATCATGATTTTCGCCACCTCCGGCGAGTTCCCTCCCCGACCAGTATGTCTTTGAGGTTTCCCTCTCTCCCTTTGTCTCACCAGAGTTGCTCCCGGTCGAATTTGAGGAGTAAATCTCCAAAACGCCGTCATATTCCCCGTCTCCGGCAGAGCGACGCCGCCTTGCACGTTGATCTCCTCGCCTTTGTCCTCTTCAGGTGCCCCTGATGAGTCAGGCGAGCCCAGGAGCTCACGACAAGAGGACTCACCCAAAGCCGGGTTCTTGGGGTCATGGCTGGGCATGTGTCCCTGCAGCTGCGTGATACGGGGGATGCCACCGCTTGAGATTGGAGTATCCGTCGGTGATATTGCGTGGCCTTCTTCCTGGGCGTCGTCAACGCCTTCGGATTTGAGAGAGATTGACTCGGGAGAGAGATCTGAGGTGGAAAATGTATATGGCAAGTGGGTCTTCTTTGCCAGCGAAAGCAACAAATTATTCAATTTACGAATTATTAGTTTTCACGCGCCAAACAGGTCCAAGGTTGAAAAAAACCCAGAATTTGATAGTTCAGAGTGCCAATTTCCGGGATTCAAAATTTAGGTTTTGATTTAGTTTTCGTCTACAAGTTCAATGTTAGTTTTGAACATTTTCCATTTGGAAATGGTGACGCATGTAACTTCGGCTTTAGCTTAACTCACGGACGATTCTCTCCCTCTAGTTCTCCTATTTCGTCTAAAGCCGCCGTCCCCTCAACATTATACTGCCGCCACCAGTATTAGTAGCAGCTCAAGTGCGATGTTCCTTTTACACTTGCAGGGTGACCCAGGGGAAATAACAAAGCAGGACACTGACGGTAGTTGGGACGATCGATAATCATGGCGTGCAACGTACTACTACTATACTAATGTTTAGGAGTTGTTAGCTTCAAAAAAAGTTTAGGAGTTGTTCGGCAAGAGATGCTGTTGCACTTCGAATAGCACAAATCACAGACTCGAGAGCCCAAATAGTCTTACGAGAGGAGGTGGTGGAAACTTTACAGCTACGCTACCTCACAGGCTCACAATCTGAAATGGATCGAATAAAGATCCTCCTGGTAATAATAAGCACCACGAGTGCGCTTTTGCATAGTTACACTAGTACTCCTAAATCCGACGAAGAGAATCCAATTTGGGGTTGTGGTTTTGGTTTCCCGGAAGAAGCATGGCAATAGTGAGGTGAAGGGATCAAAGGTCTGGCCTAACTTGGGGTTGTTTGGCAGGAATTAGCCTAGTGCAAAAGTGCCATAGGAATAGGATGATTCCATGCATGTACACCCTTGAGGAAATGTCTCACGGGATGTGGAAAGGCGCCACCTGCCTTATTCCAGCAAGCTACCTTAGGGTGTGTTCGGTTTGAGAATCAAATGGAATGGAATGTGGGAACGGGTCGGTTTCATTCCCATGTTCGGTTGTAGAATTAGGTGGAATGGGATGATTCCATTTTAGTGTTCGGTTGGAGAGATGGAAGGGAATGGATTCGGTTCAGCTCACCTCTTACATAGAAGTGGTGAGACTACCCCTCACAGATGTATACGTATAATCTATCAATATAGAATCAAGAATCATCAACTATGGATTCAGTTCAACACAACCTGTAAAGGAACAAATCCTGTAAAATTTCTAAGCAATTCATATCAAAGAAAAACTCCCGTAAAATACGGGAGATCAGGCTTCAGCAGCAACAGATCGGGTGAGAGGCGGCGGGTAGCTGCGGCGCCGGCGAGGGGTGGAGGAGCTGCGGCGCCGGCGAGCTGAGCGGCGGAGGATCTGCAGCGCCGGCGAACTGAGTGGCGGAGGATCGCCGCACCGCTGCTCCGCCTAGTAGCTTCCGCCGCCCCGCCGCACCGCTGCTCCGCCTGGTAGCCTCCACCGCCCCGCCGCTCCACGAAGTACTGCCTGCCGCCGCGCCGCTCCACCCGCCCGTATTCACTGCCGAGAGGAATCGAGCTAACGAGGGAGAGGGAGATGGTTTGGTAGATCCTTCTCCTATGCAACACCACAAACAATATTTAGCGTGGGTGCTCTTCTGGATTATGTGCTCGCTAGCTGTACTAGAACGAAATTATATATGATATGATTCCTCTTACCCAGAACTGCAATGAGAGCTTGTGAAGACAGATCGAGATGCCTACATGAGTAGTTGAGTACACTACTCATGCTCTTGCGTGCGCCCACAGCTTAACACCTGCACAGCTCCCATCCTGGACCTGAAGCACGGAACCGAATTGACCTGCAGGAGTAGCCCATCGGCGAGTCTGAATTCAATGCATCGGCCGGAAAAATGGTATGCGTTTCGAGTATGTTTTATCGCTTTCCCCCTGTTTCTGTCCTCACGAAATTCTTCTTCTTGTCGCTGTCCTCATGAACTGTCCTCGACGCTTCTTAATTGACCTAACGCAGCAAGGCTCGACACAGGCACACAGCAGCGGCAGCATCAGCAAGGGAAAGAATTGAAGAGGCTTCCGGGCTTTATGGGTCGCTCTGCAGGTACATCAAAATCCACTGGAACAAATGCAGGTACACCACAAGTTTTTTCTTCCTTTCGAAGAACCCAGATGCAGGTTTAACTCAAGCTTTGTTGACTTGTTAGCCAGAAAGAGCACCGTAACTGACGCCAAACTTGGCACGCTGAGCTTGCCCGGGCAACTGCTTTCAATCATTTTGGGCCGGTGCAACTTATCTACACGGTGCGTGCATGCATTATTGGAAGATATGAGGAATCACTTGGACGAAAGGACTCTCTTCTTTTCACAAAGTAAAAAGAGGATCAGCATTCAGCAAAGCTCAAGCCGTCCTCCTCCGTTAAGGCACCAACAGTATATTGATAAGCTAGAAGGCCCAGAACAATTCGAAACGAAAGATATGGACTCAGAAGATGCGAAAGCAGAGCTCCTGATGTTCCCGTGTAAAAAAAAAGACGATGGACCGTCAGTGCATTTTAGCAGTTCCAACAAATACGGTATTGTTGTGCTAAAGCTTGCATCACATTCCATCAAAATGCATACAGATGTCGAGCTGCCCGGAGTTTTGTAGCTACTACACCTGGGAAGGATAGCGCTTGGTCTGCTCACGAACACGCTTCTTGTACTCGGCCATATTCTGCAAATGCAGCGAATGACACGAACTGTGTTAAGCGCATAACTGCATCGTAACTAAGGACATGCATCTTCAGGTTATGGAAGTTCAAGTTATAAGAAAAACCTTCTTATAGAGTTCATAACAGCGATGTTGTGCAGCTGAGTTAGGATTGGGGTCATCAAGCAACTCCTGGATGCCTATCAAAACTTGCTTCACTGTAATTGAAGGTTTCCATGCCTGAAAAGAGCAAGTGAGATCATGAAAGATCAGGCTGTATAATTGCATGGTGCAGATATATGCCGAATAGTAATCAGTTAAAAACTTACATCACCCAGGATTGACAGACATACTAGCCCAGAATCATAAACATTGACATGGAAGAAACCTGCTGGAAACTTGCAGACAGGAGAGGTAGTTGGGTAATTATCATTAAATTGCAGAGTTAGGGGGAAATGTCCACCCTCCCAGTCAGTCTGCAAAACACAAATTTTGTGCATTATGTTACTTTATGGAAAGACAAGTTTGCTGAGATACAGAGACTGGACTAGAGACTAGAGAGTAAACAAATCTGCCATCAAAGAATTTTGCAGTAGTACAATATTCACACACAAACTGAAGAAGTAACAGATAAGAATAGGTCAGAGCAGAGTGCTGAATTGTTTAGACGAAGGTTCCGTTTCAAATTTCACGGGGATTTCAGAGAAACTGTTCAATACAGTTCCCACAGAAGCTGGGACAAGTTCGAAATTTCTGAATGGTTCTTATCGACAAAAGACTCAGTGTATGGTTTAATGCACCAACTATTGAATTCTGAGTCGTGAAGCAGTAACAGAGGACATCATAAACAAAGACAGCAGAGGACTGAAGTAAGTTGCAGCTTACAAGATCTTTTTGTCCAATATATCACTGTCTGGCCTAGAAAATAACATTCTAAAATGTTTATGAGTATATAAAACATATTTTTGTAATGAATATCCAGTGCCGATTATGTGGTTTCATGATCCACAAGGAAAAATAAATTCAGCAGTAGGATATCATTTGAGATTCAGACTTTGATTTTATCTGGTAATGCTGCTGTCCTGTTGGGGTCCTTGTTACAACTAAACAAGGTCGATTGAAATGTAAACTATACTATGCCAACCAAACAGAGCCAGGATTGTGCAAAATCCGCTGGCCGGGCTTAATGTATGATATGCACATTTTAACATAAGAACAGTTAAAATGATCTTTTCGTACTAACATAATTTGAATCAGATAAAGGGGACACGGATTGATCCGTGTGATTGTAAAATGTAATCGAGTTTTATCCTGTAATAACAAAATACAGTGACAGACATAAACAAATAAAAACACTATAATGAAGCACAAAATCAAACAAGATGAATCATAGGTTTGATTCTTTTATATGAGTGAACAAACTCAATTCTGTTAGATTAGGATAGTATATAATGTGTTCTACATAATAAATTAATAATGTCAGTTCATGCATTAGTTTTCCAATAACAATGTGCAATGCTACACTTGCAGCAATGAATGGACCAAGTGTTTTGCTTCAAGTATTGCAAAACCCTGCACCTACTGAAACCCCTCTCTACTTACTACATAGTCAAGGTCAAATTTTCCTCGAATTTCCATGCGTGACCAAACCAAACTATAGAACCACAAGCAGGTTCAGAGAAATTTAATGGTAAGCCCACATTTGTCAAGATTACGAGTAAAAAAAGGATGACAGATATTTTCTTACGCCTTGCTTGCCGGGGATGACGCATTGCCAGATCATGAGGTTGACGGACCCATCATGCAGGGTCTCCGGCTTGGCCACGAAGCCCTGCAAGAAACCAAGAAGCACCAATGTCCCATTCCGGGGAGACAGACAAATAAAATTAGCCAGGACGCCGAGAGGGAGAGGAAACAAGTAGCTAGGTCGTGGTGGGGGCGCGCACGTGGGGGTGGTTCTTGCGCCACGATTTGCGCTCCTCGGCGAGGCGGCCGCGGGCGATGCCTCCAGACGCCATCCAAGTTCGAATACGGGCGAGCGGCCTGCCGCGCCGGGGTCTCGGTCGCCGCCGCCGCTTCGTCCTCTTCCAAGGACTTCCGTGGGATCACTCGGGTGCCGCGTCACCGTGGATTGTTTTCTTCTGGTAAATTTTTGTGTGGCGTTTATCGCTAGATTCGTTCACACATGTAAGAACTGGCTGTGTGCAAGAGAAAACTGAAAGGGGGCTGGGTAGTGGGTACCTAGTTTCTTTTCCCCACTTCTAACGCAACCCTAGCCGGCGGGCTACCTCACAAGAACCAAGATCCCGGCAGTTTTAACCGGTGAACTGTCGCTCCCCGCCTCCAAGGTTCCGACGGCGACTATAGTATAGTTAGTTGGTTAGAGCATCTCCACCGGCGCGCCCGGCAACCGTTGCCGCGTTTTGGGAGCGCCGCGTCCCACCGGTGGTGAACTGTCGGCCCCCGCCTCCAAGGTTCCGACGACGACTATAGTATAGTTGGTTGGTTAGAGCATCTCCATCGGCGCGCCCGGCAACCGTTGCCGCATTTTGAGAGCGCCGCGCCCCACCGGTCGCTCCCAATAGGATTTTGAGAAAAAAATTGAGACTTTTTTTTTTTGGTTGGTTTGAGATAGCTTATCACGTGTACCACACGATAAACTTAACACATTTCATTGAAATTCGATACTTTTTACAAAATGTGACGAAGTTTAAACTAAACCTAGTCTATGCGTCGGTCCAGTAGTAGCGGTCCCAGTCGTCGTTGTTCCACTCGCGGGCGTCCTGCTGCGGCGGCGCTTCGGCCGGCTCCTCCACCTCCTCCTTCACCTCCTCCTTCACCGAGGGCGGCGCTGGCGCGGCGGCAATAGCGACGTCGGCGTCGAGGTCGATGATGTTGTTCTCGACGCAAGACCAGTGCTTGGCGTACTCCCGCGACGCCGGCTGGACGGTGTCGAAGGACAGATTCTCCGCGAGGGCGAGGTCCCTCTGGAACTGCGCCTCTGCCTCCTCATCCGTCAGCGTCCTCGGCGGCGGTGGCGCGGCGCGCTTCTTGCCGCGGGACGAGGACGTCCCTAGCTCGATCTTCACCTTCGGGGGCGGCGGCGGCCCGAAGTCACGGATGGTGACGCCGGCTCGGACTTCAATTTCAAGAAGCGCGGCTCGGCCCGCGGCGTCGGCTCGGACTTCAACTTGCCGAAACGCGGCGCCGCCGACCGCGCATTGGAGGAGGAGGAGCTGGATGAGTTCGCCGCTGGCATCTCCCACAGGTCGTGGGAGGCTTTTTGCGGCGCGACGTAGCCGAATTCGCGCATCACCTGGTGGCCTCCCACCATTTGCGACGCTCCTCGGCGTTGTTCTTTGGCGGCCGCACCCCGCCGCCGCAGTCGTCGACGACGTTCTGTCGCTGCGCCGCGAACATCGCCGCCCAGTTGGGGCTGTCCGCGGCGTACTCCGGGTCCGCGAGCTGCTCCGGGTTCAGCTGCTGGCAGCGCAGCCGGATGAGCTCGCGGAGACGGTCCCCCTCTGGCAAGGGGGGTGGGGGGGACGACGTACCCCATCGCCGAGACGGTCCAGCCGCCGCCGCTAGGGAGGCGCAACCCCGGCTGCACGGGGATGCGGTGGCGGCAGAAGAAGGCTGCCTCCTCCTTCCGGAGGCAGGTCTTGACCGTGCCGCCCCCGCTGCCTCCCGCCTGGTCGTTGTGCGCCATTGCACGTCGCCGCCGCCGATTGACTGTGGAGAAAGGGGGAGATGATAGAAGAGGACGAGTGCGCCGCTGGGCCGCGTCGTGCGCGCTTTATAAGGACGGCGGGGAGGCGAAGCGCGGGAACGCGGCGCGGGAACGCGCTCCATTACTCCGGCGCCGGTTCCCGAGGCGTCGTAACTCCGGCGACGCGCTTCGGGAAGACCAGGTGACGCGTGCGACGCGTCAGGAAACCGCTCAGCAGTCGCAGTTAATTGCGCTGACCGTCTGTATCTCACTGATGCGACGGTCCCGCGCGTCAGTATCCGACGTGGCTCGCGTTGCCGCGGTTGCCGGCGCGACCGGTTGCGTCCCTAGAACCTGGGCGCGAAGCGGGGTTGCCGGACGTTCTACTGGGACGTGCCGACAACTTTTTGGGTACTGGGCGTGCCGCTGGGGGGTGGGGGGGGGGGGGGGGGGATTTGGTGCCGGCGCGCCCAAAACGTCGATTGGGAGCGGAGTTGGGCGCGCCGGTGGAGATGCTCTTAGGTCTGGAATTAAAACTCGAAACTTGCAGACTCGGTTTGAACTCGGTTTCTCACGAGACGAGCCGAGTTTTGTATCTGAACTCGTTTGTTGACCAACGAGTAGCTCGCGAGTAACCTTGTGGCTATTCTTGTGTCTTTGTTTTTTTATAAAAAACTTACAAGTTATTTTTTCTTGATTTCCTGTGTCTTTGTTTTTTTATAAAAAACTTACAAGTTATTTTTCTCGATTTATTTGGAATCCGGAAGGTCTGAAACAGCAAAATACGATAAAGAAGATTTCCACCTCCCAGAGTCAAATAGCAACTCAAAGAGATTTTTAAAATCATCTAAAAATTGATAAATAATGCATGGTTATTGTAAATAATGATATACACTAACTCTATATGACATGATACAAATGCACATATCGGGCACTCTTCATACCTTAATTAACATACTTCTAGTACATGATTTGGCAGTTTCGGAGAAGTTACACAAAGGGATCCCATCTCACCATTTCTATTTAATCATACCACAAATGGGATGGCTAAGATGATACAACAAGCTCATTCTGTTGGGTTGATCACTCACTGGTTCATCATCTAATCACTACCGGTGTCTCGGTATTACAGCATGCTGATGATACATTATATTTTGTCCAAGATGATGTCAATCATGCTATACATCTCAAGCTTGTCCTGCACAGGTTTGAGGCTATGTCAGTTTCGGAAACCAGTTTCATGAAAAGTGATGTTATCATGGTCCTGTGTGCTCATGAGTCATGAAAATAAAATGCTAATGTACACTGCTTTTAAGATGAGATTATGTCCAATTAAAAAAATTGTGTTCTGGTTAGTGGATCAAGACTACATGTTAACGACTGAAACTCTACAGAGGAAAAATGCCGAAAATACCGGATGCTTGGATAGGTAAGACTATGTCCCTAGTTGGTAGATTGATTCCTATTCAGTCATCTCTGGCTATCACTCCTAAATATCATGTCAATGTACTTTTTACATGCAACACTTCTGAAGAATATGGAGAAAATCATGAGAATATTTTTTTCTAACAGGTAGGTAGTTGTAAGAGAAAATACCATCTAGTTAACTGGGAACTTATCTTTAAAAAATCCAAAGGTAATTTGTAGATTAAGAACGTGACACTTTCCAACATAATTTTGTTGTGCAATGGGTGGTGAAAATTAGAGAGTCATTCGGAGCTAAGTATGGAATTACCCAAGGGGATTTGGCAGATGCAACACTAACAATTTAATTCAGTTTTATGTGAAGATTGCTGAAAGTCAATCGTTTGTATCTACAAGGAAAACTAATGATGGAGAATAGTGGTGAGAAACTGACTTTTGGCATGAGTTTGGTGCAAGGATTTTCCCCTTTGTGATAAAATCCGTTCTTTCAGATATATCTAGATCAATCTGGTATTATCAGCAAGATGGTATCATCTAATTGAAACTTGAGTTTCATAAGATGGCTTGTTGTGCCACTCCAAGCTAAGTACACTTCTCAATATATTTGCTAGATTTGCTTCAAGTCCTGCTCAAGATAAGCCTAGGTGGAAATGGTCTATGTCTAGCAACTTCTATATCAATCAATTTCATTCATTTTCCCTCTAGTGGCATTGACAAGTTATTCAAACATCTTTGGAAATCAATAATCTTCTAAACATAACATGAAAAAAAAAAGGAATAGGGTGGAGGATCATTCTGGTAGATTCTTCCTTTTAGAAGATTATATTCATCATCCATTTTTCTCTTTCCTGGTGTGTTTTATGTTTGGAATGTTAGAATATGTGTACGGTACGACTAGAGATAGACTAGGAAATTAGAGTCCAATCTTGTATTCCAAGTCATAGGCGTCTTGCCTCTCAAGTCTTGTACTCCTTATATACCCCCACGAGGGTCAGATTAATACACACAACAAAATATTAGGGATCAACAATTTCCACATGGTATCAGAGCGGTTAGTCTCGCGACGCCGATCTTAGGTTTCTCCACCACTTCCGCATCGCGCCGCCCCCGGGAGATTAATCTCCTCTCCCCGGGGGCGCGGCACCCGATCGAAATCAAAGATTAGATCGGTTCTTAGATTAGATTTAGATTCAATTTCGAAATTCTCAATTCCGTAGATTATATCAGTTTAGCCAATAAATCCCTACCCTATACGATCCTCAAAATCCACGAGAAATCAGTGCGAAATCCTGGCGGCATCAATCTACATCAAGCACACGGCGCTACATCAGCTTTCAGCGCTGGACACGCAGCGGTGGATCGGGCTGAACACGCGACATCGGGAGCTGGAATCCACAGCGCATGTTCACGTCCATGCACCACGCGCTCTCAGGACAACTCCAGATTGGTTTCTCAACCAAAGAAATCCAGATCGGACAGGTACGCATGTACGAGATTTCAGGTTTGCTCCCGCGTCATGGAATCGACAGGCTTCCCTGGCGCGGCATTGACGCCGCCAACACGCCGAGCTACCTGCATCAAGCCGATCACACCAAGCCGAACATCTACATCAAGCTGTACGACTACACCAAGATCTTCGTCGAGTTCTACACCGCCAACACAAATCAGCGCCAAAGTCTACATCACGCGAGTCGAGCCGCACGCCGCAAAAACCGCCGCCGCCGCAGATCCGCCGCCGCCGCTGCACAATGACACAAAAAAAACCGCCGCCTGCCTGCCGCCGCTCCCAAGTGAGTCGCTGCCGCACGCCGCCAAAAACCAAAACCCCGCCGCCGCCGCAGAAACCCTGTCGCCGCCACCCAAAAACTTTGCCGGCGCTCTGCTAGGGCGATCGCACGATCGCCTCGCCCGCCTGGTAAAAACCCCGCCGCCGCCGCAGAAAACCTGCCGCCGCCGCCTCAAAACCCAAAACCGCGCAATTTTTTTTTGCGCCTTCGGCTCTATCGGCTACACCGACCGCGACAACCTCGACCACGGCTACAACACGCTCGGCTACCTCGACATCAACATCATACACACGTCTACAGCAACTCAAGAGTTCCAGTCGACAGCAGTCCGCGTCGTCACTTGCGTCCACGCCACTCCCGCTGTGACTGCAGGAGGGAAGAGAGGAGAGACTATCAGAGACGCAGTTGATGATGGCGGAGAGGAGGAGACGATGGAAGCGCAAGCCTCAAAGACAGTCGCAATCGTTCGCTTCACTCCCGCTACGACTGAGGGGGAATGTTAGAATATGTGTACGGTACGACTAGAGATAGACTAGGAAATTAGAGTCCAATCTTGTATTCCAAGTCATAGGCTTCTTGCCTCTCAAGTCTTGTACTCCTTATATACCCCCACGAGGGTCAGATCAATACACACAACAAAATATTAGGGATCAACAATTTCCACATGGAACACCACTTTGAACAAGTTTGGAGTATCATTAGAGTGATTGTTGGGGCATACGATAGACCCATTTACAATTAATACTCATGGTGGATGGAAAACATCATCCCTTGGACAACTACTTTCATGTCATAGGGTTTTCTATCTTGTGTTGGGCAATAAACAACATAACCGAGCAGATTTTGAGTGCAGACGAATTAAATACCCCTTTTTAACTACTAATTTGCTACATCGTGTGCATTCTCAAGGTTTTGGGCATGTTTGCCAAATGAATCTGATTGAGGAAACCTTCTGGAAGGTGCAACACAATTGTAGAGGACGACGATGAGCGTTCATGATGCGGGAAAATCAACATGGACGTGCACGCTGAGATTTGGTATGGTGGAGACGATGAGGTGACTAGTATGAAAGAATGATCTGCAATGTCTTTGATGCTCAATCTTGGTGCCTATGTTGGAAAGGACTAGCCCCTAGGACCCGGGTGGTCCTGTAAGTGCAGTTTTATTTCGGTTATCACCAATACCGTGTTCGGTTATTTTAACTGGAAGACGCTCCTACATTATCTAGTGTGTTGCGGCTCCCATGGAATCTCACATATATAGGGAGAGACCATGCAACATGTGCAGAATCTGCCACTTCATCGCTGGAATCATTTGATTAAATGCAAATTCCCAATATCCAAAATGATTTGTCTTCTAAACCTTAATCGGATTGGAGATCCGTATTCACCACCGAGTTCATATCAATGAAGGCTTTGAACCTAGATCACATGTTCGAATGTTCTGACTATTTTTTATGACACGAGTTGTCGTTTTTTATACCGTGGTTGCCAAATTAACAACTAATAGTTGCTAAGATAATAATTCATAGTTAACGGGTAAATTATACATGTGTCTAGCCATTGCAATGTTATGCAAAGCTAAATAGTGAGTATTTCCAATTACTACGAGATGTTATGATTCCACTAAAATTAGTTCATGCAGCAACGCATTGATTAAAATGAAGTATAGTACGTGGCAACCAAGTTATTATAAATTGGCAACTAAGTAGGTGTAATCTGCCAACCAAGTGATAACAATTTGACCTACACGAAAAGAAAGTTGTCAAAACATTTCAACATGAGATTCACGACCAAGTCAACGGTGAAAACAAAATGTCAACTGATGTCGTGACAGGAATGCATTTTTAAACCATGTACACTGTTACACTGATTCAACAGAAATGCGTCAGAGTTGGGAATTGCTAGTTTTTGGCTGCGGAAACGCTTGTGGACCTCACTGTCAAATAAATAACTACTTATTTTCCACTCTTTCCGGTCTTCCTCTGCCAAGGTTCCATCACAAGGTCACACAAATGCATGGACTTCCGTGTGCGTAGTGTAATCTCGTTTCTGCTTTCGGTTTCTGGAACTGTTACGAACGTCCAGTGTTAGCCTTTGGGTATCGACTAGGACACTTGGATGCTGAACATTTCATCAGCAAATGTCGCGGTTTGTTGTTCCGTTATTCAGTTAATGGAGTTCGGCTCCCAACGAGAGAGGCCTTTGGGAAAAAAAGAGAGAAAAAAAGTAGTGATAAACCAAAATACCGAGAATAATTTGTAATTAAATGAACTCGATGTTCATTCTAGCAGTTCCAGTAAACACACTACTGCTATTGTGCTAATGCACACCGCATCATAGAACAATCACAGACTTCAGTCCATCAAAATGCATCTACTATTTAGCTGTGAGTATCTCGCGTATACGACTTTTGTAGCTACACCCGTGAAGGATACTGCTTCGCCTGCTGTCGAACATGATTCTTGTACTCCAGCAAATTCTGCAAATGCAACCAATGACACAAACAAACATGGTGGTAAGCGCATAACAAGATCAAAACGAAGGACATATACGTTCACATAATGTGAGTTCAAATTAAACAAAAATTAAACCTTTGTATAGAGTTGGTAACAAGCACCCTGTGCAGAAGAGTTAGGATTTGGGTCATCAAGCAACTCCTGAATGCCTACAAGAACCTGCCTTACGGTAATTGAAGGTTTCCAAGCCTGAAAAGAGTGGGAGAAGTCATCAAATCTCAACTGAGGCTATTTACATGATGCAGACATGCTGTAAAAAGTATCCACTAAGTAGAAACTTACATTACTCAAAATTGATAGGCATACTGCCCCAGTATTGTAGACATTGATGTGGAAGAAACCTGACGGGAACTTGCAGATGGGAGGACTACTTGGGTAATTATCGTCAAATTCCATAGTCAGGGGGAAATATCCACCCTCCCAGTCAGTCTGCAGAAAAACAAATTTAGTACATAATGTTACTTTATAGCAAGATCAGTTTAACAAGCTATGGAGCCTGGCGAGTGAGTAGAGCCTGGCAAGTAGAGACTACATACAAATTTGTTGTAGAAGAATAGTGTAGTACTACACTATGCACCCAAACTGAAGAAGCATCAATAGAAAGTAGTTTCAGGCATCAAATAAGAACAAGTTCACCGTAGTGACAAAGCTTTTGACACAAGAGTCAATTCAGGTTTAATGGCACCCATATTAGTACACAAATCTGTTTCTGTTTAGAACATGGGGATTTTACAGGAAACTGTTTATTTCAATTCTCTCGTTCCAAGTGAAATGAGGTCTAACGGCAAAAAAGACTTTAAGGGCCATGGTTCAACAGAGGTGAACAATCCAGCACCAATTAAGGTTGTTGCCTGAGTTTTATAAACACATTTGCAAGTTTATACCTAGAATTTTTGAATTGTGATTTATGCAGTAAAGGACACCAAAAACATATACAGCGGAACATTAAACTAACTTGTAGCCTACAAGCATTTCCAACAAATTTGTAATGTCTAACCTTTCACGGAAACAACATTTTCATATGCTAGAACACACTTTTCTAAGAGAAGATTCAAATGCTAAAACAACTTTTCTAATTAATCTTGATTGCCCAGGCATCTCACTGGTTTCATGCTTCACAAGACGAAAGAAAGTCAGCTAGACTATACAATTTCAGATTCAAACTTTGATTTCATACGGTCATAATTTTTTCATTCAAGGGCTCCTAGATCCAGTCATATAACTATATAAGGTCAACGAAACTTCTAAGTACTGCACATGTTTAAACTTCAAACAAAATACTCTGCAAACCAAATAGAGACAGGACTGTTCAATCATTCGCTCAGGCCTGTAGGCATGGTAATATGTTTACTTCATGCAAGATGTTCATGTACACTTAAACATAAGGACTACATTTACTTCAAAGTTTACGGAGTACATATATGTTGATCAACTGCGTCAAACACAATAAAGAACGACCTGCTTATCTACAGTTCCAAATACAGTGTGCTGCTATTGTATATGAGTCAAGGAATAACTAAAACTTAAGACCCTTAGGTCAACAACGAAAGAAAAACCATACTGGAACTGTAGCACATCCTTTTCTTCTGATGCAGAATATACTAAGGTTACATAATTCTTTTCATGTCAACATAATAATTTGAATAAACGAAGGGGAGACGAATTGACAAATTGATTCATAAGATTAAATAATGTATTTCAGTTTTATCCTGTACAAGATGAATCGTTGGTTTAATTCTTTTACGCAAGGGAACAAACTCGAATGTTGTCGCATTAGGATAATATGTTACATAGCAGTGTCTAATCACCTTCTTTTCAACAACAATGGGTAGTGTTGTTCTACTTGGAGCAGTGAATTGACAAATTGATTCATAAGACTAAATGATGTACTCTTTCATAATGGCAAGAGAGCTCTGTATTAAATACTACAAACCCTTTCACCTACTGAAAAACTTCCTCGAGACTCAAATCATGACCATAGCTAGGCAGATTCAGAGGAACTGAATAGGAAGCTATTTGTATTTCATATGACAGTGTAACCAAATCGCAAAGCATACAAAAAAGGGAAGTAAAAAGTAGCAGTAATATTTTCTTACGCCTTGCTTGCCGGGGATGACGCACTTCCATACCATAAGGTTGACGGATCCATCTGGCAGATTCTCCGGCTTGGCCACGAAGCCCTGCAAGAAACCAAGAAGCACCAATGTCCCATTACTACTTGTAGAACCAGGGAGACGAACAGATTAAAGTGGACAGGAAGCCCGAAGGAAGCAAGTAGCTAGGTCGTGGTATGGGGGGCGCACATGGGGGTGGTTCTTGCGCCACGATTTGCGCTCCTCGGCGAGTCGGCCGCGGGCGATGCCTCCAGACGCCATCGAAGTTCCAACAGGAGCGAGCGGTGCGCCGCGCCGGGGTCTCGGTCGCCGCCGCTTCTCTTTTTCAAGGGATCCCCTTTTTCAATGGACTCTCGTGGGTGGTTCCGGTGCCGGCCGGGGCGGCGTGGGTGGTTTTGTACGGAACCTTTGTTGCCTGCCTCTTCGGTTTCGGCTCCCGGTCGCTGGTGGCAATATAGGTGTACAAGCGATTTGCTGAAGAGGCGGAGTGGCGGACGACCTAAAGTTGAAGAATATTTCTCACCTGAAATCCCCTGAACATTAATTTGATCTACTTCCAACTCTAAATCCACAAAACCGTCTAAATCACCCCCCCCCCCCTCTCCCCGCTTCTGGTTTTTAGCGAATTTGGACGTTTTGCATATTCCGACTCTTCGCTGACGTGGCGGTGACGTGGCCCGCCGTTAACGCCGTTACTGATAGGTGGGCCCCACCTATCATCGTTGTCTCGCCTTCCTTTATCTACCGAGAAAATGACAAAAACCACCATAATTGAACACAAGGCGACAATGAACCACCACCTTAGGCTTTGTGACACATAAATGCCTCTTTTCGGGCTACCTTGTGACGCAGAGCACTGATCGTCCGTGATTAGCGTTCTAACCAGATTTCTGACAGGTGGACCCGCTGTCAGTGCACACGTGGCCAGGGACGGACGGACAAACCAGACGGCCGTCAATGTGTTGGGATGGAGTCAACGCACACAACCCGCACCCGGCCCCTCGCTCTCCTCTTCTTCCTCCCTCCGTCGCCGCCCCTTTCTCTCCTCGACTGGCGCCGCTCGTTGCGGCTGGCGTGGTGCCGAAGGTGCGCCGGGGGTGCGCGCCGGATGCGCTCAAGAACGGCGTGCAAAGCCGTCGCGCGCCTGGTCGACGGGGGCAGAGCCACGCGGTGAGCCGGGAGTGCGCGCTGGACGCGCCCGAGCGCGACGCAGAGGAGGCCAGTGACGACCTGATGAGGGTAGGAGCCGGGGGCGGGGGCGGATGCACCTGAACTTCGACGCGAGCAGAGGGTGGGGACGGGGCAGGCCGCCGCTGAAGATCCTCTGCAGAAAGTACAACAGGTCGTGTACAACGGTCCCGTCGACCTCGGCGGCGAGCTCCCGCTGGAGGCGGCGAAGCGCGTGGTAGAAGAGCGCCGAGAGGATGGTGCTGCTGCGGCCGGGTGGTGGCGGAAGCAGGCGACGAGCCTGGCGCTCCGGGAGGCGCAGGAGGACACGGAGCGCGTATGCCCAGGTGGTGGCGGGTCGAAGGCGAGCCGGCCCGTGGGTGGCTGAGGAGTGGCGGCGCCGAACCTCGCAACGGCGACGCAGAGCACCAGGTGGAGGGCCACCTCGTCGTCCCCATCCGCGCGCTCCACGCCCTTGCCGCGCAGAGGAGCCCTCCGGTCGCGGTGGAGCGCCGCCGAGAAGAGGAGGGCGACCTCGTCGTCCCCGTCCGTGCGCGCCAGGCCATCGCCGGGAAGAGAGCCATCGGGCGCGGCGGAGCACCGCCCAGAAGAGGAGGACGGTCACGTTGTCCCCGTCCGCGTGCGCCACGCCATCGCCTGGCAGAGGAGCCCTACGGGCGCGGCGGAGCGCCGCCGAGAAGAGGCGGGCGACCTCGCCGTCCCCGTCCGCGCGCGCCGGGACTCGCTCGACTGCGACCGGACTCGGGGCGATGGGAGAGGGTGCGGCCACTGGCAGCAGCACCCGCGGCTGGCCGCCCTGCACAGTGCGCGCGCCCTCCCCCGGCTGCACCGCCGCCGCCATGTGCGCCCGCACCCAACGTGGCCACCGGTGGCCGCCTCCCTGCCACCGCGCGCCTCCACGACATCCGTTCCCCTTACACACGGGACCCCGCCGACGGCCGCCCCTCCCCACCGCCGCACATCCACCAGCGCGCCGCCCCGCCGCCATCCACGCACGCCTCCACCGCTTCTCTCCACACTGCTTGCGGCCGGAGCTGTGTGGCGGCTTAGATATAACGTTGACCACCTTTTTTTCTTTTTTATTTGCCACGTAGACCTGACGGGTGGGTCCGACTTGTCATAAAATGTGTTAATAGGCTTAAAAATATAGATTAGTGCTCTACGTCACAAGGTAGCCCGAAAAGAGGCATTTATGTGTCACAAATCCCTAAGGTGGTGGTTCATTGTCGCCTTGTGTTCAATTGTGGTGGTTTTTTGTCATTTTCTCTTATCTACCCCGCTATCTGAAGAGGAGGAGCGTGATGAGGTTCCGGTCGCAGTGCGGCGGCAGGCCGAGCTTCAGTCTCGAAGTAGTCCGCCGGTGAGGTCCCCCTCGAAGTAGTCCGGCGGGAGCCCATTCCCTCCCCACAACAGCCGCAACAGCTCCATCGCCACGCCTCTCGTCCACGCCTCTCGTCGGCTCCACGAACTTCTCAACTACCTCACTGTAGTGCAAGCGCGTAGCCAGAACACCAAATTAGTCAGATCAAACAGAAATTAATTGGTGATTATACGACTAAGTTGCGATTTTTGATTTACCGGAGCTTTTGGGGCTTATCGGGCCAGTCGTTCTTGGTGTCGCTGACGGGCGAGCCGCGAGCGAGGCGGAGGCAGTCCCGCTAGTACTTCTCGCCGCCGATTTCGTACGTCGTGTTGGAGAAAAGCCGGTAGGGCTTGCCGGTGTCCTCGGAGTAGAAGGGCGCCTTGTCCGTCGTCGGCATCCGGAATAACTCCTTGCACACCGCCTCCATGTCCCGCATCGCCTCCGCGGGGACGCTGTGGTTGACCATGCGCACGCGGCGACCACGGCGCCGATTGAACAACAGAGAAAGTGTGTATTGAATTGAACGAGGGGATGTGATTTTGCACTGGCCTGGAAGAAGCCGAGCTCCTTGCCGGCGTCGAGGACGGCGCGGCGAACCTCGTCGCGGTCGCCAAAGAGGTCGATGACGGGGAGGGAGACGGTGCAGGAGGAGGCTGGCGGACGTTGGTCGGGTGGGAAGACGAAGCGCTCGGCGGGAGCTTGGCGTGTGATGTGGCTGAGGACAGCAGATTCTCCATGGCCGCTTGCCCTGCTCGCCGGCCTACCTCGTTCTTGGGGAAAGACGAGATCGGGCGAGTGAGCAGAAGACTGGAGGAGTAGGTGGGTAGTGGTGGGGCTCACGCTCAGACACAAACGGCCGTTATCTCCCTCACTAACGGCTGACAACACGTTATCACCAAGTCAGCACCACGTCATCCCACGAAACCACCAAAACTGTCCAAAACCAGCTCGGGGTGATTTAGACGGTTTTGTGAATTTGAGGATTGGAAATAGACCAATTTAATGTTCATGGAGATTTCAGGGTGAGAAATATAGTTAATCCTTCCGACAATACAAGTGCAGCCCAGCACTGTTGCGATTACTCTTGTTTGAGCCAGGAATTGAGCGAGAGGATAAATACAGCCGGCCCTAGCGAGAGCCGTCTGCACGTTTGGACGCTAAGAAGTTTGTTCATTGGATTCTCAGAAGAAAAAAAAAGTTTGCTACTAGTACTACTTACTCAGCAGGTGAGAAAAATTAGTCCGTACAAGTGATAATGAACTGAACGAAACACACGACCACAGCAAACAACTAGCACGATTTTTGTACAATGCTTTTCCTCAACTACTATCAACCATTTTAATCACTTCTCTGCATGGGCCGAGAGCCCAAGAGGCAAGAGTCATTAAACTTTTATATCATGACATGATTGTAAAAAAAAGATAATAAAAGAGAAATCGGATACCATAGTGTATTTAAAAGGTATATTGACGTGGGGTTACCACCTCAAATCACACGGTCATGGTACCTACGGTTTTGTACAGGGGGAGAAGTATGGCGCGCTGCTAGTTTCGTCGGCCGACAAGAGGAAGATTTTACCCTGGTTCAAGCCCCCGGAGGGTAATACCCTACTTGCTGCTTGTCTGGTATTGATGATGAGATTACAAGGTGCAACAATGGCGATCCCGGCGAGATGCGATCTCGCTAGGGTTTTTGGTGTATGGAATAGAGCGTGTCCTAGATCGGCGGCCCTCCTAGCCTTTATATAGGAGGCTGGGTCCCGGAAGTTCGCAACCGACTAGGTTTACAGAGAGGAAGGAAACCCTAAACCGCCTTGGACGCTTGCCTTGATACATACTCCATGCGATGGGCTTCTATATTGGGCTGTTCTTGCGGGCTTCGTATGGGCCACCCGGTGGGCCGCTGGCTGGATCGCACCAGGTACACCAACGGTGGGTACCCGAAGGGTATGCCTATGTCGTATCTCCTATAACAAGTTATCACTATGGCAACTTGTGAAGAGTGCCATGAAAGCTAAATAATATCAAGGCTCTTGTTTCGCATAATCTTATCGAAACTATTTTACAGTATGTCTGCTCTAATGAAACTCCCCTATAGAGAGAGAATATGCAGTGCATGCATAATCTCCCACTTCAACGATAACATGATCGGATTAATTGTAAATTCAAAATGTTTAAAATGGTTCATCTCCTAAACCTTGATACGATTAGCCACGTGTTCACCGTCGAGTTCGTATCGATGAGGTCCTCATCATAGCTAAATTCTTTTCGAAGTGTTCCGAAAAATTCCAGTAAATCATAAGATTTTCGCTATATATTCTGCGAAAATTTCAATCCTTTTAGATGATTAGTTTGTGAGTAAATATATTTTTATGGATTGAGTAAATATATTTTTATGGATTGAAACGCAAAAAACTATTTAATCACAAACTATCATTTTAATGGATTGAAACTTTGTCAGAATATACACCGAAACATTTACAATTTTACTGTAATTTTTTTCAGAATTTCCTCAACACTAGGTTAGTTCAGATTAGGCGGAGAGAGAGAGAGAGAGGGAGATTAGGCGGAGAGAGGGAGAGGGAGAGAGAGAGAGCCAAAATACTGAGAACAATTTGTAACTACGATGAAGTCAAGGTTCATTTAACCAGCTCCATTAGACACAATACTGCTATGGTGCTAATGCACCACATCACATCACGATCACTGATTTCAGTTCCATCAAAATGCATAATACTTAATATTTAGCTGCGAGTATCTTGTAGATATGGTTCGTAGCTACACCCGTGAAGGATACTGCTTCGCCTGCTGTCGAACACGATTCTTGTACTCCGGCATATCCTGCAAATGCAGTCAATGACACAAACACAACATGGTCGTAAGCGCATAACAAGATCAAAACTAAAGACTTGTACGTTCAGGTAATGAAAGTTCAAATGAAACAAAAGTTAAACCTTTGCATAGAGTTGGTAACAAGCACCCTGTGCAGGAGAGCCAGGATTTGGATCATCAAGCAATTCCTGGATGCCTACAAGAACTTGCTTTACGGTAACTGAAGGTTTCCAAGCCTGAAAAGAGTGGGAGAAGTCATCAAATATCATTTGAGGCTATTTACATGACGTAGACATGTTGTAAGCCTGTAAAGAAAGTATCCACTAAGTAGAAACTTACACTACCCAGAATTGATAGGCATACTGCCCCAGTATCGTAGACATTCATGTGGAAGAAACCTGACGGAAACTTGCAGATGGGAGGGCTACTTGGGTAATTATCGTTAAATGCCAGAGTCAGGGGGAAATATCCACCCTCCCAGTCAGTCTGCAGAAAAACACATTTCAGTACATTAATGTTACTTTATAGCAAGATCAATTTGGGGGGCTATGGAGCCTCGCGAGAGAGTACTGAGTACAGACTACAGACAAATTTGTTGCACAGAAACCAAAGAAGCATCAGTACAAAGTAGTTTCAGACATCCAATAAGAACAAGTTCACCGTAGTGACAAAGCTTTTGATGCAAAGTGCCTGTTTCTGTTTGGAGCATGGGGATTTCACAAAAAAAACTGTTTATTTCAGTTCTCACGTTCCAAGTGAAATGGGGTCTAACTGCTCTTTCTCAATACATCAGGTTTAGTGCACCCATATTTATTCCACAAAAGAACTTTAAGGGCCATGGTTGAAAAGAGGTGAACAATCCAGCACCAATTAAGGTTGTTGCCTGAGTTTTACAAACACATTTGGAAGTTTATACCAAAATTGTTAAATTGTGATTTATGCAGTGCAAAAGGATACCAAAAACAATTTTTTTGATAAAAACATATACAGCGGAAGACTAAAGTTACTTGAGGCCTATAAGCATTTCTGTCAAATTTGTAATGTCTAGCCTTTCATGAAAATAACATTTCCATATGCTACTAAGAAATAACATTTTAATAATCAATCTTGATTGCGCAGGCATCTTACTGGTTTCATGCTTCAGAACACGAACGAAAGTCAGCAACAGTATACCCTTTTAGATTCAGACTTTGATTTCATACGGTCAACAAAAATCCGAAGTACTGCTCGTGTTTAAAGTTCAAACAAAATACTCTGCCAACTAAACAGAGACAGGACTGTTCAATCATTCGCTGGCTGGGCACATGCCTGTGGGCATGGTAATTTGTTCACTTTGTGCAAGATCTTCATGTACACTTTAACATAAGGACAGTTAAAATGTTATCTACATTTACTTCACAGTTCACAACATACATATATTGATATATGTTGATCAACTGCGTCAAACACAATAAAAAACGATAATGAATGACCTGCTTATCTACAATTCCAAATACAGAGTGTTGCTATTGTAAATGAGTCAACGAGTAACTAAAATTTAAGTTCCTTAAGTCAACAAGAAAATAAAACATACTAGAACTACATATAGCACATCCATTTATTCTGATACTGAGTATACTAAGCTTAAAAAGTTCTTTTCATGTCAACTTAATAATTTGAGTCAGACGAAGGGAAAGGTACGAATTGACAAATTTATTCCTAAGATTATAAAATGTGTTTGATTTTATCCAGTAAAATTATAAAAAGTGGCAGAGATAAACTAATCAAAACACTACAATGAAGCACAAACGAAACAAGATGAACTGTAGGTCTTGTACCTTTATACGAGTGAACAAACTCAAATGCTGTTGCATTAGGATAATATGTGTTACATAGCAGTGTCTAATCTACCTACACGATGTGTAATGTTATTCAACTTGGAGCAGTGAACTATTGAAGGGACCCAGGGTTTTGTAGTGCTAACAACATCTAATGTTCAACTTGCATTAATGGCAAGAGAGCATTACACACTACAAAACCCTTTCATCTACTGAAAAAATTCCTCCAAACTCCCGTGTGACAAAATAAAATCGCAACCATAGCTAGGCAGATTCAGAGGAACTGAATAGGAAGCTATTTTCATTTCATCAGATGATAGTGTAACAAAATCTATTTTCTTACGCCTTTCTTGCCGGGGATGACGCACTTCCAGACCATGAGGTTGACGGTCCCATCCGGCAGGGTCTCCGGCTTGGCCACGAAGCCCTGCAAGAAACCAAGAAGCACCAATGTCCCATTACTACTTGTAGAACCAGGGAGACAAACAAATTAAACTGGACAGGAAGTCCGGAGGAAGCAAGAAGCTAGGTTGTGGTATGGGGGGCGCACATGGGGGTGGTTCTTGCGCCACGATTTGCGCTCCTCGGCGAGGCGGCCGCGGGCGATGCCCCCAGAAGCCATCCAAGTTCCAACACGAGGGAGCGGTGTGCCGCGCCGGGGCCTTGGCCGCGCCGCTTCGTTTTCTTCAGTGGACTCGCTGGGTGCCGGGTGCAGGGGCGGCGTGCGCGTGGATGGTTTTGTACTTTGGGTTGCCTCTTCAGTTTTTGGCTCCCAGTAGATGGTGGGCAATGCATATGAGCGATTTGGAGAAGAGGAGAGGAGGAGTGGCGGATGACTTAAAGTTGAAGAATCTTGTGTAAATTCTCATGTTTAAAGACTTTTTTTGGCGAGGACTCGTGCGGTCGTGCCTCTTGTTGCGACGATACAAGTGCAACCCAACACTGTTGCGATTACTCTTGTTTGCGCCAGCAATTGAAGGAGAGAATAAATACAGCCAGCCCTAGAGAGCCGTCTGCATGTTTGGGCGCTAAGCAGCGCCGTCCACTATTTCTCGCTCTTAGCGAGTCGTAGCACCGCCTCGCCCGCACAAAAGTTCCAACATGGGCCGACCCATTGCAGGCTGTTTTTTCTTTCGTTTTCATTTTTCTTCTTCTGTTCTTTTTCTTTTTCCTGTTTTCCTTTTTGTTTATGTTTCTTTTTCGTTTTATTGTTTCACTGATTTTCTTTTTTTCTTTTTTATTTACGCTTGTTTGAAAGGTTCATTTTTAAAAGGTTATTTTTGAAAATGGCACATATTTCGGCTTCACTGATATCATACTTGTTTCAGATTGTCTCTCTGTGATCCAGCGGATCCTCTTGTCGGAGAGGGATCGTTCTATTGTGGGATCTATTGTGGGTGACGTCAAATTGCTCGCATCAGGTTTTCATACATGTATCTTCAAACACCAAGGGAGGAAGACCAATGTTGCAGCACATGTTTTAGCATAGAAGTGAACTTTCTATATTCGTAATCTTTCTTTTGATGTTATCCCGGAGTGTATCTGAGAAGTACTCCCGCCGTCTAAAATATAAGACGCCCTTAGATTTCCCTAGTCAATGAGGTACAAGTTTGACCATGATTTTTACTCGTAATGTCACAAAAATAGTATAAAGATATATAAAATAAAAGATTTTGCAAGACGAATCCAAATGTACCATTTGTACATTCTCAATCACTATTATTTAGTATACATTCGTGTCAAAGTTGAGGTTCAATGATCAGCAGAAAAATAGCACGCCTTATATTTTGGAACGGAGGGAGTACTTTGTAATGATGTGCTTTATCAATAAAGCCGTGATATTTCTCTAAAAACCCGCATTAAACGGCCAAAATAAGGACATGACGCCAACATACAAGGTTTGTTTTCTTTCCAAGTCAATGCAACCTTGTAGTGGTAGTATACACTTGTTTGGCATGAACATCTAAGCGCGAGACATATTGAAGAATATCGGAAAGTTCGAAAGAAAACAAAAGTTGGAGAAAAAGTTTTCAATTCCCCGTCCAATAATGTAGTTTTAAATGAATGATCATACATGATGTACCTTGGATACATCACAAGTATTTTAATTTTTTTAAAGCAATGTCCGATATGAGTTAGTGCTACAATCCTTCCGAGTTTAGAAAAGAAACCTTCAATGTTTGCTTCTTCATGTTCTGAGGTACATATCTTGAAACTTCATATTTAAATCAAATCAATCTCTTAACAATAACAGTGAAGTGAAAGTAGTTTTTTTTTAACTTAGGCGGCCACAAACAGACAAATCGGCTTGGCAACCTCCAGCAGGTGCTCCTACTGCACCGGTCCTGCAACAAGCAGAAGGAATGCGAGCGGTCCCCGGGAGATGCGGCACCAGCCCAATGTAATCATAGCGTCCAATCAAACTCCTTCACATCCACGCTCATGCCAGCGGCCGAGGTCCTCCGCCTCCGCCCACACAAGGAAGGGGAGGGGGCGAGGAGAGAAAGGGGAAGTGGATCACAAAGGGGAGGAGAAGCGGATCGAGAGTTGGTGTGGATGCTCGAATGTGTACCGTGTGGTGCGACATAGAGCAATATTGTAATAAGTAGAATTGAAGCTAACACAAATCTCCGGTGGGTACGATGGCCAAGATAAGGGTGGGACAACCAAAGGTATGTTTTCTTTCCGAAAAATACCTACGTGAACAATATCATGTGCTATTCGCACATTTTTTTTTGTGTAGGCCCACATTGTCATATTTTCGTATAACAATTTGTAGATGCACAATATATGACATAACCTATGCCATGATTTATTTTGTATTTTTTGAAAAAAAAGAAGAATGTCCGAAAGTCGAGAGACCAAAATGAGCTTACAGCGAAGTTGGAGGAAAACTTGTCAATCCTCCATCTAATAATGTAGCTAACCAGAATGATCATACAAAATGTACCTTTGGATACATCACAACTATTTTACAGTAGCTTGACCTACACAATTTTTTTCTCAATTATTATGAAACAAATTACTACGTATAACATACATAAAGAATTTCAATGTTTTCTCAAATACCGCTCCTTTCTTCAAATGTGCACTTCTGTCTGTCACAACGTGGCACAGTACTCGTGCTCCAGCTCGTCCGGCGTGGTGCGCGACCCGGACGCCGATGGCGCACGGACGTGACCGACCATGGCCACGCGCAGCGCCTCCTCCTCGTACGCCCGCCGCTCCATGTCCGCCATCTCCGATTTGCGCCGCTGGACGCCCAACATCGCACGAGGACCAGCCCCAGCAGCACCGTGCCGCCGGCGCCCAGCGCCGCGCCGAACAACGCCAGCTTCCACTTGCTCACTTCCCCGGTCTCCGCCACCACGTCGCCGCCGTCGCCCACACCACCCAAGACGAGCGCAACGTGCCCCTGGTCCCAGACGTGGCAGGTGTTGCTCCCGGCCTGCACGTCCGTCACGGTGACGCTGCCGTTTTGCCACACCGCCATGCAGAGCGGCACGGCCCCTGGCTGGAGCGCCGGACCGCCATGGAGAAGTTGACGCGGATGGCCTCGCCCGTGACGCGGACCTCGAGCGCCGCCGTGCCGTTGCGCGGCTCCAGGCCGTAGAACATGAGCCCGAGAACCGGTGACACGATGCGGTACCCACCGCCGCTCGCCGCGTACTCGGCGTAGACTGCCGAGAGGTTCCCCAGGTTGACGCGCACGGCGAGGAGGTGCGCGCCGGCGGGGAGACCGGGCACGACGAGGCCCTGGGGCAGGGAGAACTCGCCGAACTGGCTCACGCCGTGCCGGCTGAGGCTGCCGGAGCGGAACCGCGACACGCCGGCCTGGACGGCGGACAGGGTCTCCGGGAGCGAGAGCGGGTACGTGACGCCCGTCCTCCGGTGCTTCCCGTTGTACCACTCCTTTGCGGCCTCCATGACGATGTCGTCGATCAAGGCGGTTTCCTGCAGCTGCAGCGCCTCGCATGGCCGCGGTACGAGCGCAGTGCCGGCCGTGGCGAGGAGCAGCAGGACCAGAGCTTGGCGAGTGATCAGACCAGTGGTCGTCATGGCTGGAAATAGAAGGAGCGGTGTAAGACGGGGACAGCATGGGGACATTCTTGTTGGAGGAGGAAAAGCGAGCATGATGGCGACGGAGCGCATCTGGAAATGGCATTTGGCACTAGCAACGGCCAGCTTAACGGATGCATATTCTGTTGGAGTTACTGACTTGTGAGTGAAGCATGGGCACGAGAAACATGGATACAGGACATCGATCTTCTAAGTTGATGGGGAGGATGATACATTGGCTAGTACGGGACGGCATGATGATGATGATGATGATGTTAGAATGGTGCGCGATGTATTATGACGTGCGGTGCAACGGGCGTAATTGTACGTAAGTAAGTAGGGAAGCGGTGTTAATTTGCTGGGGCGGAGGACAGTGCGTTGAAGGGTTGTTGATTAGCCCCGGTGGTGAGGGGGCAGTAAAGCTTGCAACTTGCGAGAGACATGGATTGGGGACGAAGGTTCTTCGCCTGTCAAAAGGAATAATCATTCGTGCCGGTCGGTCTAGCTAGCTCTGGCATGTGAGTTGCTTCTCTGCCGTTTGGTAAAGCTCAAGAGAAACTGTAGGTGGTGCACTTGTGAGCGTGGCCATCTTTGCGCTACATATGTTCTTGGTTCAGAACATCGTGTTCTCTTATCTCGGGATGGTAGAGTGCGGTGCCGACTAGGGATCTCATGCAGAATTGCAGATTGGTTATTTCAAGGGATTGCTAAAGATTTTGCTCTACATAGAGACCAAGTCCTTGCAATTGACTGTCGAATGTAGTTAGTCATCCTTACACACCTACCTGTACACATGTGTCTCTTAGGTACGTACTACGGCACCAGTACTGTCTAGTGCGGCACTCATTGCAAGGTCACTGTAGATTCTTCAGTATCGTTGGTCCCAAGAGCTCCATTTTACGGCATTCGCCTCCTATGACATTCCCAACACTTTCAGTTCTGATCTGAAAAATCTTCTGCCCTGCACAGTGCACACACGCAGTTCCCACAGGTTTTGTTGTCAGCTTCAGCGAGTCGCTCCACTTGGAGGAATGACGAGGAGCCTCTGGACACTCCTGAGACAGGAGTTCTTTGCGCCTCTCCGCGGTTTGATCTGGCTGAAAATGATTGCGAGGGCATCGGCGTGCTCAGAGCAGCATTAGGCCTCTTTTGCATTCTCGCTTGTCCACGGACTGTCTCCTCCGTCCATAATTTGGGGGTCAGGCGCGCATTATTACGGGACAGCACGGCCATCAGGCGTTAAAATGCTCTTTTTCCTGGATGAAACATGGCTTGGGCATGTATTGAGATAGAGCTTTTCTTGCTTGCAGCTTGCCTGTAACTGCAACGGAGCTAGCCAAGTAGCCAGTCTCGGCTTCCGTTAACACATGGTTAAGATTCTCCTTTTCCTGGATGAAGCATCGCCTGGGCATGGGTACATGCATCCATGTATTGAGTTGAAGCTTTTCTTGCTTGCAGCTTGCAGGTAAGTGCAACGAGCTAGTCAGTCTCGGCTTCCGATGAGGCGAATCAGATTGTGCACCTTCCTCGTCACTCGTGCAGCCTGAGACACAAGTACGGAACATGCTTGACCATCCTGGCCTTGCAAATTGTTTTTTGTTTTAGTTTGAGCGTCGGTAATTGCTCATTTCCTTGTTACTCGCTCCGTTCCTAATGTGAGACATTTAAACGTATCGTACATATATTCGTTCATTTTAGAATGTATGTAGTCAATATTGAATTATTAGATAGAATGATTTACATTAGTGAACGGAGTGAGTATTACTTTCTGTAAGGGATTCCCTGTTTTAGACTGACTTTTTGTTATCACCTTTTGTTATCACCTACCCCGTATGCTCCCTGCTACGCATTTCTCTGGCCCATGGATAACAAAATGTTCATGTTGGGCTGTGCGTACTGATTAATTTGGTTCATGTTGGGCTGTGAGCCCCTTTGCATCGCATCAAGCAAGTTGTATCACTCGATTCGCCCGCAAACCCTATATATCGCCCTTTGAGAGTCCTAACACTGCCTCACCCACGTAAATTTTCCTGCTGGGCCGGCCCATTAGCATTTCTGAACAGCGAAAAACGGAAGAAAATACAATGCAGCGAAGTGAATAGAACCCAGGACGCGAACGTTCAAGTACAGAGCGCACTGCCACCAGGCTATCAACGTCCTAATATCAATAAGTCATTATTTGCTAATCTATTTGCTTGGTTTTTCGGTTTTCCTTTCTTCTGTTTCTTTTTTGTTTTCCGTTTTATTATTTCATTTCTTTTTTTTGATTATTTAGTTTAGTTTATTCTCCTTTAATTAAAAATATTCTTTTTTTCATATTTTTGAAATCGGAACAATTTTCGTTTCAATTTTTCTGAACCATTTTTTAAATTTGATTTTTTTAAATGAACCATTTTCAAATGCAATATCTGAACCATTTTACATAAAAAGAACATTTTCAAAAATCATAACCATTTTAAAAAATCGGAACCATTTCCAAAATCGGAACCATTTTTCAAAATCGGAATCACTTTCAAAATTGGAACCACTTTCAAATTCGGAAACATTTTTAAATTTGGAAACATTTTTGAAATCAGAACAATTTTTAAAATCTAAACCATTTCAAAATGAACCATTTTTTAAATCTGAACCATTTTTAAAATGAACAATTTTCAAATTCCGAACAATTTTCAACCTGGAACCATTTTCGAAATCGGGACAATTTTCAAAATCTAAACCATTTTAAAATGAACCATTTTCAAAATTGGAACAATTTTAAAATGAACCATTTTTAAATTTGAAACCATTTTCAAAATCAGAACCATTTTTAGAATTGGAACCATTTTTCAAAATCTGAACCATTTTCAAATTTCAGTCAACAGTTGAGTAAATTCGGAACCATTTTTAAACTTGGAACCATTTTTGAAATTGGAACAATTTTCAAAATCTAAACCATTTTAAAATGAACATTTTCTAAATGAACCATTTTCAAATATGGAAACATTTTCAAATTTGGAACAATTTTCAAAATCTAAACCATTTTAAAATGACCATTTCCAAAATTGGAACCATTTTAAAATGAACCATTTTCAAAATTTGACCATTTTTAAAACTAGCCATCATCAAATTTGGAACCATTTTTAAATCGGAACCATTTTCAGAATTAGAACCATTTTTCAACCTCTGAACCATTTTCAAATTTTAGTCAACAGTTGAGTAATTTCGGTGAAAATCTGGGAAGAACGAAGAAACAATGAAGGAGAGAAGGACATAAATGAGTTCAAAAACTGGGAAGACCAGACTTACACGTTGTAGGACCAAATCTCGCAGACGCACGTTGCACATGATTACATGCACGTGCCATCGGACAGGTTAACGGGCGAAGCCCATATACGTTCCGAAACTAGAGCGGGGTCGCGCACTAGTTTTCTGTGCGGGCGAGTTGAATCTTCGAACTCGCAAGCAGTGATACATAGGAGGTCCCCGATTCGCCCGCACGATTTGCTCTCGTTGGATCGTTGGAAGGCCCAAGAAGAAGAAAGCCCATTAAAATTGTAACTGTAGGTTGTTTTGAATTGTGCCTACACTATTTATGTTCGTTTGTTGTCCTTTCTTTATTCTTTCCAGGTTATCTGCTGTCCAAGGAAAGAAACAGAGGCGGCGCCTGATACGTCTCAAACGTATCTATAATTTCTGATATTTCATGTTGATATTATACCAATTGTTACATGTTTTATATACACTTCATAGCATTTTTATGCATTTTCTGGGACTAACCTATTAACAAGATGCCACAGTGCCAGTTCCTGTTTTCTGCTGTTTTTGTATTCCAGAAAGCTAGTCTGGAAATATTCTCGGAATTGGACGAAACTTGGACAGAACCTCCTATTTTTCCAACACGTACACGGAGTCCAAAGGAGAGACGGAGGGGAGCCACGAGCCAGACACACCATGGGGCGGCGCGGCCCCCCTGCCACGCCGTGGGGTGGTGTGGGCCCCACGGGCGTCTCCAGCCGCCGCCCTTTCACCTATTTATTCATCTTCACGGGAAAACCCTAGACACCCGAGCCATTATCCACGAAAAGTTCCAGAGACGCCGCCACCGTCAACCCTAGCCCGGGAGGGTTCAGAAGCTCTTCCCGGCACCCTACCGGAGAGGGGAATCATCACCGGAGGGCTCTACATCACCATGCCTGCCTCCGGAGTGATGCGTGAGTAGTTCATTCTTGGACTACGTGTCCATAGCAGTAGCTAGATGGTTGTCTCTCCACTTTATGCTATCATGTTTAGATCTTGTGAGCTGCCTATCATGATCAAGATCATCTTATTGTAATGCTACATGTTGTGTTTGCTGGGATCCGATGCATATTGAATACTATGTCAAGTTGATTATCAATCTATCTTATATGTTATTTATGATCTTGCATGCTTTCCGTTACTAGTAGATGCTTTGGCCAAGTAGATACTTGTAACTCCAAGAGTGAGTATTTATGCTAGATAGTGGGTTCATGCCTCCGATAATCTGGGAGAGTGACAACAACTTCTAAGATTGTGGATGTGCTATTGCCACTAGGGATAAAATAACCGATACTTAGCTTAAGGGTGCGCCATTAGGTCTAATGCATTTTTTACATTACGCACATTACTAAATGCGATTATCCGTTGCTTGCAACTTAATACCAACGGGGAACTCGGATGACAACCTGGAGGTGGATTATTAGTCATAGACGCTGTTGGATAACGGTCTATGTATTTTGTCGTAATGCCCACATGAATATCATAGTAATCATCATGTCATATATATGCATTGTCATGCGCTCAATATTTTGTCAATTGCCCAGCTGTAATTTGTTCACCCAGCATGTTAGTTATCTTTTATGGAGAGACACCACTAGTGAACTGTAGACCCCGGTCCATTCTTTTACACTGATAATACAACCAACTGCAAACATTGTTCCTTTTCATTCTATGCAATTTACTACTGTTTTCCACACCATACGTTTAATCCTTTGTTTTCAGCAAGCCGATGAGATTGACAACCTAACTGTTTCGTTGGGGCAAAGTAGTTTGATTATGTTGTGTGCAGATTCCATGTTGGTGATCGAGTAAACGGCGCCACCAACAACCTTCAGAAGTGATTTCTTGCTCCTACTGATTCGATTAAACCTTGGTTTCATACTGAGGGAAACTGCTGCTACACTGCTTCATACCTTCCTCTTGGGGTATCCCAACGAACGTGTGATCCACGTCATCAGCGCCTGCCATCTCTGCCTTCTTTGCCCGGGAATCGACGGATCCCCACCTCCTCTATTTGCCGCTCTGGCGGCGGGAGGGGTGGGGACCTTTGAAAGGACAAGGATGTCGCCTAGAGGGGGGGGGGGGTGAATAGGCGATTAAAACTTTTCCGGTTTAGGCTTGATAATTGCGGAATAAAACTATGTGTTTAAATTAACAAGCCAACAACCTAAATAAACTAGGCTGACCTATGTGCACCAACAACTTATGCTAAGCAAGACAAGCAACAAGGATAGCAATATAGAATACTTCAAGCACGAAGGCTATCACAATGTAAAGTGCATAATTCAAAAGCTCGGGTATAGAAATAACTGAGGCACGCGGAGATGAGGATATATTCCTGAGTTCCTCCTTGTTAAGGAGTACGTCTCGTTGGAGAGGTGTGAACCAACACAATGGTTCAACAACCACAAAGGTTTCACCTTCTTCTCTGATGAACCGTACCACAAAGGTTTGGTTCACCTTCCACTATCGGAATCCTTCGAGGCGGAAATCCGGAGCCTTTCAACAACGATCCGAGGCACAACCCACAACGGGATTGGGGGCTCCCGAACAGCTACAAGTGACCACACAAGGGTCTCAACCACCACATGGGCGTCTAGGGTCCAAAGACCCAAGAGTAACAAGTTCACAAGCTTTCAACTTCAACGAAACCTCGTGGAGAGCACAAACCGATGCAACGAAGCAACGGCAAGAGCACAAGGCTCAAATCTTTCACTCTCGAATCCCACCACAAGCAACTAATGCTTATGGGAGAGAAGAGAGGAAGAACAAAGAGGAGATGCACCAAGAACTCCAAGATCAAGATCTATTAGGATCCCCTCACTTAGAGGAGAGATGGAATGGATGAATATGTAGATCTAGATCTCCTCTCAATTTCCCTCAAAGATATGCAAGAATCATGTGAGGGAATAAGAGGAAGGCAAGCTTTTTCCAAAGGGCAACAATGGAGGAAAAGAGGGGAGAAAAACTTGCTCAAGAACTTAGGGAACCATTGGGGAAGAAACCCCTTAAATAGGTCCCCTGAAAAAGTGACCGTTGGAGGGGTACGGGAGCCCGGCCTGGGAGCCGACCTAGGCTGGCCTGGGGGCTGGCCACCAAGCTGAGCCTGCCAGCCTGGGAGCCGGCCTAGGCTGGCCTGGGGGCTGGCCACCCAGCTGAGCCGGCCAGCCTAGGGGCCGGCCTAGGCTGGCCTGGGGGCTGGCCACCCAGAAACCAAAATTGTGACACCCACAACTTTTTCATCCGGACTCCGATTTCGATGATCTTGGGCTCGTTGGAATCGCAACGAAGAGCCCTTTAAGATTATGCAGAGCAACATCATAGTCCATCATGTGAAGATAAAACCAAATGTAGAAAGGTAAACCTTCTCTAAAAAAGAACAACCGGTAAATCCTGAAATGCAATAACTTTTGCAAGGAAGCTCCAAACGAGATGAAACCAACGAGGTTGGAAAGGTAGCGACAAGAGTATTAAGGGTCACAAATATAGAGGAGATATCACACATGGGAGGTGTGGACCTTATCTCGAGGAGGACCGGTAATATTTCCAACACGAAAACACAACAAGTTTTCCAACCGAAATCCGTTTTCGGTGAACTAGAGCTTGGTATGGAGATGAACACAAGCTCTAAATTCTCACATGAATAAAAGCCAAATAAGAACCAAGAAAGATGATATGCCAAATATGCAAAGGTTTGAGCTCTCCACAAGGGTGCGATCAAGTTACTCACTTGAGAGCCCCTCTTGATAGTACGCCGTCTATCCTATAACCCGGTCTCCCACTAACACCACGAGACCGGTAAAATAGAAAACCTATCAAGATCATACCTTTGCCTTGCGCATTCCACTTGAGCTCGATGATGACGATCTTGACTCTCTCAAGTTGGAACACCTTTCTTGATTGTGCTTGCTAGCACATGCTTGATGAAGACTTCTCCAAATACTCGCCCATACACCATTATGGGAGAGCCTTGCTAAACTCCGTCTTCATGAATCCACTTGCACTTCATCTTCTTATCTTGATATAGATGATGGATTGGAGATAAACATGAAGTTCACTCAATCTTCTTTTCCAAGCCATGCTTGCAATAAGCTCAACTCTTCACATGACCATTCTTCATATAAATCCTTGGATGGAACCTTGGTCATCATGAAATCTTCTAGAGTCCAACACATGAACTCCAATCTTTTCCTACGGATAAGATCTACAAGTATATCTCAATGCAAACATTAGTCCATAAGGATTGTCATTAATTACCAAAACCACGCATGGGGCAACACATGCCCTTTCAACCTTGGACCCGCGCTTGGCCCTGTTGCAAGATCCCTAACATTAGAGTTTGGTTTTGGTCTCTCTATCAGCATCGGCGAGGTGGTGGTGACGATGGTGCATTGAAATAAGGTCTCTCTAGTCTCTCCTTACGTCGTCAATGTTTCTGGCGTTGGCGAAGGGCGAGTGAGAGTAGGTGTTGTCAGATCTATTGGTCTCTATTGGATCTTGGCAGTTTCTGGCGTAACCGCCTTATGAGTTGGAACGACAAGAAGACCGTGTCTGCCTCCAACTCATGATGTCTCGCAGGCTCATCTTTTGCTTTGACATAGCGATTAAGTCCGTCTGCTCTTGGACACGAAGCGAGTGTTGTGGTCTAGATTAAAGCATGCCTACCTAAACATTGCCTCGGTGGAGTGCACTATGGCACTCCAGCGTGCCAAGATCTCTTAGTTGCTCGAGGGTGATAACAATACGACATTCTTCCATTAGCATGCATCCTTCCGCAAACAGAAGAATGTGATCCACAACCTTCTCATAGACGGTGATGTGGTTTTGAATCATGCGGCTTTGGCCCAAACGACATTCTATCACTTATCCTCACTACAGGGGATTGCGGCGCACTGGAAGTTCTCCCTGGACCTTGAGTTTCTAAGCTCCCGGTCATATGACTTAGGTGAGCTGGCCGCCCTCTTTTCGGAGGAGGAAGTTTTGGAGGCGGTATGTCGGTTGCCAAGGGGCACCATGGACCTGATTGCTTTACGGCGGAGATCCTCTACTCTTGTTGGATTATTGTCAAAGTGACTTCATGACTGCCTCAAGCGTGTACTTCGTAGTCGTAGATTCCAGGACCTTAACTAGGCGATGTTGATCCTTCTATCTAAGTGTCCAGATGCGACGACTCTCAAATATTACCATCCCACCAACCTCATTGACATATTCGCCAAGTTGGTGGCTAAGATGTTGGCCGAGACCTGTTGTGAGTATGGTCCGGTTGGTCTAGGAGAACCATTGCACGTTCATGAAGAAAGTTGCATCCATGATAACTTGATGTTGGTGCAACAAACCGCGCGCTACTTGCCCCCGAGAAAGAAACACTAGGCTATGCTCAAGCCGAACATCGCACACGTGATCGACTCGGTTTCTGGGGCACTCCTCTTTGAGGTACTGCACTCAGTAGGGTACGCACAGTTGTTCAAACAGATGTTGGAGCAACACTAGAGTGATGATGAATGAGACTGAAAGGGGCCTTAGGCAGTGAGACCTGATTTCCCCCATGTTGTTCATGTTGGTGATCGGCACAATCAACATGCTTCTGTGTAGGGCTCGCGAGATCGACCTTCCGAGGCCCCTCTCCCCTCTGGAGCAGGCGGTAAGTTTTTCACCTTACAGAGACGATATTGTCATCTTCTGCCACCCATAAAGGTCAAAGCTACTCGTGATTGTGTGACTTGCTTGCATTCTTTAGTGACAACAAGGATAGGACGGACGGAAGTCCAGAGCCGCCCGCAGGAGCGACACAGGAGAGAGTCACAACTCCTTGCCCCAGAGGGACAAACAATCGGTCAGTATTCTTCCAAGTCTTGCTACATGGTACTTTTTAAAGGATCGGTAAGATCAGGTACTTGGAAGCTGAACTAGAAATCCTCTGGACGGCCTCAGATGATTTTTTTTTTGTCTGACTTGCGTGGCAAGATAGGTGCTGGACAGCGGATCACATTGTGAGAAGGGGCCTCCTGCATGCTCCACGATCCGTTCTCTGTGACCAGGCCGAGGAGATCATCAAAACAACTTCTCACGGGCTGTCGGTTCTCGCGTACTCTGTACGGTGCGAAGTGCTTTCCTGATTCTGATCCACCGATGTACCCCGAGACGCCAGTGTGTAAACTAGCTAGCTAGTGGCTATAACCTATTCGTACTGTCTCCAAATCCGCTCCAAAAGGCAGGCCGTCGCTGGTTATGCTCATGGCGTGTGCAAACGGACATGTGAGCCTGCTCCCCGTGGGACCTAGTTGTTATGTGCGTTGTGTTTAATCTCGGGTTTGGCCCCATCTCAGCCTTGTACACAATTCGGTTTTCCAAAATTACATGCACTGGATGAAAAAGAAGGGTTCCGCATGGTATGTTAATTCGATGCACACTGTACGTGGACCAGGGATCGATGTTTCCAAGTTCCAGTTGACATACTTGGAAAAGGACCTGCAACCTACCGGCAGAATACAAGATAAAATCGTGGACAGCCTTTCTTTTTCATGATTTGTTCAGGTAGCGACATTAAGGCGTGATGCGCGAACCGGAATGCAGCTGCGATTTTAAATATTCCAATCGATCATTAGATTCACTAAATTTATGACAGCAGTTGGAGTATACGTTTCAGAAGGCAATAGGAGCACGTTAGTTAGTTCTTGTATTTAACATAAGGATACATTGCTTCTACAGTTAGTTAGTTAGTTCTTGTATATTTAACATAAGGAGTATACATTGCAGTTGGAGTATACGTTTCAGTTGGAGTATACAATAGGAGCACGTTAGCAGTTGGAGTATACGTTTCAGAAGGCAATAGGAGCACGTTAGTTAGTTCTTGTATTTAACATAAGGATACATTCACTAGTAGAAAAAAAGGCTTCTATACCGGTTCCAGAGGGCCTTTAATACCGGTTGTGCAACCGGGACAATTAAATCGGGACTAAACCCCCCCCCCCCCTTTAGTCCCGGTAGTCCACGAACCGGTGTTAAAGGCCTCCACGTGGGCGGAGCTGCGCGCGCGGGCGCAGCACCTTTGGTCCCGGTTGGTAACACCAACCGGGACTAAAGGTTTCTGTTTTTTTTTCTTTTTGCTTATTTTTTAGGGTTTAGGGTTTCTGCTTTTTTTCATTTCGCTTATTTTTCATGGTTTAGGGTTTCGGAGGAGATCACGTCGATGCACAAAAAAAAAGTTTTTGCACACGTGAAGATCACATAACACACATACAACTTGGTATATATATGTATACATATAAAGTACTCATTACATGGAGATCACTGCTAGTACATGGAGGGAGTCTATTTTTGATATAGTTGGATTCTCCGGATTCAGATATGACCTGCGTAAGGAAAAATCCCGCCAATTCCTCCGCAATTGATTTTACGCAGTTTTCTGGTAGGAGCTGGTTCCGCTTCCTTGCCATCTTTAAAAGAAGAAGATCAAATCAATAATGAAGGAAACTAAATACAATTGATGGTAGCAAAATAAATTTGTGAATGATGTTTACGTACCTCTTGATTTCTTTGACTATTGACTGTCTCATTGACCTTCATGTAAATGTACTCGCAAACGTAGTATCCACATAAATCCGTCCCCTGTGGTTGTCGCAGGCACCACTATACGAGAATAGAATTCAATCAAATAATAATCAAGAGAATGATAATGGTATTGAAACTAGAATTAGAGAGATACGCGGACCTAGGTACGTAGTACTACTTACGTTGTTAGCCTTAAACTCCAGCTTATCTTTCCATTCACCGCGTTCTTCCGCGATGAACTTTTTCCAAACCCTGCCCAGCAAAGAAAATGAATTGAGAAGTTATTACTTACTTTGATATCAGGAAATGAACGAAAGAGTCCGATATAGTGCGATTGAAATTAACTCTTGAGCAATATACGCACGCTTTTGTATTCATCTTGATCTCTCCTTATTGAGTCCTGATGCATGTAAAATGCATACATGAACTTTGCATTATTTTTACTTATATTCCAGTCATATTTGCATCATATAAGGGTTATATCACTGTTTTATAATGATTTTAGGAATATTTGACATGTTTCCTATTTTTATGGAATTAACCCTGCGCAGGCAGAAAACCCTATTTCTTTCCTTTAATGTTTCAGGGACCCAAACGACGTCCAAATCACCTGCAAATTTACGAGCGTCAATATTTGGAAGGAAAAAAACTTGTGGGCGAAGGAAGCGAACAAACGGAGCAACGAGGGCCAAAAGGGGTGGGCCCACGCGGCCTCGGAGCTCCGCTACCGTCGATCTTTTCTCCACCGACTCCGTTTTGACATAAAAACGCCTATAAAAATTATCCCCCGACGTTTTCTGGAAGGAGCGCCGCAGAAACACAGAAACACCGAAACAGAGAACTGGAGCTGCAGATTGGAGGGGGAAAACTCCGGCGGGGCGCTGCCGGTGTGGTCTCCATCTTCTCCAACGACTTCTCCACCGTCTCCATGATGAAGAGGTAGTAGTCCACCTCTGGACTATGGGTTTGTGGAAGTAACTTATGTATCTCTCTCTCTCGAGCTTCACTAATTAGTACCGTATGAGCTGCCGAACATGATTACGGTCATCTATGTAATACCTTTGTGGTGGATCTTTTTATGAGTTAATATATGTTTGAGATTGCAATGGTTTTGTTTCAGTTATGAAAGTAGATGCATATTATGTACCCCGTTCTTATTTACTTGTTATGATCAAGCATGTTTATGAGAGCGTGTGAGGGGGGAACGTGTGCATTAGTTGGAGTAACGGGGGGTGGCTAGTGCAGTGAACGTGAGAGAAAGTTCAACGATCCACTTGGGTGTTTTACCTTACTTTGTTGCCTCACTAGGGATAAAAAGAAATACCATGCTACCGGAGATGTGGGTGTGACCATTGCCACTTCCTCCATGACTAGATCTAGCATGTTCTTATTTTAACTTCATGTCATGATACTTATTGCTATACTCTGAGTTATCTTAATTACTGAGGTGTTATGATTTAGTTCGCATCTTGGTGGAGTATAAGAGAGACTAATAACCAAAAGGTCTCTATGTTAGGACGTGATGCCCATATAATTATAACTTGTCATTAAACTGTTGTGTTGCAATCTCATATGTCAACTCTAGTGTTCCATTGTCTACCACGTTATTAAAGAGAGAGTGCATTTGTGAAATCATGAACCCCGGTCCATTTTTAATCATAAGAAACACCTTTCCAACCACTTTTACCACTTTTCCAATTTCTGCCATTTAAAAATCCGAAAATACAAAAACATTTTTACATCTTGCATTCATCATATAAAACCCAAAAATATCATTTATCATTACTACCACCATCCTTGCATATTTATTTACCACCATTGCATATTTATTTCTTGTTTGCATTGCATATTATCTTGTTATCATTCTAACACCTTGTGCTTGACAACCACTAGGTGAGGTTGAGGATCAAAACATTTACTTTGTTTTGTAGGTAACCAAAAGAAGGATAGGAAAGATAAATCTTCACTACTGATTCCCCGAGAGTTCAATATTAAACCCTCGAGTCACCCTCGTGGGGAAAACACGTCTTCCACTTACTACACACTCTGCACTTGGAGTCTCAACCTAACCCATTTACTTTTCACGCAGGTAACTACGCGAAGCGCTCAGCAAAGTGTTTTTTGGCGCCGTTGTGGGGTAACTACGTGAAGGGCCATCAAGTCCCAGACTTCAACTTCTCCAAGATCGATTCTAATGATTAGCATAATGAAGTGGAACTTGTACACGTTTATATACGCAGTTATTCAGAACTAATCAATTACACTTAATATCGGGACAGCAGAATAGAATGTGTACAAGACAGTAACACTCATTTGAAGTTGTAAGGAAAAAGTATTTCTTTTTTGGTACTTTTTCGCTTTAAAAACGTTAGCAAAACGTCCTCTGTGTCCTGGACATACTGTTCTACGGTGACTTCATGAACTTTATCCGGGTCAATGAACCCAATGTACCAGATTCCTCCCAGTCTGCATTCACGAATCTTCATTCTGCATAATAGCGTACAAAAGAATGTCGTGAGGATAATTACAGGCAATGAACGAGCTTAACTAAAGAATTATGTGCGATTGAAATTAACTCTTGAGCAATATACGCACGCTTTTGTATTCATCTTGATCTCTCCTTATTGAGTCCTGATGCATGTAAAATGCATACATGAACTTTGCATTATTTTTACTTATATTCCAGTCATATTTGCATCATATAAGGGTTATATCACTGTTTTATAATGATTTTAGGAATATTTGACATGTTTCCTATTTTTATGGAATTAACCCTGCGCAGGCAGAAAACCCTATTTCTTTCCTTTAATGTTTCAGGGACCCAAACGACGTCCAAATCACCTGCAAATTTACGAGCGTCAATATTTGGAAGGAAAAAGACTTGTGGGCGAAGGAAGCGAACAAACGGAGCAACGAGGGCCAAAAGGGGTGGGCCCACGCGGCCTCGGAGCTCCGCTACCGTCGATCTTTTCTCCACCGACTCCGTTTTGACATAAAAACGCCTATAAAAATTATCCCCCGACGTTTTCTGGAAGGAGCGCCGCAGAAACACAGAAACACCGAAACAGAGAACTGGAGCTGCAGATTGGAGGGGAAAACTCCGGCGGGGCGCTGCCGGTGTGGTCTCCATCTTCTCCAACGACTTCTCCACCGTCTCCATGATGAAGAGGTAGTAGTCCACCTCTGGACTATGGGTTTGTGGAAGTAACTTATGTATCTCTCTCTCTCGAGCTTCACTAATTAGTACCGTATGAGCTGCCGAACATGATTACGGTCATCTATGTAATACCTTTGTGGTGGATCTTTTTATGAGTTAATATATGTTTGAGATTGCAATGGTTTTGTTTCAGTTATGAAAGTAGATGCATATTATGTACCCCGTTCTTATTTACTTGTTATGATCAAGCATGTTTATGAGAGCGTGTGAGGGGGGAACGTGTGCATTAGTTGGAGTAACGGGGGGTGGCTAGTGCAGTGAACGTGAGAGAAAGTTCAACGATCCACTTGGGTGTTTTACCTTACTTTGTTGCCTCACTAGGATAAAAAGAAATACCATGCTACCGGAGATGTGGGTGTGACCATTGCCACTTCCTCCATGACTAGATCTAGTATGTTCTTATTTTAACTTCATGTCATGATACTTATTGCTATACTCTGAGTTATCTTAATTACTGAGGTGTTATGATTTAGTTCGCATCTTGGTGGAGTATAAGAGAGACTAATAACCAAAAGGTCTCTATGTTAGGACGTGATGCCCATATAATTATAACTTGTCATTAAACTGTTGTGTTGCAATCTCATATGTCAACTCTAGTGTTCCATTGTCTACCACGTTATTAAAGAGAGAGTGCATTTGTGAAATCATGAACCCCGGTCCATTTTTAATCATAAGAAACACCTTTCCAACCACTTTTACCACTTTTCCAATTTCTGCCATTTAAAAATCCGAAAATACAAAAACATTTTTACATCTTGCATTCATCATATAAAACCCAAAAATATCATTTATCATTACTACCACCATCCTTGCATATTTATTTACCACCATTGCATATTTATTTCTTGTTTGCATTGCATATTATCTTGTTATCATTCTAACACCTTGTGCTTGACAACCACTAGGTGAGGTTGAGGATCAAAACATTTACTTTGTTTTGTAGGTAACCAAAAGAAGGATAGGAAAGATAAATCTTCACTACTGATTCCCCGAGAGTTCAATATTAAACCCTCGAGTCACCCTCGTGGGGAAAACACGTCTTCCACTTACTACACACTCTGCACTTGGAGTCTCAACCTAACCCATTTACTTTTCACGCAGGTAACTACGCGAAGCGCTCAGCAAAGTGTTTTTTGGCGCCGTTGTGGGGTAACTACGTGAAGGGCCATCAAGTCCCAGACTTCAACTTCTCCAAGATCGATTCTAATGATTAGCATAATGAAGTGGAACTTGTACACGTTTATATACGCAGTTATTCAGAACTAATCAATTACACTTAATATCGGGACAGCAGAATAGAATGTGTACAAGACAGTAACACTCATTTGAAGTTGTAAGGAAAAAGTATTTCTTTTTGGTACTTTTTCGCTTTAAAAACGTTAGCAAAACGTCCTCTGTGTCCTGGACATACTGTTCTACGGTGACTTCATGAACTTTATCCGGGTCAATGAACCCAATGTACCAGATTCCTCCCAGTCTGCATTCACGAATCTTCATTCTGCATAATAGCGTACAAAAGAATGTCGTGAGGATAATTACAGGCAATGAACGAGCTTAACTAAAGAATTAAATTACACAAATAAATCACCTACAGACAATAGCAGCTGATGATAGATTTGTCGAGGGCACGTTGATTGTACATCTGAAAAAGTTCGGAGAACTCAACCTGCACAACATATTCTCGGAAGTAGTGTTGTTCCTTAACTCCCGCCATGAAATAGAATCTCCCTTCTTTTGCGGCGGTCATGTACCAGTTATGCAATTTCCATAACTGTGTTGTTAGAGCATTCGGATCTTTGACCAGAGGCTCCCCAAAAACATATTTATATGCCACCTCAGCAATGGCGTAACCTGTATCGCCATAGATTTGCTGAGCAACAATATTGTCGTTGTAGAGAGGCGCCTTATCAGAAGGCACAATGAGTGGGACGATCGATTGTACTTCTTGTTCTCCGAGCTGGGGAACTTTTTTCCCGCATTTCTTTTCCTCCATCTGTGAGCTATGTGTCTTCTCAATACAGCGCTCATAGTCTAAAAGGGGCCTCACTGGAGGGATATATAAGTTGTCAACGGTGCGATCAAGTGTCTCCCTTGGTATATTCTTCAGAATTTCCTTTACGGGGTCCTGTCTTTCCTGTTTTTTCCGTGCAAAAAAGGCTGTCACCTCGGCACGCGTCCTCTCGTCTAATTCCTCCTTACTCATCTCGCAAGGTAACTTCTCAGGAGTCTTGACTTTCTTGGGTATGTTTGCACGTTTCTTGACAGGGGACCTCTCTTGACATAACTTGCTCCAACGTTGGCTTTCTTCGGCTTATTCCATTCTGCAATGGTGATCGGGATCGTGTCCCTAACAAGAACTCCGCATTGACCTACATATTTACGACAGTTGTCATCGGGTTTCAGCGGTTTGCCATCATCAGCAACTACGTCAATCGACAACTTTGCACCATCTGGCAGCTTTATCCTTTGGTTCGGGCCTCGTTTCGTCTTTGGCGGAGTTCGAGGCTTAGATCCGGAGGGCTAAAAGAAAAATGATTCGTTAATAAGTGCAATATAAATCAATTAATGCATCTAGTGATCAACAGAGACTTAATATATATATATATGTACATACTTCGCCGGAGTTTGCTAAGGGAACTTCGTCGTCGTCTCTTATTTCTTCTATCTCAAGTCCCTCACCGGTGTCGTTCAAACATTTTTCGCTGAAATCATCGTCTTCTCCACCGGAATCTTCTCCATCCGAATTTACTCCAAGGGTCTTCTCAAATATAATTTCTGCCATTCGCTCTTCATTCTCCTCGTCTCTGATGAAGGGGGCATCCATAGCTCAATGTCACTGCAATTTATGATGTACTTAGCAAATTTAGTAACAACAATTGATACAAAAGTGCAAAGTTTTAACAAATTTGCATTGCCCAAATTTAGTTTTATTGTTGCTTAAGTGCATTTTCTAAAGTGCAAAGTTTTAACAAATTTTCAATGCCCAAATTTTTTCTACTATGAATTCTATCACTAACTATTAACAATTTTTTCTAATAACAATTTTTTCTACTAACAATAAACACTACCTAAATTGTGCTATCTAAATGATCTAAATGTTGCTATATAAATGACCTAAATTTTTCTATCCAAAAATAATAACTTCAAACTTCAAACAAAATGATCTAAATGATCTTTGCAACTACACAAAAATATTGCAAAACTACAAAGTAATAAAATTACAAAACTACAATGTACTAAATTTTTACATGTACTAAAAATTTCCTAACATTTCCTAATTTTTACATTTCCTAATTTTTACATTTCCTAACAGGAACCAGGGGCCTGTTTTGTAGAACATCTCACAATTGTCTAAAGCACTAGGGGGTTTTCTGAAAATAGACAAGGTTGTCTTCAACCTCGCACGAACCGCGCGCGCGCCATGGCGCAACCGTACACACGCGCGTCCTTCGCCGTCGTTGCCGCCATGGCGCACGACTCGGCGGAACCGTGGCGCGGGCGAGCTAGGGAAAGGGAGGGAGGGGCGCGGGCGACAATGGGGCGGGCGACCGCGTGGCGCGGCCGGCAACCATGGCGCGGGTGGCGCAGGCGACCATGGCGCGGGCGAGCTAGGGAAAGGGAGGGAGGGGCGCGGGCTCACCTGGCCGTGGAGAGGAGGTCGAGGTCAAGGCGGCGACAGCCTGGCGGCGTCGATCCTTCGATCTCTGGGGTTATCTGAAGTGGGGAAGAAGGAACCGTCGTATATATACAAAAGGCCTTTTTTACCGGTTGGTGGCTGCAACCGGTACAAAAGACCCCCTTTAGTACCGGTTGCAGCCACCAACCGGTACAAAAGGTCTTTTTCGGCCGCTTTAAATTCGCGCGCGCGAAGCCAACCTTTAGTACCGGTTGGTGGCTGCAACCGGTACAAAAGGTCTTTTTTTGGAATTTCTTTTTTCTTTTTTCATTTTTCTGATTTCTTTATTCTATTGATTTAATTGTCCAAATTTGGCAAACTTTATATCAAACTTAAGCCCTGGACATGTAGAATCTTTTGCTACTGGTTATTATCAAATTTGACTATGTTGAATGTATTCAAATTTCAAATGGATGATTTGAGTAAATTTGACATAGATTTAAATCCATATCATCAAAAAATTAAAACAAAATGCATGTTTGATTTTTTTTGATATAATTTGAATTTCTAAAAATGCTTTTAATATGAATTTTTTCTGCTCTAGTTTATTTTTCTTTTATACTTAGTTTAATTGTTTCAATATTTATGAAAATCATATCTTTTTATGATTTGTTTTATATCTATGGATTTAATTGTCTAAAAATTTGTAATAATCATCTCTTTATCTTAAAAACATCCTTAACAACATCTCATACAGTTACATAAAAAGTTTAATACATTATTACACATCACGAACAGTTTTCATAACACAGTTACATTACTACAAAAACGGACTTGTTGGGTCGGAGGCCGTAGGATTAGGGGGAACAGCGGGAGGAGCCAGGCCCGTTCGCGGCCGCCCGGTTCTCGTGCGCATGTTTGCGGCGGAGGGAAAGATCCATGGAGGATGAGTCTTTCAGCGGCCAATCCAGCTCGGAAGCCTCCTTCGCCTTGAGCTGGTAGGCAGTCTTGGCTCGCTGGACAGGGTAGTCGCAGACAGACTGGAAGGAGGCTTCCATGGCCTCCTGTATCTGCAACCCACAACCCTCTTCCCCGTCGTCACTCCAGTCGAAGTCGTCGTCCTCCTCCTCCGCGGGAGGATCGGCGGCGCCTGGTGGAGGTGCGGCGGCACCTGGTGGAGACGCGTCCAAGTCGCCGTATGCGGCCGTGGATCCTGATACGTCTCAAACGTATCTATAATTTTTGATGTTCCATGCTGATATTATACCAATTGTTACATGTTTTATATACACTTTATATCATTTTTATACATTTTCTGGGACTAACCTATTAACAAGATGCCACAGTGCCAGTTCCTGTTTTCTGCTGTTTTTGTATTCCAGAAAAGCTAGTCTGGAAATATTCTCGGAATTGGACGAAAATTTACGGAGGCCCCTATTTTATCAGAAGACACCTGGAGTCCGAAGGAGAGACGAAGTGGAGCCACGAGGGCCCACACGTGGGCTCGGCGCGGCCAAGGGCCCACCGGCGCCCAGGGGTGGTGTCGCCTCCTCGTGCACCGCCTCGCGACGCCCTTTGGACTATATATTGCCCCTGGCCTAAAACTCACAAAAGAATCGACGATTTCTCCAGAAGAGTTCCGTAGCTCCGCCGCCACCAAAAACCCTAATTCGGGGGACAGAAGTCTCTGTTTCGGCACCTTGCCGGGACGGGGAATTGCCCCCGGAGCCATCTCCATCGACGCCACCGCCATCTTCATCGCCGTTGCTGCCTCCCATGATGAGGAGGGAGTAGTTCTCATCGGGGCTGAGGGCTCTACCGGTAGCTATGTGGTTTATCTCTCTCTCCCATGGTGTGATCTTTATGTGATCATGAGCTTTGTAATCTAGTTGAATCCATAGATGTTACTCTTCATTATCTTATATGCTACTCAAGTGGTTTTATTAATGTAATCTCCGGAGTCACCTTTGTCCCACGGTGCGAAGTTGACAGTGTGCGCCCCGTGTGTGGCTCTTAGGCTAAAGATAACAGGAATACTTATCATGAGTTATTATTTGCGTTGGATGTCTCTATGAAATTGCGGTGTTTGTCTAGTACTATTTAGGGCGCTCAAGTTGACAGTGTGGGGTTCCCTAGATGTGGAATGCGACTTTAAGGTGTGCTTTTATAGCCCTACGCAGTGGATTGGTGTTCGTTATCCAACGAGAGAATAACTCAGAGTAGCATAGTGAAGAGGAAATATCTATGTATTCAATTATATTATTATTGTTGAGAGTGTCCACTAGTGAAAGTATGATCCCTAGGCCTTGTTTCTAAGCATTGAAACACCGTTTACAACCAGTTCTGCTACATGTTTGCTTGCTGCCATTTTTATTTCAGATTGCAATTACCACTTATAATCATCCATATTACTTGTATTTTAATATCTCTTCGCCGAACTAGTGCACCTATACACCTGACAAGTGTATTGGGTGTGTTGGGGACACAAGAGACTTCTTGTATCTTAATTGCAGGGTTGCTTGAGAGGGATATCTTTGACCTCTACCTCCCTGAGTTCGATAAACCTTGGGTGATTCACTTAAGGGAAACTTGCTGCTGTTCTACAAACCTCTGCACTTGGAGGCCCAACACTGTCTACAAGAATAGAAGCGTGCGTAGACATCAAGCTATTTTCTGGCGCCGTTGCCGGGGAGGTAAGGTAAAAGGTACTCACATCCTCCAGCTACTTAGCTATTTTCTAGCACTGTTGCTGACGTGTGAGTGCTCGAAGGTATTTCCTTTAGATTCTGCAATTATATCTTTTTGTTTCTTGTTTTTATTTTACTAGTTAGGCTTAATGGAAAACAACAAAAAATTAGAGAGCTCTATGAAATTTATCTTGAGTTAGGACATGATGCTTTTGAAGAGAAAATTAAAAAACCTATGGAAATTTGTTTGCATAATAGGTAGCAATTTTATTAGCATGAATTCTTTGAACACCATTATTGCTAATGCTATGGAAAAGTCTAAGCTTGGGGAAGCTGGTTTTGATGAATATGATATTTTTAGTCCCCCAAGTTTTGAGGAGAAAATTTTCTTTGATGATACTTTGCCTCCAATTTATGATGATTATAATGATAGTGGTATTTTGGTGCCACCTACTATGGAGGATAAAGTTTATTATGATTATACTATGCCTGCAATTTATGATGATTACAATGATGCTTGTGATAGTTTTACTCCCACTATTACTAATATAATTAATTATGCTTATGTGGAGAGTAATGATACTTTTATGCATGTGGATCATGATAAGAATGCTTTATGTGATAGCTATATTGTTGAGTTTATTCATGATGCCACTGAAAATTATTTTGAGAGAGGAAAGTATGGTTATAGAAATCTTCATGTTACTAAATTTCTTCTCTTTATGATGAAGGTTTTGAGCTTTCTCTTGATTTGCTTTTATTTGCTGGGTACTTTAAGACCTACTGGTCCTTATGAGAGAGGGATACACGGTTTCATATATCTCAATAATATTAAGTCTTCTCTCTTTATGTTGAAATTTTTGAAGCTCCACTTGTTTTGCCTTCCTATGCTAGTCACTTTGTGCTTTATTGATTTATTTTCTTACAAGATTCCTTTGCATAGGAAGTGGGTTAGACTTAAATGTGTTTGATATTTGCTTCTCGATGCTCTTTCATATTCAACTCTTATACATATGAGAGCATCATCAAAATTATCATGCCTAGCTAAAAGGCTTTAAAGAAAAGCGCTTGTGGGAGACAACCCATTATTTTTATTTTCTGCTATTTTTATTTTATTTGAGTCAAGGTGCTGTTTACTTATGTATCAATGCCTTTGTATCTTTATTTTCTTGCATTGTTGTGCCAAGTAAGGCCTCTAATAGGAAGATGATGCTAGATTTGGATTTCTGCGCAGGAACAGATTTCTGCTGTTCACCGTTTTGCTTCTGTAAAATCACAGAAAAATTATTTAAATCTGAAATTTTTGTGCGTGATCCTCAGATATGTATGCATCTTTCGTTAGTTCAAAGTTTTTCGATCTGAGCGTCGTAAGTGCCTCGAAAAAATTCGTCTTTGCGGACTGTTCTGTTTTAGACAGATTATGCCTTTTTATTTTGCATTCTCTCTTTTACTAGTGTTGAGTGAAATTCTTTTTTGGGTGGAAGAGCTTCACATAACATCAGTGGCAGTAGCTAATGTTTAAAGTAACAAGTCATATTGCGTCTTTATAGAACATGTGAGTTTTTGATTATGCACTAACCCTCTAATGAGATTTGCTTTGAGTTTGGTGTGACGGAAGTTTTCAAGGGTCAAGAGGAAGATGATATAATAGGATGGAGAAGAGTGAAGAGCTTAAGCTTGGGGAGGCTCCCATGGATCTCCCCAGCATATTTCAAGAAGACTCAAGCGTCTAAGCTTGGGGATGCCCAAGGCATCCCCTTCTTCATCGGCAAAATTATCAGGTCATCTCTAGTGAAACTATATTTTAATTCTTTCACATCATATGTGCTTTTCTTGGAGCGTCTGTGTGCTTTTATTTTCAGTATTGTACTTTTATTTTCAATAAAGCTTGACTGGACCCTAGCATTCTTGATTGGGAGAGAGACACGCTCCGCTTTTTCATGAGAATACTCCTATTCTTCACTTATATTTGTTGAGTATTCATATCTAGCGCTGTTCAGCTTTTAGCTCTTGTTTTCATGTATCTCTTGTCAGAGCTATTAGCTTTCTTTTAAAAAGTACTCTCTTGCTTCACTTATATTGTTTGGAGAGTTGTTAAATAAATTGATTGGTGTTTGGTTGGTTCAGAAAATGTTGCATGTGGTAATTGGTATAAGGAAAAACTTGCTTAATCTTGTAGATCACTAATTTGGATAACTTGATGCTTGTCAATTGTTTTGAGTTAACAAGTAGATCATGATTAAATTTGTGCATCACATGAGTTAAGCCTATTAGTGAAGAACTACCGTAAAGCTTGTTGAAAATTTGGTTTGCATCGGTGGTATCTCTAAGGTCTAGATATTTTCTAATAACAGGGTTTGGTTAACAAGGAAGACGGTATGAAGTCTTATAACGTTTGCAATATGTTTGTCATATAAAACTTGGTGTACGGGTTGATATTCTTGTTTGCTTACATAAACCTTGCTAGCCTAAACTCTGTACTGAGAGGGAATGCTTCTCGTGCATCCAAATCCTTGAGCCAAAATCCATGCCATTTGTGTCCACCATAACTACCTATATGTGGTATTTCCTTGCCACTCCAAGTAAATTTTTCATGTGCTACCTTTAAATTATTCAAAATGTTATTATTCCCTTTTTGTGTCAATGTTTACTAGCTCATGAGGAATTAGTGTGGTTATTCTTTATTCTATTTGTCAAATGGACTTTTACACCTGGACTAGCGGCATATACATCCGCTTATCCTCTAATTTTGCAAAAAGAGCTGGCAACGGGGTGCCCAGTCCCAATTAATTACAACTTTAACCATTAATTCTCTTCACACTTTTGCCCTGATTCATCAGTAAGCAATGACAAACAGTGAAATACCTGCATGTGTGTAAACCAAAGAGAAAGAGGGATGATCTGCCTTGCTGGTAGAAATAACGTCCTTCATGGGAGCCGCTCTTAAAAGTCCGTTTGACAGGTAGAATACTGTTCTCACCCGCTACCATTCGTTGACAATTAACAAACACCTCTCAAAAATAGATACTCCTCCATGGTATGTGATTGATGGAAGGCACCCGAGGATTCGGTTAGCCATGGCTTGTGTTAGCAAGGTTGGGAGGAGTATCAAATATTTTATGCAATCTCTATATGCTTTCAAAAACCTAAAAGCTCTAGCACATGACTTAATCCCTGCTTCCCTCTGCGAAGGGCCTTTCTTTTACTTTTATGTTGAGTCAGTTTTCCTATTCTTTCTGTCTTCCACAAGCAAACACTAGTGTCAACTTTGTTACAACATGCGTTATATGCTACGTATTGGACTTGTTATACTACTTTGTGTTGACGATATCCATGAGATAAATATGTTGAAAGTTGAAGCAAATGCTGAAACTTAATTCTTCCTTTGTGTTGATTAAATACCTTTTATTAGAGACTATTGCTTTATGAGTTAACTTATGCAAAACTGTTTGATGCTTGTCTCGAAAGTACTATTCATGAAAACGTTTAGCTTGTGTGATTCATTGTTTACTCATTATCTATTTGGTAGCAAACTATAGACCATTGACTTGGATCACTTCATTCATTTACATGTGCCTTACAATATTATTGATCAAGATTATGATGGTAGCATGTCACCTCAAAAATTATTTTGTTTTTATCGTTTACCTACTCGAGGACGAGCAGGAACTAAGCTTGGGGATGCTGATACGTCTCAAACGTATCTATAATTTTTGATGTTCCATGCTGTTTTATACCAATTGCTACATGTTTTATATACACTTTATATCATTTTATACATTTTCTGGGACTAACCTATTAACAAGATGCCACAGTGCCAGTTCCTGTTTTCTGCTGTTTTTGTATTCCAGAAAAGCTAGTCTGGAAATATTCTCGGAATTGGACGAAAATTTACGGAGGCCCCTATTTTATCAGAAGACACCTGGAGTCCGAAGGAGAGACGAAGTGGAGCCACGAGGGCCCACACGTGGGCTCGGCGCGGCCAAGGGCCCACGGCGCCCAGGGGTGGTGTCGCCTCCTCGTGCACCGCCTCGCGACGCCCTTTGGACTATATATTGCCCCTGACCTAAAACCCAAAAGAATCGACGATTTCCCAGAAAAGTTCCGAGCTCCGCCGCCACCAAAACCCTAATTCGGGGGACAGAAGTCTCTGTTTCGGCACCTTGCCGGGACGGGGAATTGCCCCCGGAGCCATCTCCATCGACGCCACCGCCATCTTCATCGCCGTTGCTGCCTCCCATGATGAGGAGGGAGTAGTTCTTCATCGGGGCTGAGGGCTCTACCGGTAGCTATGTGGTTTATCTCTCTCTCCATGGTGTGATCTTTATGTGATCATGAGCTTTGTAATCTAGTTGAATCCATAGATGTTACTCTTCATTATCTTATATGCTACTCAAGTGGTTTTATTAATGTAATCTCCGGAGTCACCTTTGTCCCACGGTGCGAAGTTGACAGTGTGCGCCCCGTGTGTGGCTCTTAGGCTAAAGATAACAGGAATACTTATCATGAGTTATTATTTGCGTTGGATGTCTCTATGAAATTGCGGTGTTTGTCTAGTACTATTTAGGGCGCTCAAGTTGACAGTGTGGGGTTCCCTAGATGTGGAATGCGACTTTAAGGTGTGCTTTTATAGCCCTACGCAGTGGATTGGTGTTCGTTATCCAACGAGAGAATAACTCAGAGTAGCATAGTGAAGAGGAAATATCTATGTATTCAATTATATTATTATTGTTGAGAGTGTACTAGTGAAAGTATGATCCCTAGGCCTTGTTTCTAAGCATTGAAACACCGTTTACAACCAGTTCTGCTACATGTTTGCTTGCTGCCATTTTTATTTCAGATTGCAATTACCACTTATAATCATCCATATTACTTGTATTTTACTATCTCTTCGCCGAACTAGTGCACCTATACACCTGACAAGTGTATTGGGTGTGTTGGGGACACAAGAGACTTCTTGTATCTTAATTGCAGGTTGCTTGAGAGGGATATCTTTGACCTCTACCTCCCTGAGTTCGATAAACCTTGGGTGATTCACTTGAGGGAAACTTGCTGCTGTTCTACAAACATCTGCACTTGGAGGCCCAACACTGTCTACAAGAATAGAAGCATGCGTAGACATCAAGCTATTTTCTGGCGCCGTTGCCGGGGAGGTAAGGTAAAAGGTACGTCGGACCACGCGCGCTCGTACGCCCTCCGCACCGGATCCGGCACCGGAGCAGGAGGCCGGTAGCTGGGCATTCCTCTCCACGTCGGGCTCGTGGGCATACGGCGGGATAGGCTCCCGCGGTAGCGCCCAAGCGCGCTCTGCCGAGCACGCTCGACCTCGTCCAGAAGGCGTTGCGGCGGGCGTGACGGATCCATCTCGTGGAGACGATGCGTTCGTGGCTAGGAATGGTGGATTAGGGTTTACCCCGTCGGCGATAATACATATAGACCTCCAGGGCAGCGCTGGGGGAGGACACGTGGCCAGGACAGCGCTGGGGGAGGACACGAGTCATGACCGCAAAGCCCGCCTTTAGTCCCGGTTGGTGTTACCAGCCGGGACTAAAGAAGCACACAGATCGTGAGCGCCTGTGAGCCGTTGGATCAGGGGTGGGTTTCTTTTGAGGGCTTGTGAGCTGTTGGATCAGCACTATCACGACCACTTCGTGAGCCACACGACCCTATATATAGCCCACCTCTCAGACATGTTCGACACTCAGTGTGTACTCATTGTAGTTCATTTGGTATACAGAGCATTCGGATTCCCTGCATACATTCTGACGGTGCATTTGATATGTGGACACTCACGAGCCACCGTCGGGCTGTATGCAGGGGAAACCGTGTGTTTTGTTCTATCTACAAATCCTTCAGTTCATCGACCGAATACAAATCATTCAGATTCCCTGCATACATCCGACGGTGCATTTGATATGTGGACACTCACGAGCCACTGTCGGGCTGTATGCAGGGGAAACCGTGTGTTTTGTTCTATCGACAAATCCTTCAGTTCATCGACCGAATACAAATCATTCGGATTCCCGTCATACAGCCCAACGGTGCATTTGATATGCAGGCACTCACGAGCCACCGTTGGGCTGTATGAAGGGGAAACCGTGTGTTTTGTTCCAACTTTTTCGAGCGCTTGTAAGCCGTTGGAGTTTTTAGAGCCAAAAAATCAGTGTTTAGAGTTTTCTTCTGAGTTTTCATAACACAGTTACATAAAAGGTTTAATACATTATTACACATCACCAACAACACCCCCTATCTATTGTTGGGGTATAATTTTTTTTCTTCGCGTATGTCGACCCTTTCTTCTGATTGCGCCGTAACCATGGAGAATCTTCATCATTTAACGGGAAGCTTGGGTCAGCTTTCACTTTGAAGGGCGGAATTTCATCAAACTTATTGTAATCTTCTGACATGTCTGTCTTGTCCTCCACTCCCACGATGTTTCTTTTCCCTGAAAGAACTATGTGGCGCTTTGGCTCATCGTATGATGTATTCGCTTGCTTATCTTTTCTTTTTTTCGGTCTGGTAGACATGTCTTTCACATAGAAAACCTGAGCCACATCATTGGCTAGGACGAATGGTTCGGTGTCGTACCCAAGATTCTTGAGATCCACTGTTGTCATTCCGTACTGCGGGTCTACCTGTACCCCGCTTCTCAGGTTGACCCATTTGCACCGAAACAAAGGGACCTTAAAAGAAGGTACATAGTCAAGTTCCCATATCTCCTCTATGACACCATAATATGTGTCCTTTTTGCCCATAGTCGTTTGCTGCGTCAAAGCAGACACCACTGTTTTGGTTGGTGCTCTTTTTATCTTGGTCGGCCGTGTAAAATGTATTCCCATTTATCTCGTACCCTTGAAAAGTCAATATAGTCGAAGATGGTTGCTTGGCCAACAAGTACAGCTGTTCTTCAACAGTGGTGTCATTAATGAAACACGTTTGCAACCAACCGCCGAAAGTATTCACGTGTTTTCCATCAATCCAATCTTCACGTTGCTCCGGGTATTTCGAGCGTAAAATATTCTTGTGTTCCACGATATAAGGAGCCACCAACACTAGTAGGAAAAGGGTTATCAGTGGCGCACCAAATTGAGATTCTGTGGCGCACCCCCAGAATTGCTGGGTGCGCCGCAGAATCGTCGCCACTAATTTTTTTTTCTGTGGCGCACCATGGGCATGTGCCACAGAAACCCACTTTCTGTGGCGCACCCCGTGCGCCACAGAAATAGCTCGGTAGGCCACATAGCAAAGGAATTCTGTGGCGCACCCACGCCTGGTGCGCCACAGAAAGTGGTGCGCCACAAAAAAAGAAAAGCGTGCGCCACAGAAATATGAAACAGTATTACAGGTATTTTTTTCATTTTGCTGTATAAATACAGGTATATATAGGATTTATCCAGAAATACAGATATATTTGACAGGTATATAAACAGACACACATTAATCACTATTTCATCACACATATTACTTAGTGTGCCCGAGATACATACACATAGTCACAAAAGTGCCGAATGTTAATTTACACAATATATTAGTTATGATAGAAACAAAAGTTCATCATTTCACACTACACATTACAAATGAAGTGTTCACCGCCTAACTAGGATCAAATGTAGCACACATCGGCGATGATGGTGAGCAAGAGCGCGCGGGAGCATGCATGATCATGGCTTCCTCTTCTTGAGCGGCGCCGGGAACGGTAGAATGCCCCCTTTCGTCCTCCACTCCCTGGTGTCACTCTGCGCCGCTAGTCGTTCTTCCATCTCCCTCTGAGACAACGCTGAAGATGGATTGGGATATATATTGGTTAGTGATATACATAGAGTATAATTTGTTCATCTAAGTATAGAGGCAAGACGATCAATCAATGTTGTCATGGTTGGAAATCATATGGCTATCCTATTTGGGTTTCATAGCATAGCATATATATAATATATAACCCTACACATGCACTTCTACAAAAAAGTACACACTAGCTAGTAATGCTTAGCAAGGCTATCTTTTATAATACATCCTACGTACCGAAGCGGAAGTGGAAGGACCCTGAGGCGTGCATGACATCGTCGAGGATGATATTTGTTAACTGCAGCCGGATGCGATGGAAGTCTTGTCTATAATCAGCATCGGTGAGACCTTCCGCCATTTTGGTGTATTCTGCGAGATTAGATGCAATCTTCGTTTTCTCGCAATCCCGGACAATCGTTTTAAGGTGACGGAGGGCATAGTAGGCCTCCATCACACTGCCATCCAGTTGCTTGACGCAATGGAATCCGGTCCCATGCAAGAACTTGTGTGTGTTGTCGTCCTCCGTGAAAAATTCCGACTTCTTATGGAAGGGGCCGCCCTTTTTGGCATAGGCCTCGAGAGCGTCATCGAGAACACCCTTTATTCTGTTGTATGATCTCGGCTGGGATTTATTCCCCGAGTCCAAATAAGTGGCAACGGACCACCTCGGGGATACGTGGATGAGTGCGCAGTACTTGTCCCTGCTCAACACAATTGAAGCAGAATGTTGGACAAAGGATCAGCGATGGAAGAAATGTACAAGAAGGCATAAGATAGGACGGTGGCGAGCAGATGTGTACTTACTCGAAAAAGTAAGGCAGAAGAAGGGCGGTCTTCTCCTTGTTGGCCAGGAAGACCCTAACGAGGTACTCCTTGGCCGTTTCCCGTGTTGTTGATCCTTCCACCAGATGGCTGTCGCGCATGTAGTAGGGATCCACTATCGCGATGTACGGGGTATCATCTCTCCTGATCTTCATCGCCGCATCGAGCGCATATAGGCGGACCATGTTATAGTCCAGCCGTTTGGAGTGATACAGGTTGAAGATGTCCTCGTACGCTATGAAGAACACATCTGCGGGGTCTTCCTGGACGAAGTCCACCAACTCTTTTGGCACCTTGACCGGAACGCCGGGTAACCTGGGTTCTTCTCTTTAAGAAGGGTCTCCTCTAGATACAAGATATTATTCTGCAAAGTAATCATGGGTCCTTCTGCAAGGCGGAGCATGTCCCCGGACAAGATAGATTTACCAGCTTCATGAACTCTGGAGTAGCCTTGTGGATTCGTGTCTTCAGGACCCCGGATCTTAGGATCTTGCTGGCTCGCAGAGGATGCTTTTCTCTTCCTTTGATGACTCTTCTTTTTCTTCTTCTCTGGGGATTGTGGGGGTGCAGTGAACCCCGCTTTAACTGTTTCTTTCAGTGTGGTAGGGCTGAAAATGTTACCCGGTTGAGCTTGATGATCGCCGGCATCCGGAGGCGTGTCGGTGAAGGCCAGGCGCTGTGTGCATGAAGTGGGACGAGCAGGTTGAATGTGGTGGTCGCGGAAGGGTTCTTCATCCATAAGAGGCATGAACATATCATCCGCGGCGGCGCCAGTGTTGATGTAGTCATCGACGTTTACATCATTATCATCATCCTCCTCAACATTGTCGTCGTTGCCACCAAGTTGAGGTGCAACGGCTTTGTCCTAAACATAAACAATAGCACATCCGTTAGTCGGGAAAGTCGGAAAGTCGGGGAATTCGGAAAGTCAGAACTAACCTTGGACGGTTGCGGGGAAGACGTTCCCAACAACTGTTTGTGGCGGTTGGTGGCGGCGATGACCGGCGGCGGTAGCTTCCGGCCGGCGGTGGGGGCGACCGGCGGTAGCTTCCGGCCGGCGGTGGCGGCGACCGGCGGTTCCGTCTGGGTGGTGGTGACGGCTGCTTGTGGCGCCGGTTCATCCGCAGCATCTTTTTTTGTCCGCCTCGGCGGGGGCCGAACGATCGGGGCTCGGGGCCTCGAGGTGGCGCCGCCGGTGCGCCTGGCCCCTTGAAGAACATCCCCAAGACGAATTTGGGTCTTCGGCCATTCCAGCATCCACTGCCCGCATTCGCCAAGCTTCATGTGTTTCTCGGCTCCCTGAGGTTGCTTAGGGGGGTCGATGTCACAGAACTCAGGCAGTACCTCCTTCACATTTACTTTCATCACGAGCTCGCTCATTCGGACGTTGTGGATATCGCGGGTCAAAGGTTGTACGGTCGAGGCCCTTGCGACTTCCTTCAACTCGCCGTCGGTACCCACCCTATGCAGGAGTATGCAAGGCATGTCCTGGGAGTCAACACATAGCGGGCACCATGAGATAAGGCATATATAGTCTCACACACAATGTATCATACATATTCATGATCATACATATATATGTTTCCATTGCCTCACACACACATACTAATTAGTTACCTTGGTGACGGCGTTGAGCTCGGCTAATGTCGAGACAAGGGCGCCGGTGCCGGCGGCCGGCCTATCAATCTCCGGCCGCTCGTGTGCATTATCATTATTCTCCGGCGTTGGTGTATGTTGCTCCACGGCAGGGGGCACCGGTGGGGTCGGCAGGACCGGCGACACGTTATTGCTGGAGGTGCTGCCGGCGAAGCTGGGCACGTGTATCGGCCCCTGTTGACCTCCCGCATGCCAAGCAGTTATCCCCTGCACCAATGCAGGGTAACAAAGCCCGGAGCTTCTCGTCCACCTTCTCGGCCACTAGCTTGTCCACCACGCTGGAGTCCACCTTCTCGGCCTCTAGTGCGTCCAGCTTCTTCCTTAGCTCGAGAACCTCGGCTCTATCTTTAGCCGGCTTCCTCCTCTCCTTTTTCTTCTCGGTGTCCGTGCTGTAGTACTCGGTGAACTTCATCGCCGTACCAAAGCCGGTCACACGGCCAGCTGACGTCGGCGGCTTTGACTTGTCCCTCCCCTTGTAAACGTTCATCACCCGGTTGAAAGTCGTGTCCCACGGGCCGGCCGGAGGCTCCTGGGACGACGGGCCGGCCTCAGCCTCAATCTCCAACTCAGCCGCCTGCGGACAAAGGAAATAAACGTGAACCCATGTAGAAATCAACGCAAATGGACTTTGAGATATCCGCGGTAATTAAGTTCTTACCAGCTTTTTCTCGAATTCCAACACATCTTCATAGTCGGTAACGAATTCCCCCGTCCCCGGCTTCAGATAGTAGCGGGACCGAACAAAGTTCCTAACTTGCTCGTCCGTGAATTTATGCCACGGGTTCTCTTTCCCAAGTCTCGCAACCTCGGCATCCTCCTTGTCCCAAACGGGCTTTTTTCCTGCGTAACCGCCGCTTCCCAAATGGTGGTTACCTAAGTTCAGTGCCCGCATGTTCTTCCCCCACTCGGTCCATTTTTCAGCCTCCGGAGATGACAAGGACACCTTGAATATATCGAACTCGTCTTTCTCGAGGTACGGCTCTTTGGCACTGATCTCCTCCCAGCTAAGACCCTTTTCAAGAATCTTCGCCTTCACCCGGCCTCTCCAGCTTGTCAAGGCGGTGTTCATCTTCGTGATGGCGAAGTTGTCCACCTTTTTGTTTCCATCAGCCGGGAAAATATATCGTTTGTGAAGCTTCTTGAGGAGGTCATTGCGCAAAGCCTCATTCTCCGGATTCCTGAGGTCATACGTGTTGATCGATGCGTTTTCCCGGAGGATGCACCCTAGTTGCATGCCGTACCCTTTTGCGATGTCCCTAGGCTCCAGTGGTTGGCCACTTAAGGAGACCTTAGTGAACGTGTCTGTGATGTTGCCGACCGCTTGCGGTGTCCGGTCCTTCCTCGGCTTCTTAAGCCTCTTAGCAGGCCTCTTAGCAGGCGGGTTACTACCACCACCGCCATCCGTGTGGTCGCCACCCCCGACATCCGTGCTGGTGGGTTCTCCATCGGTGGTGGTGGCTTCGGCAGACTCTAACTGAAAGTCACCATCGCCGTCACGAGCCAGTTCGGCGGCCTCCGCATCCTCCATCTGCGGGTTCAATTCCCAGAACGATATGTTCTTTTGTCTAGCTTGTTCTTCGACGCTCATGTGCTTCTCAGAAGGGCCGGCCTCGGAGGACATGTTTGCACTACATTAAAAAGAGGCAAAATGTTAGTACAACAAATATAACAAAGCATCACTTAATTTAGTACTAAGATACCCCGGCCCATGCATTAGCCGCAATACCCCATATGTCCTATTTTTAGCAAAGTCATGCTAAATTTCACGAATTTTTTTGGCATGACCTTTGCTAAAAATAGGACATATGGAGTACCCGAATTTGCCGGAACGGAAGTTAATCGACGTTCCGGCAATCTCAAGGGCCTCACGGGGTACCTGCACAAGCATTTCCAAAATAATGGCCGGCATAGCTGGCCGGCAATAGCATCACGTCAAGACATTTCCCGTCGGCATAGCTGGCCGGCAATAGCATCACTTCAACACATACATCACCACATCCACATCCACATCCACATCGAGGGAGAGGGAGGAACTACCTCGGGTAGGGAAGGGAGGCTCGGGTCCGAGATCGGCGTGGTGGAGGTGCTCCTCGTGGTGCTGCAATAAAGAAACCAAACCATGATTCAGCATCTAGCACACACATTTCACAAAAGCAGACTTAAACAATTTCTGTAGGCAATTTTCCTACTGAATTATAGCATATGGAATGTTCAGACTTGAGACTTGTGAAGTGAGAGCCTTTCTCATCCTTGGTTACGGATTAACCTTGAACATTATCTTATAGAGAATCGGGGACGGAGATCGATTAATTCGCTGCCTCTCCTACCAAATACACTAGGAGACTTATAAATACGCTGAATTGGTTAGTCCACAACCAGTAACTACTTATAAATACGCTGACTTGATGCCAAGTGAAGGAATACACGAGTGATGATGTTGCACACTCTTCACATGGATCGGTAGATCTTCATAACCTGGCAAGTAATCTTTACTCATGCATGCAAAAGCAAATGACAAATATTTGAACACTCTTTTGTAGGACATCAAAATTAAACAAGATGCAACAGGAGACACACATGTGAGGGCTACCTCCATCTGTATACATCCCACGTCAAAGACAACAACATAAATAGATTCCGTTTAGATCAATTTAGGTAATACAAGTGTTGCTGTCAATCTGTCATCGCCTCTCAGTTTGGCCAACAAAATAAAAGGGGGAGATTTTCGACCAGCAACCACAGATCACAAACAACTAGAAGGGTGAGAGCCTTTTACTGCCTCTCCCATATGTTGTCTGCCGACCCAGCTCCAGTCGGCCCCGCCTTGTTTCTACCCCTACTGCCCACAACGTCTCCACTCCGGGCGAACCCCCATGGTCAAGATCAGCTTGTGCGTGCCATCGTGGCCCTAGTGTGCGCGGACACGGTCTCGCTGGAGTGGCTCGCCGCGGTGAAATATGGCTTGGGCATTTCCACAAGCACCTAGTGTGCAGGAGAGGATCGGGGAGGCTCCATGGAGAGGAGGGAGGAGGAAGATGGCCGGGAGGGAGGAGGGAGGAGGAGGAAGATTGCAGGGAGGGAGGAGGGAGGAGGGATACCTGCGCAGGCCGGGTTGGCGCCGAGGAGAGCCGGCGAGTCGAGGGCACGGGCACGGGCGCGTCGAGGGCACGGGCACGGCGAGGCACGGGCACGGCGAGGCACAGGCGCGTCGAGGTCGCAGCGGTCGGCGTCGACGGCGAGGGGAAGGACGCGAGCGCGGGAGCGGACGGCGGTTTCGAACACTTAGCGAAATTTGAGGAAGAAAGAGAGGCAGCGCGGGGGCGGCCCCACATGTTAGTGGACGCAACACAATTCTGTGGCACACCACGGATGGGATGCGCCACAGAATTATGAGGATTCTGTGGCGCACCACGGAGAGATGCGCCACAGAAATACTTGGCCTGGAACTGGGGCAGGGCGGGACGGGCCCACATGTAAGTGGGCGCAGCACATTTCTGTGGCGCACCTTGGGGGGGATGCGCCACAGAATTCTCAGGATTCTGTGGCGCATGTTTTTGAGGGATGCGCCACAGAAATAGTTGGGCTGGACTTAAAAGGCTCTGCTGCTGTTTCATTACTCAAACACACAACATTTTTTTGCTGAAATAGTTGGAAACATAACTCTTGCTGAATCCACTTGAATTAACCTGTGCAGCCAGGTTCGAATCCTGACTGTCTCAATTTTTGCTGAACTTTTTTTCTTACAATTTTTTTTGGTTAAATTTGGTTCAAAAAATACACACAATATGTGTCCTACATATTTAGTTCATTGAATACATAACTCTTGCATTGTCATACATATTCAAGATCATACATATATATGCTTCCATTGTCTCACACACACACACACAAATTAAATACACCAAAAAAGTATTCTTCATCTCAGTTCCGTGAGCTAGATTCTCTTCTTTCCCTTCTTCGCGGTTGAAAACTTTAGGCCGGTGACCTTGAGATTTCTTCGCGTGAACGGACAACCTTTAGTAGGTAGGGAGGTCTTCCTTCTTTGTGTACTAGTAGTAGGCATGTCGAAGAACTTGTCGAATTCCTCCTCGATCTTTGGCTCGTTGTCCATGTCTTGCTCGGTGGCGCCTCCTTCCATTCCGATGATGCTCCTCTTGCCCCTCCTCACGACAACACGGCTAGGCTTTGACGGGTCGGTAATGAAGAAGCATTGCTCAACTTGGCTAGCGAGTACCCATGGCTCATTTTTCGCGGAGGCGTTCTTCGATTTGGCATCGGGTATTACCATGGTGGTGAAATACCGGCCTTCTTTGACGACGTCCTTGGCCCATCTTACACGGAACATTGGCACCACCTCTCCACAGTAGTTGAGCTCCCATATGTCCTCAATCCTTCCGAAGTATCTTTCCTTGACAGTAGCCTCCTCATCGCCGTATGATAGCATAGTTACTCCTGAGTTTTGATATTCCGACATCTTGTCCTTTTCCTCGGTGTAGAATCTGTAGCCGTTGATGTCGTACGCCTGATAGGTCTTTACGTTATGCGAGGGACCCCGTGATAAGGAGAATATGAGTTTTTCATCTTCCGTAGATGGCGGTTTCCTCTTTGCTAGCTCCATTTGCTTTTGCTTGAACCAACGCGTGAAGCTGGCGTTGTGCTCTCTGGTTACGTCTCCCTTCTTCCTCGGCCGGCCCAGTTTGATGTAATGTTGCTCGAGTAAGCATTTGTGCTCTTCCACACAAGTTTCGATCAACTGTAAGTGTTGTAGCGCGACCCGGTGAGCCCTGTCGTAGTCGTCCTTTCGACCCTGCATGCTGACAAAGATTGTGCTGGCGCCCTCTCGGTGACCATATCCATTGAGCCTGTCGAAGTGTTTCCTCGTGGGCAGACCTACATCCTGGTTCTCGTTGCTTAGATAATTCTGGCAGAAGGAGATGCACTCGTAGGTTAGAAAGCCCTTGGTCATGCTTGCGTCTGGACGGGCCCTGTTGCGAACGTATCCTTTCATGACACCGTTCATCCTTTCGAACGGCATCATGTAGTGCATGAACGTTGGCCCTAGCTGCCTGATGTCATCAACGACATGGAGAAGGAGATGCACGCATATATCAAAGAATGCTGGCGGGAAGTAAATCTCGAGCTCGCATAGTACCAGCTCGATCTCTTCCTGTAGCCTGTCGAGCTGCTTCACCCGATCGACTTCCTGTTGATGACGTCGACAAAGTTGCAAAGGGCAAGCAGCGTATCACGGACGTGCTCGTCCATTATCCCTCGAATCGCAACGGGAAGTATCTGCGTCAACAACACGTGACAGTCGTGAGACTTCATCCCGCTAAACCTCTTCTTCTTTCCGTCCAGATATCTGCTTATCTGTCCCGCGTAACCATTCGGAAATTTGACTCCTAGAAGACACCTGTAGAATTGCTCGAGCTCCTCCGGACTCATAGTGAAGCACGTAGCGGGAAGCACCACAGTGTTCTTCTTTACCCTTTTGCCGCGACCTTGAGTCCCTTCCGTCTGATCATCATCATCATCGTCATCGCTATCGGGGGCCTGAAGATCTTTCCTGACACCAAGCCATTTCAGATCGTATCTTGCTTTCGTCCCATCCTTGGTCTTTTCCGGCATGTTGGAAAGAGTGCCAAGCAGACTCTCGGTGACATTCTTCGTAATGTGCATCATATCGAGGCTATGTGGCGTCTTGAGGAACTTCCAGTAGGGCAAGTTGTGGAAAACAGCCCTCGCTTTCCATACACCCAGCAGCGGATCTACCTTCGGTCGTTTCTTTCCCGCGCAGGGCACTCCTCCCAATTATTCAACAGCTCGTCGATTTCTGTGCCGCTCCTCGGGATCGGGGGTCCTTCGGGCTCGTCCTTACCATTAAACAGGTCACCGCGTTTCCTCCACGGGTGATCCATGCGAAGCCACCTTCGAGCCCCTGGGTACACGGTTTTCGAAGACCCGGGATTCCTTGGTAGCTGGAGATGCGGGGTCTTATCCATGCACCTGACACATGCGCAGAATCCGTGGCCTACCTGGGCCGATACATATGAGCAACCAGGATAGTCCTGCACCGTCGTGAGCAGCGCGGCTCTCATTGGGAAATAATCTCCAGTGTAGGCATCCCACGTACGGGCTGGGGTCGCCCACAACGTGGCTAACTCCTCTTCCAACAGCGCGAGATACGTATGTATGTGGACACCTGCTTGTTTCGGCCCCTGAATGAGAAGACTCATGTGAATATACCTTTGCTTCGTGCACAACCACGGGGGAAGGTTGTAAGGCCATACAAACACGGGCCATGTGCTATGCGTGCTACTCTGGTTGCCGAACGGATTGAGTCCATCGGTGCTCATACCGAGCCTGACGTTCCTTGCGTCGCCTCCGAAATTTCCGACGGCGTCCAACTCTTGCCACTGGCCAGCGTCTGAAGGGTGTGTAAGGATCCTGCCCTTCTCCGGATCTTCTTCAGGCTTCTCCCTTTCCGCGTGCCATTGCATGAGCTTTGCTTCCTTAGGGTCCACGAAGTACCGCTGCAGACGGGGAGTGATAGGAAAGTACCATACCACTTTGTGAGGACCTTTCTTCCCATGGCTCTTGTACCGTCCTTGGCCGCACACCGGACATGTGGTTCTGTCCTCGTACTCGCCCCGATAAATTGCGCAATCATTGATGCAGGCGTGGTATTTAACGTGCGGTAGGTCAAGAGGGCACACGACTTTCTTGGCCTCCTCGATACTAGTTGGCAATGTGTTCCCCTCGGGAAGACGCTCGTGGAAGAATTTCATGTTCTTGTTGAAGCTCACGTCGGTCCATTTGTTTCCCGACTTCATCTCCAGAGCATCAAGCGTTACTTGCAAGCGCGTATCCTGTGGCCGGCACCCTGGATACAACGGAGTCTTCCCGTCTATCTCCATTTGCGCCAGCTTGGCTTTCTCTCTAACGGTCCTCGCCTCCTTGAGGAGCAGTTCTTGAACATGAGACTCCATCAAGGCCGACATTAGCGAGCTCTGCGGCGTGTTCGCGTCTTCTCCACCACCATCTACTCCTTCATCATGACCATGTCCGTCGGCATCTCCTTCGTCACGATCATCTTGCCCGCCCTCGTCTTCAGGCGCAACATTTGTTGTCGGCGCAACATTTGCTGTCGGCGCTTCATTGAAGCCTTCCATGAAACCGCGCCTGAGCAGGTGTTCCTCCAAGTGTCCGGAATCAGGGTCGATCCATCTCACAAATTTGCAACTTCTACACGGACATCGTATGTGGCGCCTGTTGCACCGAATCATTTCCGCCTTCGCTTCTTCCTTGTAGTTGTTGATTCGACTGGAGCTCATCTTCATGACCATGGTCGCCTACGCGGTATACATATAGAGTATGTGTTATTAAGTCGGAAATGTTCGACGAAAAAATTCGGCATGACTTCCCCTAGAAGTAGGACATATGTGGTGCAAAAATTTACCGAAATGGAAATGAATCAACATTTCGGCAAACATCCATGCACCACGCCGGCGCAACACAACAACAAAAGGCAACAACATGCACAACACACACAAGCTTCATGTACACACATATTCATCCAACAATACTCACCTAGTAGATCTAGATCCGTTGCCGAGACGTGACCGTGATCGATGAGAGAGAGTGTGTGGTGATGGAGAGAAAATAGTGGACAAAAAGAGAGGAGGAGAATATATATGGAGGCTCTCCCCAAGCCCTCACCAATTATATGTCAAACAAATTAGGTTTAACAACAAATAATGGATAATAGGATGGTCAAAATGCCATGGGAGAGAGGAGGAGCTCGAGCTAGATGCATGGGGGGAGAATGAAGAAGGTCACATGGGGAAAGTGGGTGTTGCCACCTTTTTGTGGATCTGGGCCGACATTCTGTGGCGCACCACCCACCGTGCGCCACAGAATGTTCACTTTCCGTGGCGCATGGTTTCTGGTGCGCCACAGAAAGATAACATTCTGTGGCGCATGGCGACGGGTGCGCCACAGAATGTTTGGTTTCTGTGGCGCACCAGCCACGCTGCGCCACAGAAATTGCCCAGATGGACCTAGCTCCAATGATTGCACGTGGGACCCACATGATATATGTGGCGCATGGGTACACATGCGCCACAGAAGTCTGACTTTCTGTGGCGCATGGGTGTCCATGCGCCACAGAAAACCAACTTTCTGTGGCGCATGGCCACCACATGCGCCACAGAAAGGCCAAAAATTTTGTGGCGCACCGCCTCCCACGCGCCACAGAAATATTTCTGTGGCGCACCAATTAAGGGTGCGCCACAGAATGTCAACCTACCTATAACCCTTTTCCTACTAGTGCAAGCTGGAATTATGTAGAACTGTGTAGTGTGCTTGAGTGAAAGAATGTCCGTCCATAGATATTGTTGCTTTCTTTCCTAGCGTGCCTTTTCCACGCAGTCTCCCCTCATGGCGCGATTGAGGAACACCGATCGGATTAAGGTCAGGAATAAAGTCAACACAAAACTCAATGACCTCCTCTGTTCCATAGCCCTTGGACATGCTTCCTTCTGGCCTAGCACGGTTATGAACGTATTTCTTTAAGACTCCCATGAACCTCTCAAAGGGGAACATATTGTGTAGAAATACATGACCGAGAATGGAAATCTCTTGGACTAGGTGAACTATGAGGTGCGTCATAATATTGAAGAAGGATGGTGGGAACACCAACTCGAAGCTGACAAGACATTGGACCACATCCTTCTGTAAACTTGGTAGAGTTGCTGGATCAATTACCTTCTGAGAAATTGCATTGAGAAATGCACATAGCTTCACAACGGGTACTCGAACATTTTCCGGTAGAAGCCCCCTCAATGCAACCGGAAGTAATTGTGTCATAATCACGTGGCAGTCATGAGACTTTAGGTTTTGGAACTTTTTCTTTGCCATGTTTATTATTCCCTTTATATTCGACGAGTAGCCAGACGGGACCTTGATACTGCTCAGGACTTGAAAAAAGATCTCCTTCTCTTCTTTGGTAAGAGCGTAGCAGGCAAGACCTTGATACTTCTCTGGATTCAGGTCGTCTCGTTCGTGCATATGTTGCTGGTCCAGCCGTGCATCCGGTGTATCTTTCGTCTTCCCATACACGCCAAGAAGTTTAGCAGGTTCACGCAAAGATTTTTCGTCACGTGCTTCACGTCGATTGCAGAGCGAACCTCTAGGAATTTCCAATAGGGTAGATCCCAAAATATAGATTTCTTCTTCCACATGGGTACGTGTCCGCCAGCGTCATTCGGAACAGATTGTCCGCTAGGACCCTTTCCAAATATTACTTTTAAATCCTTGACCATGCCATATATAACATCACCAGTAGGGAGGGTAGGCTTCGTCCGGTTATCTGCCTCACCTTTGAAATGCTTGCCTTTCTTTCTTACGGGATGCTTGTTTGGAAGAAATCGACGATGCCCCGGGTACACATTCTTGTTACCTAAATATATACTTTCAGTCTCACCTAAACAGTGCGTGCATGCATTGTATCCCTTGTTTGACTGTCCTGAAATGTTACTAAGAGCAGGCCAATCATTGATGGTTACCAACAGCAACGCTCGTAGGTCAAATTCCTCCTGTTTGTGCTCATCCCACACACGTACACCTTCGTCAGACCACAACTGTAAAAGTTCTTCAACTAATGGCCTCAGGTACACATCAATGTCGTTGCCGGGTTGCTTCGGGCCTTGGATAAGCACTGACATCATAATAAACTTTCGCTTCATGCACAACCAAGGAGGAAGGTTATAAATACATAGAGTCACGGGCAAGATGCTATGACTGCTGCTCTGCTCCCCAAACGGATTCAAGCCATCTGTACTTAGAGCAAACCTTAAGTTCTTTGCGTCACCTGCAAAATCCTTGAACTCACTGTCGATGTTTCTCCACTGCGACCCATCAGCGGGGTGTCTCAGCATCTCGTCGTCCTTACGGTCTTCTTTGTGCCATCGCAACAACTTGGCATGCTCTTTGTTTCGGAACAAACATTTCAACCGTGGTATTGTAGGAGCATACCACATCACCTTGGCAGGAACCCTCTTCCTGGGGCTCGGCTCGCCCTCAACATCACCTGGGTCATCTCGCCTGATCTTATACCGCAATGCACCGCATATCGGGCATGCATTCAAATTCTCGTACTCCTCACCGCGGTAGAGGATGCAGTCATTGATGCATGCATGTATCTTCTGCACCTCTAATCCTAGAGGGCAGACAACTTTCTTTGCTTCGTACGTACTGTGGGGCAATACGTTATCCCTTGGAAGCATCTTCTTTAATATTTTCAGCAACTTTTCAAATCCCTTGTCAGATAGTCCATTCTCTGCCTTCCATTGCAGCAATTCCAGGGTGGTACCCAGGTTTTTCTGGCCATCTTCACAATTTGGGTACAACAATTTTTTGTGATCCTCTAACATGCGCTCCAACTTCGACCTCTCGTTTTCACTTCCGCATTTTATCTGTTCATCAAGAATGACCCGACGAAGATCATCATCGGACTCATCAACAATGACCTCATGTTCAGCTCCGTCTTCCCCCATTGTAGTACCACCGTGTTCAGAGAACACATGATAGTTGTCATCATCCTCTTCTCCATTGTCTTCCATTATAACCCCTCTTTCTCCGTGCTTGGTCCAATAAAAATAATTGGGCATGAAGCCTTCTCGCAACAGGTTGGAGTGTAGGGTATTTGAGGAAGGGTAATTCCTCCTATTTCTACAGTCATCACATGGACAAAACAAAAAACCATTCTGCTTGTTTGCCTCAGCCACACGGAGAAAATTATGCATGCCATTAATGAACTCGGGATAGCGTCGGTCACCGTACATCCATTGCCGGCTCATCTGCATTATATAAATATATCAAAAACCATTACACTACATCATCATGAATAGGGAACTGACCAAATTAATTAATACAAGTTCATCACACATTAAAATCAAAGTAGAGTAGTGACCAAATGTAATACATAGTTCTCATAAAAAATACACTGAAACTAACATACAACTATCTAATTAATGCATTTAAATGCAACAACAAATGCGATCAAAATCGCAGCAAAGGTAACAATTGAACCAACAACATAATGATACCAAGGCTCTTGACTAATGGCATATTTTTCTAATCTTTTTAAGCTTCAAGCACATTGCATTCATCTTGATCTCGTGATCCAAGCGCATTTCCTCCATCTTGATCTCGTGATCATCGACGACGTCGGCAAACTCGAACTCGAATTTCATCTTCTCTTCTAAGTATTGGAGACGAAGATCTTCACTTCTTTTCAATTTTTCTTTCAAATCATTGTTTTCTTTTTCAAAAAACTCGACAATAGGGTCGGTTGGAATTTCCGGTTCAACTACCTCCTAGATAAAAATATATCTATGTCAAGTTGGTCGGCATAATTTTCATAAACACGAAATTAAACAAATATATAGTTATAACAAACAATCGTACCACATCCGAATAATAGAGCGGACGAGAGCCGATGTGGACAGATGTCAAAACCATGACACTGTATATAACAAACAATTATACAAATAAGAAAATTATACAAGTAATAATTATGCATCTAAATCATACAACTAAGATAAAAACAAGAGGCTCACCGAGGTGGTGTCGGTGACGGGGCGGCGCGGGCGATCGACGGCGGTGAGAAAGGGGACGGGACGACACTATAAAAAACCACAAATCATACTTTAATTTGAGCTCAAAATGCATATAAAAGAAATGAAATCCCTAACTTAGGCATTTCATCAAACACCTAGCTAGCACTACAAAAATCAAATGAGCTAAACTTGCAATAAAATGAGCTAAACTTGAAATGCCGGAAGAGAGAATGAAGTTGCTAACCCTTGTATAGGTAGATGCCACCAATCTTGACAAATGTTGGAGAAAAATTGGGTGAACTCGATCTCGGGAGAGGAAAGAGAGAGCAAAAAAATGGAGTTGTGCTCGAGCAGGAAAAATGGAGCTGGGCTTGGGGTGGAAGAAGATATATAGGAGACCCTTTAGTACCGGTTCGTAATACGAACCGATACTAAAGATGGGCCTTTAGTACCGGTTCGTGTTACGAACCGGTACTAAAGGGTCTCGCCGTGGGGCCCCCCACTGCAGTCGCCTGCCCCAACCCTTTTGTCCCGGTTGGTATTACCAACCGGGACAAAAGGTCCCGCAACAACCGGGACGGCTTCCGGCCGGCCGCCTCGCCTCTGGAACCGGTACTAATGCCCCCTTTAGTACCGGTTCCTGTCCAACCGGTACAACAAGGCCGCACCGAAGCCCCTTTTTCTACTAGTGATTGCTTCTACAGTTACCAGGCTAAGAAACGTCATTGCAAACACTAGGTATTGACATTGGATTTGTTCAATCCTTGGCCATTGTCATTTGAAAAACATAATCGGCTATATCACAACGAGTACATCGATACAACTTTGGACAATAGTTTTTCTTTTGCGAGAAAACTTCCAATCTATTCGACAATTGTCAAGGCAATACAAAGAATGAAAGAAGTAATAAAAATTACATCCAGATCCGTAAACCACCCAGCGACGACTACAATCACTGGAACGAGCCGAAGACGCGTCGTTGTCATCATTCCTCCCTCACTGGAGCCGGGCACTTGTTATAGTAGTCATTCAGAAAGTCTTCTTGCTAAGACCCCACAGGACTAGCGCACCAAACGACTAACCGTCACCGATGAAGAGAACCGTAGATCGAAAGGATCCAACTTGTAGACATACGAACACAGACAAACAACGACCAGATCCAACCAGATCCGCCAAAGACAAACGCCGACCGAATCTCGCGGGATTCGACGGAGACACACCTCCATACACCCTCCAACAACGTTAGATGGACCGCTAGAACGAGGGCTAGGCAGGGAGAACTTTTTCCATCACCAGGGACAGGGAGCTGCCGCCTCGCCTTCCTGAATATGACACAAAACTTGATAAAACACAAGGAATTAAACACCTAAACACATAGCCTTGCCGCCGAGGCGCCGACAGGGACCATGATCCACCGCACCTCGATGGCCTAAAGCCACGGGAGACGAGGCAAGATCGCTAGCGGGAGACAGGAGACCCAATCGCCTTTTCACGAGAGGAACGTGCGAAGGGGTAGGCACACCAACTTCGGACAATAGTTGACATGCGCTCTTCCTTCGTGGGGATGTAGATTACTCTCCTCTACGGTAACCCAAGCCTTTAAGGCCTATTTCATTTGCTGGATTCTATAAATACAAAAGCATAAGAAAACACAAGATTGCAATGTCATGTCCGTTCGAATTTTCAGGTTCTGTTTGTTTAATTGCAAAACAGAAAAAAACAAAGTATTTTTTCGGAAGATTTGAGTGGATACATAATTTCGTACCAAAAATAGTAGAAAAGAACCCTAGAAAGTGCCCGTGCGTTGCTATGGGTGTATAAATACTATTATGACAAATTCGCCCGTGCGTTGCTACAAATTAATTTTGACAAATAAAATCATGGAAAACTTTACTACTGAAAATAATTTTATTTCTTGAAAATCATTTTATTTCTTAAACGGTCTTGAAGCAGATGCAAGTACTATCAAGAATTATTGTAGGCGTCACATGGTACCGTAAAAATGATAGGTCCTTCTTAGCGTTGTCGTCCCACCATCTATAGCTCGTGATCTTCTTCCTCTTCGCCATGTACCCGGACTCATCGAGCTCGTCTCCTTGACTATGATCAGCACCTAGTACTTCTCGGTGGCCTTGAGCATATCGTAATTGAGCTTGTAAATGGGCAGGTTCTTCTTCTCGTCTTGGACTCCCTATACAATGTGACCTTCCTATCGATATTTTGGCAGTTCGTCATCTCACAGTCGGGCATCGGCGCCTACCTTTACGGCAGAAAAATGAACGCCCCTACCTTTATCTCTTCAGCCTTTTTCAGCTTTCATTTGACGCCCTGATGCAGCATTGTATTTGATACTTGTTGCATTTAATTCATTTATCCTATATGTAGTGTAATCCATCGTACACCATGCCATCTCCCTCTTTCTTTTGTTCATGCAAGCATCAATGCCATGTTCTACATAGAATTTTGCTTCAGCTTGAACTCCTTTTGTCCTGTAGTGCATGGAAGCCAGTGCATTTCTTCTAATTTGGTGTTATCTCGGATGAACGATGAAAATGCCATGGGGTTGTTCCTTCCTTCCTGCCTGTTAATTTGTTTGTAGGTTTGATGCATGGAAACACAATAACCGCACCACAAAACAGACAGTGCCTAGTTGGGAATCTCTGCCTTTACTGAATTGCACCAATTCCTCGTCTATTCCTAGAACACACTCTTGTGCCAGGCAAATGGATGTCTGCCAGTGCGTTGAATGATCGGAGATGACGCTGCTATTGGCCTATGCGGCCTCGACGTCCGGCCGGAGGCTAGAAAACAAAGAAGCACCGAATCAAGTCAATTTAACGAACAATTATAGAGATGCACGGTTGCTTAAGCTAGTATTGGTGTTTAGAGGAGCATGGAATAAACAGATTTGCAATATGTTGTCAATGGCTAGTCCAATAGCATCACGCCCAGCTTCCTTCCTTCTTCCACGCGCCTACTTGTTCGGCGTACCACTAATTCAGTCCCGTGTGAAACCTCCTAGGCTCACCACGGACTGAGAGTAGTAGACACGTGCGTGTGGGTGCTCACGCGTGTGGCTGCGACGCCGACGGAGACGCCGGCCGTGCACGCGCATGTGCTCAGGTTCCTAGCCGAGCCTTGTGGCTGCGCTGCACGCGGTGATCTGCGTCATGGCCGTCATTGGTGTCGCACTGCAGCTCTTCTCCCAGGTCAGATGTCGGGCGTCATGGCCGTCATTGGTGTCGCACTGCAGCTCTTCTCCCAGGTCAGATGTCGGTATGGACAGAAGCTGTCGCCGGCGGATCCAGGCAAACGTGGATCAGGGAGAAGCGAGGCGAGCGTGACGGGGTGGCTCACGCTTGGAGCGCTCTCGCAGCCTCGCGGGGCCGCCCCAAGGGCGTAGGTGGAGGTTCTCGCGTGCGGCCGTCAATAGCACCGCCCTCTCCCGTTCGATGCGGAACCTCGCAGTCTTCCCCGTCTCCTGCGAGAAAGCTCCTCGCAGCGGTCATGGACCTCATCCTGGCAGGGTATGTGGCGAGGTCGGCGACGTGTCGGAGAGCCGATGGAACAAAGACCTTTCTTTCTTTACGTGAGATCGAACGAAGGGGAACGATGGCAAGCTGCCGTATTATGCAATTTTGTGGGAGGGCAAAACGGTAAAAAATTGTGACTTACCAACCATCACCTTAAGCTGTATTATATAGTACAGATTCCAACGCTATCCTACGAACCAAGCAAGCAAAATAGGAAAATTCATAAAGATTCAGTCCTCCAAAATTCAATGATAATCTTGTGAATCAAAGAAACCCCACGTATATATTCTAGGGTGCGCGGATGTCCAATCTAGAATTGAAGAATCAGAGAGAGGTGAGAGGTATATGTTACTTTCCTTCATCCATACATAATGATATGATTGGTTACACATCGATCGCATGCTGTTGAAGCTTAGCACATGAGAAGAAATCAATGACTAAAAAAAGCATATCAACATAGGGAGCACCTTCGTACTCAAAGCCAGAACAGTGTATTGGGCAGACGGATGCAATGCAAAGCATATAGGACACATTGCCAGCCCGTCTCAATCGCTCAATCTTTATTATGATCACTGATATACTTTTCGCTAAGCGCGGACGGCACACCCTGTAGCGATACATTTTTTCAACAAATTCTTGATTAGCACAGGTACTGCCGTACTGCTGGGTGGTTAGTCGTCCTGATCGCCGTGAGCCCGCGGTTGGGCTGCACCCATCCGGCAGCAGTGGCGCATGAAATAGTGAAATGGCAAAACTGTTCACGTACAGAGACTCGGAGAGAGAATCTAGCTCGTTAGCCGCCGCACCCTGGCAAGCAGCCCGCCTGGCTGACGCGGCAGCAGGTTGGACCGGCACAGCGGGCACGTCACCTCGCCGATGTCGATCCAGCGGTCGATGCAGCCCCGGTGGAAGGCGTGGGCGCAGTTGCCAAGCCGCCTCACCTCGTCCGTCAGCTCCAGCCGCTCCAGGCACACCCTGCACGTGCTCGCCTGTTCCTCGCCGTGGCCGCCGTGGTCGTCGTCGTGGAGACCCGCCACTGTCATCTTTGAAGTCGGCATGAACTGGGACCGCTCCGCCAGGTGCACGACGAGCTGGACCGGCGGCAGCCGCTGCTTGACCGTCTCGGGAGGGAGGTCGTCCCGGGTGGGACGACGGCGCCGGCCGTTGATGAGCGGCGCGTGGTCCTCGGGGGTGTATGGGAACTCGTAGAGGCCGAGGAGGCAGAGCACCAGCACCACGGCCAGCGCGGTGGCGTGGAAGAACTTGAACACGGCGGCCACGGGCCGGGGCACCGCGTTGCAGTAGCAGACCAGCGGGAAGGTCATCGCGCTCGCGCGCGCGGCCGGCCGGCGAGAGCGGCAGTCGGCAGGCGACCAGATGGACACGACGAGCACGCCTCGTGCGTGGTGCGCGTGTGTCGGATTCTGAGAGCAGAACGCGAGAGGCTGGTTTTATCGTGTCTCCCGAGGTTTCTGCGTGCGTCGTCCACTCCAGGCCCAGGAGGAAAAGGAGCGGCAAAGGTTAGCAGCCGTTGCGGCGTGGCTGTCGCGCGCGCTCTACAATTTCGTGCGCGCAACGCCGTCTCCGGCTGCTGGGTGGGCTCGGTGCAGCTCGCATTACCGATCGATCAATCGACGTGGTGCGGGGTCACTGGCCGTGACTCCTCCCTCGAGCGCACGCGAAACGCGAGCTGGGACCCGTACTGACGTGCATGCATATACCGACGTGGTGATTTGGCTAAGGGAACCGGTGCATCGCACGGCTAGAACTAAAGTTGCAAGTGGGATGGCCATGCCACCTGTCCCGTGTCCCATCCCACCTCAAATCACCCATTTATCCCGATTAACAAATCCACTTATACCGTACGGGTTAGTCGCGACGAGCCCATCTGGTCCACCGAAATCCACCTTATCCCGATGGGAAGCACGCACAACAATCGTCTACTCTTCTTCCTCCCCTCGTTCGGCCGGCTGGCCGGAGGCCGCCGCCGCATCCTTCCCCATCGCCTCACCCCGTGACCCTCGTTCCCGCCACCTGGAGGGAGAGTACAGCGTCGCCTCGGAGGGATTATGCATCGGCGACGGAGACGGCTCGTCTCCGCGGCGGCGGGGACCTAGAAGATGTCACCGGAGACGCCAGCCAACCTCCGCTCCATCCAAGCCTCTTCGAGGCTCTCCGCCTTGTCCGCGGCGGCTCGGCGGCCCCGGCGCGCGGCCGGGCTGTGCGGGAGGCGACCGCGTCGCTCCGCGCCGGTTGGTTCCGCGGCGACGGGGAAAATACCGCTGGCGACGCCTGCAGCCTCCGATTCCCCATGGCACCGGCGACGCCTGCATCCTCCGCTTCCCCCATGGCACCGACGACGCCTGCAGCCTCCGCTTCCCCCATGGCGCGGCGGCGCGGCTGCCTGCCGGTTCTCTTCTGTCTGCGTGGCAGCGATTGGGGAATTAGGTCGGATTTTTTCGAGATACTTGGGACATCCCGTGAAAGGCCACAAATTTTTTTAGTTCCTGGGATAATTGGGTAGTGGGGCAACGGGATTAGTGGATAAGCAGCCTTGGTGGGACGGGATGTCCCGGTCCCATCCCACCTGAAATCATAGTGAGAAGGAGGTTCGGCTTTGGTAGCGGTCTGCATCGCTGGCCTGGTTGGTGGTGACATGGTCCCAGGTCACTGTACTGTGCAAAGTGATGGATCGTACGAGATACATTGACGAGACGGCTCATAATCATCTGCTCACATCACGTGCTTGCAACTTTGGAGCCTAATCTCAAGGCGACAGGCATGGCCATCCCAAGCAGTAAACTGCAATTAATCACAACCAAGCCTTGATTCAGATCGACCCGCATGTTTAATCTGCCGGATCAATTATGCATTTATGCTCGGGTTGATGTACAACAAGGTCTGTATTGTTCTCCGACAAACCTCTCCTCAGAGGGCCAAGAGATCTTATAGTTAATTAACAAGAATTATGAGCTTATAAGAAAAACTAGACCGAAAACTAATAGAGCGACCCAGTTTATGAGAAAAAAAAAGGGCGATTCCTTTAACAAGGTAGCAACATAGGTATCGCCGTCGTCGGCTCCAACGGAGCTTCGGGTTTCAGAGGAAGATCACATGACACTCGCAACGGTAGAGAATGTAGCTCCACGATGATGCCTTCAAGAAGTAATACGGATCCCGAGGGCACCATGGTCATCGGCACTAAACCGAAGTTAGTGCAAAGCTTTCGTCCGGATTACCATCTCAACCATTGAGCCCTACGGGGAAGCCCATACAACATGAGTGCAACAAGCTGAGTATGTCAAACACACTTACACACCACACTTCCCGCCAGAACTATTTGGGGCACCGCCCCAACTTTCTCATCCAAATACACCACGCCACCCAGATCACCATTGTCAAGTACCAATACCGTCTTCTCCAACAACCTCGGTGCCAAATTGGAGCTTTGCACTTCGCACGGTCACGAACTGGGTTAACCACGACTCTCCATGCCTCGCAACTAATCCCTAGGCCCACGCCACACCAAGTAGAACTCCCTTAAGTCTGAGGCCTACGACCTGGTGTCCCGCACCGCCACAGTCTCCACCATGGACAACCGTTGTCACCTACGCATCTCTGCATGTCCACTGAGCTCTCCGGCACAGGAGGAGGGCAGTGGATGGAAAGCTCAGTCGGTGGTACACTAGGGTTTGCTGTGTCGCCTAAAGAGAATAGATATGGGAAGTTTTTGTTGTTGGTTTCGAGTGGTAGATAAACAAGGTCTGCTATGAGTAGTAAAATATACTGAAAATGTATAGCGTTCACTTGTCTTCCAGCACGACGTCTTACACTCCGAGCGGGAGTCTTTGAGAGAGAAAGAAGACTACTAGATCCACATAGAATAAGAATGACCTTAGTATAATTCAATCTTTAACTTGTGAAGCGTTCATTTTGTAAGAACGCAGTAGAAACGCAGATGTTAACGTATACGCACGTACACTCATCCATATAACCGTATGCACATAAATCCAGGTGTGGCTTGGAATCAAATGGCGACAGGTGTGGCCTAGCCAACCCAGCAATCAATCGCAGTTACCAATTGTCGCATCAGATCGACCCCCGTGTTTAATTTGTCGGGTTAATTATGTTTCGTTTGATATATACAGTACTAGTAGTATGGGAGACATGAAAAGATAGCAGCTTTGGCGGTTGGTGCCCGGCTTAATCCGACGTGGAGTGGGTATATGATATTCTTCTTCCTCTGTCCTAATCCATCGAGTGGAAGGATTCTTCGCCTACTCTAGCATAGATAAGCTTTACACGCAGATCACGCTACCGATCGATCACCTCTTGCACTGATCGCATACTTTCTACATAGACTCATCAAAATTGTACCAATGAGATAGAGAGCTCCTCGACGTGTTATTGTGGTTTTCTTTTCCTGGCGGCGGATTAATACGTTCACAATAATCAAAGTCTACCTTGCAACATCACCATACGTTGATACCTTTTGCTTGTACTCAATGTATTGCCTACAATTATTGCTTTTTCCAACACATTAAGACTTTGACTCCAGTATAGGCGAAAATATGGAAGCGTTGAACCCCTATTAGAATCACGTGGTGTTATATTTATGTGCATATGATTACATGTGGTGCATCGTAGACTAAAAACTTGTCCAGAGGATCAAATACAACTCTATCCACCACTAGACATTTAGATCTCAGAGAGCCATGGATCTTTTTTTACCATAAGGAATGGATATGTGCATCGACCAGTGCAACGCCTATACCTAATGGCTTAAGCCGATGTTCTCATTTCCTCGCTGACTCATCATGCGAAGCCGTTAGAGTGAGTGCGCGTGGTCCGCTCCTTCGACTGATTGTTCGCATGTAGACGTGGGGCTCTTCCCCTCCCTTTCAAAACAATGAATCGAGGCTGGAATCTAGATGTGTAGTAAGATCACTGTGACACAACACAGTCGGTAAATAATAGATGAAAAAGTAAGGAACATTTTGATCGGTGGAAATAATCGAAAAGATGGTAGCTTTGACATTTTTCTTGGGTCGGCGGTGGTATATGCTGATATTTTCATTTTACCGTGTCCTCGGCTCGCTCGTATTTCGTAGCAATATTGTAGATGAGGCGCGAACACTATTTTTTTTAAATGATGTAACCTCCTATGCATACATTTATTGTATTAATAATAGTAAAAACTAGCACAATACCCGTGCGTTGCAACGGGTGAACAAATAATAAATAGTTTCCTAGAAATATTAAGAAAAAAAAGATTAGGTTGCAACGGCTTTTTTTTCAAATTTTTAATTATTTTTCTCTCTTGTTTGCTAGGACAAAACAAAAACATGTCATGCTATTTCACAATATATCTTAAACAGTATTGCTGTTGTTGCAAGGCTGCATACATTCTACATTCTACTTCCGTTCCAAATTAATTGACACACATTTGTCTAGATATGGATTTATCTAGACACTAAACAAGTATAGATACATCAATATTTGTATAAATGTAAGTCAATTAATTTGGAACGGAGAGAGTAATAGTCCCATTGAATAATAGTCCTACAATAGTGAGAGATTTATTAAGCTAACCAAATTTGCTCTAAACATTAGCCAGCGGGATGCGAAAGAGCTCCTCCTTGCACTTTGTGTCATCATTAGATACAGAAGAACGAACTTTCGGAGGAAAAATCTGAATTTTTTGGACTGACGAACGAATTATCGCAGCGAACTGACAATTTTCTACATGTGCACTTCTGCCAGAGAATACAGTCAACATATCTTTTTTTTGTAGGAGGACGAAATACACTATCACCAATTAACCAGTAAAAGGGGGAAATCGAAGGAGAGGCACGCGGCCGGATCCGCGCCTGTAGTTTCAGTAGAAGATGGAAGCAGCCTCATGCAGATTTAGTAGAAGCAACAGCAAAGAGCCAACGGCGGCGAACCACGGAGGAGCAGACCACCCGGCGGCGGGGAAATCATGGAGGATGGTTCTTCTTGTGCTGGGCCGGCCATCTAAAATCACTTCGCATGAGCTAGCTGCGACGGCACAACACTACCAGGCCCGTTGACAAGGGCGTGCGAGCTGTGCTACTGCACAGGGCCCCCAAAAAAATGGGGCCCCCAAATATCATTAATAGACTATTATTAAGAGTTAACAGCCGTAAATCGCGTATATCTCGCTACGGTTTAAGTCTTCCGTTCTCTGTACGTCATGCATAACTTGATGTGATACCTTTCCGCAGATACTACATCACGCCGCCGCCGCCAGCGGCCACCGGATTCTTCAAGTCATCCTTCTCCTCAGTTGGCTTGATCTGTTGTCCCGCGTCGCATTCTATTGGTGTGAATTCTCCGCTCTCCAAGATTGGCCGCCATGGGTCAGCTCTCCACTCCACCGCTTGCTCAACTGGCTCCAAATCCCACCGAACAAGGTGATTTCTCCATTCTCTACAAATTAGCTCCGTTTCGTGGGTATTCATGGTGGAGAAATTGAGTGTGGGACTGGACAACATCCCTATCCCTTTCGTTTCATAAACATTAGCACTACCGTCATTATGTTTGGGCTAGTGGTTTCCATTTAGAAAAACTGGTCCTCTATTTTAGTTATGCGTATTTTGGCTATTGACCATCCGCTATAGTTGGGAAGAAGACCATGGTTGTGTTTGCACGATAGTCCAATAATGATTCTCTAGAGAACCAGATTATAGCCCACAACAAAATAATCATCATTTTGGGTTAGCAAACTATTTTGAACTAATTTCATAAAATTTATGATGACTTTCTTGAACAAAACTTGAATTCAATTAAACTTGTTCAAAAATTCGATTTAAATATTTAGGGCCCAATTTTGCATTTCGCACCGGGGCCCCAAATTTCTGGAGACGGCCCTGAACACTACCAGCAACTGCAGCAAGAACACAACGGGGTGGGTGAGGGCGGGAGGAGCACTCGTGGACGCGCTGGTGCCGACGCCGTGTGCGGTCGTGCCTCCGGCTCGCACACAGCTGAATGTCACCCAATTCGTCGGATCCGCGACCGCCTAGTCTGGTCGCCGACATACGAGAGCGATGGGCTTGACCCCCTGCCGAGCAAGGCGTCGTCGAATTGTAATGTGATACCACGCCTTTCGTCGCCCTCCAATTCAATGCTCCGACGTGGTCTTCCTTCGCCATCCCCAACTCCGGCGCCAATTTCTTCCACTTGGGAGATGGGATGGGGCGAGGCTACTGAGGTGAGGATGAGCCGCCGCGAGAGAGACGACGTGCCCTCTCAACGGTGTCGAGGAAGTGGCTATTCGACGGCGAGGACGTCTGCAGGGAGGGAAGAAGGTGGGCACGTCCCGATGGCGGCGGCGCACGCCCAGGATGGGGAATCGGGGCCCATGAGGCGAAGGAGAGAGACGCTCGGTGCCTTTCTTTTCGAACCGATTCCTTTCTTATCACCGAACCGGTACGGTTGACTTGGCGGTGGCAGCACTGTAAAATCTCATAACACACAGGGGTAAAATCGGAAATGTAAAAAACGTACCATCACCACCTGAAGCCATATTATATAGTAGAGATATAAAGTTGATACGCATACAATTAACAAAAAATCAGGAAGATACAAGTGGTTAATCTTTGTGAAATATGAACAAGAGAAGGCTAAAAACCTTGGGCTTGCTCTGTTTCCGGTTGGGATGGGACTTCGTCGTCGAGAACTAATTAAACTGCTCCAGTGCATGTCTTCACGAGTTTGGAATGATCAGGGTTTTGGCATGCGTGCGCGCGATGTCACTTGTGAGAGTAGTTCGAGTTTGGCAGCCGTCCGGCAACGTTGACATAGGCTAGTGCAAACCGAATATATGCAAGTAAGCAAGCTCGGAGATTTGAGCGAAAGAAACCATTGACCCGGTTCATGCACGTACTGCTAGAAACGACTGAAAGGGAGAGCTTTAAATTTCCACAAAAGGGAGGAAAATGATCGATGTTGCAAGATAGTGGCATCTATATATTACTCCACAATACTCCTAGATTATAGACAAGATTACATAGGCTTTCCTACTTGCTGGCAAGATAAGCAAGCACACAAGTAATACTCCTACATGCTACTGTGTAGCTGAGGATTTAGCTGTACTTGTTTGCTTTTTGTACAGGAAAAAGGAGTGGTTCAAAATAAATTCGTCCAAGTTTCATGTACACGTACGTGGACGTGCATCCGTAGTTAGGAGAGAAGTCGACACGATCGCTACGTCCAGCCAGCCCAATTAATTCAGCAAATATATGGATGTGAACAAAACGGTTCTTAGTAGTATTCCCTAGACGTGCTTATCATAAAGTTAATTTACATGATGTGTACGTATTTAGTTGTCGACTTGTTGTATGGCGCAGCCATACGAACTTCCGCCGTGTTAATTTTCTGGGAGGGTCTGGGGTATCCTTGAAATTTCTCAGTTTTGTTAAGCAGTTTTTCTAATTCTCAGCTAGAGCTGAAAGAGGAGGAAACAGATCCGCGCGTTGCCTTTAGTTTATTTTATTTTTTCAGAGAACATACCTTGATGTTAAATCCAACACATGTCAGCTTCAAACACTAGTACAGAGTGACGCTATGGACACATGTCAAAATCCCGATCGGCAACGAAAATGGCTTCGCTGCCAGGGACCTATCACTTATGTGATTATTTTGTTGACAACGTACGCATTAACTGTCACCGATGAGGCCCTTTATCGGCAACGATTTTTAGCATTTCTCTGTGTCCCTAAGATGGGTCTCATCAGTTACTTTTTCTCTAGTTCCAATTGTTTGCACTGAACTTTTGTGTGTGTCTATAGTAGGAATATAAATGTCACTTCACATTAAAATATCACAATACAAGCACTAAAACGTAACATAAACCAATTTCATCATTAAATTTCTATCACAATATGCCGAATTACACATTGTCATGACTCACTAAACCTATCATGTAAACAAAATGTCTCATTCTCATTGACTTGTGTCATCTCATTTCACCTATCATGCAAATGAAAACTCTAATTGCCTTGGCAAAAGGCTGAAAATATATCTGATTGTTCCATAGAGAAGGATGTAGCCACTAAGGAAGATGCTGTGCTAAGAACATCCAACACCTTAAATCCGTTCGACCCTATGCATCAATCAAAAATTTCAATAATAATTAAATATGCTAATAAATGTAAATAAATTTAATTTGACAGATTAAAACAAGAAGTTACCTATGCCTTGAGACAACTATCGTTGAGAAAGTCAGCCCACCCATGAGATGGTTGATGATGGGTGAATGTTTAGGGACCTCCGTGAATGGGAATAGCTTGATATCCATGCTTACATGCAAATAAAGAATTGAGTTAGTTCAAAGATAACCGTGTTAACAAGATAATGAAAACTAAGAAAGGAAAACCATTACATTGACCTCCCATGCTGCTTCATTGAAAAATAATCACCACTGGACTCACGGTTGGAATGAGATCGTCTGACTAGTGATGGTTGTTTTTCGCCTTCACTAGCAAAAAGCAAGTCAGTAATTGTGGTTAGGCTACTTTTATGCAATGTCATGAAATATAGTTATGTGTTTCAAAAGAGTTCCAAGTTAGACATAAGACCTAATTGTGGAGTTCCATATTAAAACACACGACCTACTTAATCAGATTGATAACTATACCAAATTTTTCTAAGAGAACATTCACATTCACAATTACAAAAGCAAAACTTTCACAATAACATAAACAACACCTTCACAATAATCTAAAAATAAAAGAATCAAAATAACCTAAACAAAACAATGAAAATAACCTAACCGGAACAATAACAATAACCTAAACTAAATATAAGATAAAAGAACTAGAGAAACCTTAATTCATCGCCATGACGACCGGTCAAAAAAACATTTATACCTTCCACTCGGCAGGAGTAGGTTGTCGTCATCCTCTTATGGTAGGCTCCGAGACGCATCACCATGCACGGATAGAAAAGCCATTCACCAGCATCTGCCACACGTTATGCGCTATCTGGCAACATATATGGTTGGAGAGTAGGCAGAAAACAACTGTTGTCGGCCGGATATGCCCAGTGCCGGCGGCCTTCTTATTTGATCTTCGCCGCCACGACCCGTCTTGATGTGGGAGAGTGACGAGAGAGTGTGGGTTAGGGTTTCCTCTGAGAATTACGTTGCTACATATAGACCCATGTGTCTTTGGCAGCGGCCTATTATCGACCACCGTTAGAATAAATTTACTTATTGGAAACAAAGATTTTCAATTGTCTGTTTCCAATATATTGGTAACTCAGATTTTAAAATAATTGTGGCCCATGTCAGTTCCGCCGAGGCGGCCCACTTTGGGCAGGCCTCGTCGGGCACGCACAATTACGAATAAGTGGGATTTCTCGGTGCCGTTTTTGATGACGGGTATCTTAGCGTTGCTTTGTACTAGTGAAATAAGACATGCTCTATTAATTTTAAATTTCCTAAATTTTTGTTATAATTATAGTAACTTTATCATGGGTAACATGAATCACAAATCAAAAGAAAACCATAGTAATCCTATTTTTTACTTTAATTTTATTTTTTAACCCATGCTCACCTCTAAACTAGGGTCTTCTTGACCTCCAAGGAAAATCATATTCTGCATCACTTGAGTGTAGTTACCCTCCATGGAAGTAAACAAACATTGAATTAATTTTCACACTAAATTTGGGTGCAAAGAGAATTTTAAATCGAGACAAAAATGATAATTCAAATGTATATAAGTTATATCGATGCAGATTTTCTAACCATGGTAGTAGCTACACACCCCGGAGTGGCAGATACGCATGCCTTTGGAGTCGTCCGATTTTGTTCTTGATTGGCACTGCCATTAGAGTTAGTTAAAGTTGTGTCGTCGTCGTGGCCCGTTCAGTGTCACCGAAGTAGTAGCTACACACCCCGGAGTGGCAGATACGCATGCCTTTGGAGTCGTCCGATTTTGTTCTTGATTAGCGCTGCCATTAGAGTTAGTTAAAGTTGTGTCCTCGTCGTGGCCCGTTCAGTGTCACCGAAAATTTTACCTTGCCTATTTCTAGCAACAAAAAAGAGAGAGTCGTGTCGTCCCTGTAAATTGAAAAAATTGAAAGGATGCACGAGTGCCTCGGCCCGTACGGCCTGATGTTTACTATGCACATCTATTGTTGTAGAAGTTGTTGGGTCTCCAAGCGCAGATGATTATAGGTCAACAGTAATTTCCCTCTGGTGCATGATCTAAGGTTTATCAATTTGTATATGTAGGTTGAAAATACTCCCTTTCAAACAACACTGTAATCAAGACAAAAGAAGTATCTTGTGTGCCCAACCGACTTAATACAGTTGGGTAACATGTATGGATCTAGCACAAGGTGTTGGCGAAGTGTGTAACCCGCGATCCAAGTTTCATATGATTACACAGATCTTCAATGCTAGAAATAGGTATTTACCCCGCCCTTCTTTTTCATGTTGCCCATTCATGGTGGTGCTATGTTTTTTCCTCTCGTTGGGGTTTTTCATCGCTCTAGAGAAGCAAGTAGATGAGGGTTGGGTTTTTTTTTTTAACAAAGGTTGGTTCTTTTCTGGTCTTGCCTTTTGCAAGTTTGTGTTTTTCTTCTATTTTGGCTTTTATTCTGATCCAACCTTCTAATTCTGACAGCTACTTTGGCTTGGTTTTACTTTTTGTCGGCCCACATAAAACAGCCCAATGTACAGAATTGATAGATTTCAAGAGAGAAAAAACCGCTCGGACATAGTTGTAAAAAGAAAAACAGCTGGACAACTTTAATCACAATAAAAATATCTCCTTTTCCCGGTTACCAACAAATAAACTTAGACGAAAACTATGCCATGTATTCCCATTGGACAATTTTTTCGAATGTTGGTGAAAATAAAAACAGTCAGATGTCAATTAGAGTGTCCCAAGTTTAATGACACCAATATTTTAGTTCAAACAGATGGAGCCTCAAAAAAAAGAGAGAGAATAATAATATTAAAAAAATAGAGAAGAATAATTCGATGCCAAAAACTATGTGCAGCCCGCAGTTCCACACGCACGAGTAGCAACCTTAAATGCAAAACAAAACAAAAAAACCATGTTCGACAGTTCGATGAATTCAACCAAATGTTTCGATACTCCATCCTAACCTTTTCAGTAATCAAGATTTCGATCAAGACGTGCGTGGCACTGCTTCAGGCCAACCAGCCACTCCCCGCCGTTGGTATCGCCGGCGTGCGGCACAAAGGGCAGGTGCCGGCCTCCCCGCCGGCGATCCAGTTATCGATGCACGCGGCGTGGAACGCGTGCGAGCAGTTGCACAGCTCCGCGACACGGTGCCCTCCCACGTCCAGCCCGGCCAAGCAAATCGCGCAGATCGCCTCGCTCCCATCATCATTGTCTGCTTCGCTGTCTTCCGCCGGTGCAACCCGCAGTCGCCTGTACTGCAGCGCCGTCGACGACCGCTTCTTCATGAGCGACGAGCTGGGCTCCCTGTACTCCGCCTCCATGAGGCGCTCCATCGCCGCAGTGTCGACGAGCTCAACCCGCAGCATCTCGCCTTCGAACGGGGCGACGCCGAGGCGGTCCAGGACGACGGCCGCGACGAAGCGGACGTAGTCGAGGATGTGGTGGAGGGCCAAGAGAGTTCGTCTTAGCACAAGGCCATAGCCGCGATCACTGCGGGGATGGGCCATGGTGGTAAATCAGCAACGTTTGAGCTGCGCGTACGTACTAACTTTGCCACAGGCACGTTTATAAATCTAAATCGCCATTTGCAAGTACGTTTGGTGCTACGATGCATCAAGGGGGTTGCGAGTTGGGTGGCTGTCAATTTGACAATTATCTGGCGGGAAGATATTTTCATGTGGAAAGTCAAACTCACTTTTAAGAGCTCCCATGCTTTGTTCGACACGTACAGGTTCTCGGGGATGTTCCAGGTGCAGTCACTACTCACTACTTACTTGGGGGCTTGGGGCTACGGTAGGGATCGTCTTACTTGTCGCATCGTCGTCGTGGAATGTATGGGCGGGCCCAGCATTTAATTAATGGGTATTCAAAATTAAAAAAAAATAACGAGAAAAGCGGGATAAATAGTGATAAAACCAGAGTTTTAAGAGCTCACTTTTAAGAGCTCCCATGCTTTGTTCGACACGTACAGGTTCTCGGGGGGATGTTCCAGGTGCAGTCACTACTCACTACTTACTTGGGGGCTTGGGGCTACGGTAGGGATCGTCTTACTTGTCGCATCGTCGTCGTGGAATGTATGGGCGGGCCCAGCATTTAATTAATGGGTATTCAAAATTAAAAAAAATAACGAGAAAAGTGGGATAAATAGTGATAAAACCAGAGTTTTAATAGCTCACTTTTAAGAGCTCCCATGCTTTGTTCAACACGTACAGGTTCTCGGGGGGATGTTCCAGGTGCAGTCACTACTTACTTGGGGGCTTGGGGCTACGGTAGGGATCGTCTTCCTTGTCGCATCGTCGTCGTGGAATGTATGGGCGGGCCCAGCATTTAATTAATGGGTATTCAAAATTAAAAAAATAACGAGAAAAGTGGGATAAATAGTGATAAAACCAGAGTTTTAAGAGCTCACTTTTAAGAGCTCCCATGCTTTGTTCGACACGTACAGGTTCTCGGGGGATGTTCCAGGTGCAGTCACTACTCACTACTTACTTGGGGGCTTGGGGCTACGGTAGGGATCATCTTCCTTGTCGCATCGTCGTCGTGGAATCTGGAATGCCTTCTTCATCTTAAGCTCAAGCTAACTTAAGAGCTCCCATGCTTTGTTCGACAGGTACGTGTTCTTCGCATGGACGTTTCAGGCGCAGTCAGTACTCTCTACTCACCTTGGGGCTACGGTTCAGGGTGCAAGTGGGACTGCTCGTGGGTGGCCCACTTATGTCCGCAAAGTTCCACTTGCTAAGTGGCATTTCACAGCAGCCCCCTAACCATACGCGCTGTCCACCTGCCCATATACGGCCACATATGTTCACATGTACTCAAAGCTGATGTTGACAAAAAGTTAATATGACGTCAACCCATAAGCGGGACAAGAAGGGTGAACAAGAAGGGCGAACGCCCAGGACCCACAGAAGAGAAGGCTCAAAATTCAAAAATATCTAGTAATCATTATTCATTATACGTTATCATTCATTACTGCCCTTTTAAAACTTTAAAACATGAATGCATTTATCTGGTTAACAAAGGACAATTTTAACCATGATTTTCATTTGTAATATGTCTAAAACTAATATAAATACAAATTGAAAATGTATTCCACAAGACAAAAAGCAATGATGTCGTTTATACAAACTCAATCCATACACTTTCATACCTAGGGTTCGAAGACGTGAATCCTCAAAATGGTAAAAATCACGTGCTCCTTATATTTTGGAACGAAAAGAGTATAAATAAATCCATATATAAAGGTTGATTGGATTCTGCCTCAATTTCGCCATCCACGTCGCCCCAGAACGAGGGCCGTCCGATCGGCGCCATCCAACGGCACGCAGCACACCACGTCGCCCCCTAAACGCGTTACTGTAGCAGTAACAGCGAATTTCTACCAATCCGCGCTCGCCACGTCACCCGGTACCCCGCCGGTTGCCGCCGGTTTTGCAAAAAAACCCACGGTCACCCACTAATTGCATCACGCACTCCCATTTTCCTGAAGGAAAGGACTTGTCCGCAAATCCGCGAAGACCCAGGGACCGCGATGCAAAAACGGCACCGCATTCTCCCCTTCTCCTTCTCTCTCCCCATGCGACCCCGGGGGTCGCCGTCGCCGCCGCCGGCCGCCGCCGCCCCTCCGCGCCTCCCCCGCCGGATCGACGCCCACGGAAGCTCCCTTCCGCCTCCTCTGCCGGATCCGCGCGCTCCCAGGCCGAGCACGCGCGCTCGAGCGCGAGCTCGCCTTTCAGCCGGCGGCGACCTCCTGCAGGCTGCTCCTCTCCTTCCTCGGTTCCTCCCCGTTCCCCGAATCCACCCTCAGCCCTCTGGCCCTCTGAAGCAGCAGGCAGGCAGCCACGGAGGCAGGCCGGCCGGCCGGCCGGCAGCAGCTCACCGGTCTAGACTTCCACTTCGCAGCTCGCCTTTCAGCCGGCGGCGACCTCCTGCAGGCTGCTCCTCTCCTTCCTCGGCTCCTCCCCGTTCCCCGAATCCATCCTCAGCCCTCTGGCCCTCTGAAGCAGCAGGCAGGCAGCCACGGAGGCAGGCCGGCCGGCCGGCCGGCAGCAGCTCACCGGTCTAGACCTCCACTTCGCACTGGCAGCCGGCAACAGCAGCCACCCAGGTACACTCCTGGTTCCATTGCCTTGCTTTCTCTTTCCAAACAATTAGTGCGTGATGTACCGCATTCTAATCCAGCATTCAGAAAAAACCATTGATGTTAGTGAGTTAAGGATCCATGATGTGCTCCCTAGCGGATTAGCTTGCAGGGGACTGGGCCAGTAGAATAATGAGCTTTTCACCGATAAAAAAAGTTATCAGCGACATTCATGAATTCCTATGAGCCTAATAGTTTAAAATAATGGAGGCTGAACGGTTGAGCTAGGCCTTCAGGTTTCTATATATTTGTGATTTCGTATTGCCTAGACACTGACTGCTGCTTCGTGGTAATATCCAATGTAATTTACGTTAGTGATTTATAGCGACATAAAGTTCTTGGCAAGCTGTTGAGATCATTCCATATATGCCTCTCGGGCCTCTTTCGTGTATGCTATATACTTAATTTTGCTTACTGACACATTGTAACTTACCCAATATATTTATTTTAGGTAGTTGAGCTGAAGGCTTTCAACAAGTTTGAGAACACATCTGATGCCCTTTCAGCTGCAACCCTGATTATTGATAGCAAGCCTACCAAGGGTCTGCGCAAGTTCTTGCAGAAGCATTGTGAGGGTGAAACGTTAGCTGTTGCTGATTCTAAACTTGGAAATGCTATTAAAAGACAAGCTGGTCAGTTAGGTTACTTAATTGAGTTAGGTAACTTAATTGCTTGGTTTCTGTTAAATTGCTGATTCCACTTACAAGTTTGACGTGCTTTCACAGAAAATTGACTGCGTTCACAACAGTGCTGTGATGGAGCTGATGAGAGGGCTGAGAAATCAGCTTAGTGAGCTCATATCTGGTTTGGGCACACAAGACCTAGGTGCGATTAATTCCAGCTCAAATTCTGCAAAGGGTATTAAGTTTGTTTCTTTTTGGAACTTCTGATATACATGTGGATGTTTGTAAACATGTAGATTGCATGGGATTGTTCTTTGGAGCTATATATGGGTGTGGTGTATTTTTTCAAGGTTCATCTATCTAATTCTAATGGTGAACTTTAGGTCAAGAAATTCGGAAACGCAAGCCAAATTGGCTTGATTATGGAGGATGTTCATGCTGCAATACCAAAGTCTCCATATGAAGCGCAAATTGCGCTGTATGATTTGCTCATTGATGGCTGTCAGGAAGCTGCTAAGGAGAACAGACATCAAGGTATAATTTACTGTGATGTCCCTTGGAAGAAATGATAAATGTTTCATTGTGCCTTATCTACCTTTATTGAGTTCGGTTTATTGTGCTTCAAAAGCAGGGTATAGTGCTAGATTTTTTTTGTGTATAAGTGAAGGCCTATGAGTTGTTAGCTCCTGTTGAAGAGCTTCAATGCTTGGCAAAGCGCATTGAATGTTACAAAAAATCCTGTTAGACAATACCGGATCCAGTCTCCTTACAAAAAGCCACAGTCCTCAGTCGTCGGTAAGCTGTGGATGGATTGAAAGTAATTGCTGTTTGACTCCCCTTCTTTAAAAATGTTTGAGAATATAGGCTCATAAATCTTTTATATTTTAGCTGACGATGCAGGATTGCTGCTTGGCATCCATTCATATGGTTATAGAAACTGGGAGAAGATAATGTTGGATGTGCTCTCCTGCAAAAGGTACTCTCCCTGTCCCCCCTCTATTTACATGTGTTCTAGATAGTTTTAGTTATCGATGTATAACCGTTGAAGACAGGATGATATATCAGTTTAGTCTGCAAACACAAGGTTCTATGTACATATGTGTGTCAGAATTTACCTACTTTGCTAGCCAAATCGAGCCTCTTCAGATTTACTAGCTCTGTTATGTGTAGATTAACTAAGTTTTTTGCACACACAACCTCTAATGTAAATAATTTATACTACTGCTAACATGTGCAAAGAGTTTTAAAATTTGTAAATGGCAGCCTAGCTTAAGATTCAAAAACGTTACATCTGTTTACTCTGTCATGGTGCGTAAGCTGCTCATTCCAATCAAGCTAACAAATATGCCAAAAATTCAATTGACCTGCTCGGACAGCCAAGCTGATCTTCTTTACAAATATTTTCTATATAATGTATATTACTCTGTTTATTTTCCTGTAAGCACAAACTATGCTACAAGTGATCTATGCTGTTACTGGGTCGCGCATTTGCTCTTAATATATATATGTATGGTCCAAGTTTACATTCTTTTTTCTTAAGATGCCGGACATGGAATTTTGACAAAAGACCCAAAGCAATGTGCCTTCAAGTTATGTTCTCTTTGTTTCTCTTTCTACCATTTGTTGCTTTTCTTCCTTCTTTTTCTTCGTAGTTCGTTGGATACTGATTTCTGTTGGCTTACTACTGCGTTTGTTCCTGTTCTTGCGACTATTTTTTATTGTGTGCGCGTTGATGGATACTTCTTCTGGTCTGGCCACCTTCATGCATCTAAACTACGTGTGTATGGTTTCTATCAATCCCTGATGTCGTTGTTCATTTATAGACATTCTTACTTCCTGAATCAATGGATATGCCAGTCTGCAAAGAGTGGACATTTGTTAGCCGATTCCTTTGTCTCGGCAATTGCTGAACACCTACAATACAATACCAATAACTTTACAATTGTTTTTCAGGAGAAGTACCAGAAGGTGCTTGAACTGTAGAAAGGAAATATGCAGCTTCACTTCAAGAAAATGGACTATATGCATGAGTAAGAAAGTTAAATTTTACTCCCTGTCTTATATAGACATGGGTGGCAACATATTGCATTTTCTTGCATAAGCAAGTGGTTAGTAAATCACTTTGCCTGGACCCACTAGGGTCCCATGTGCCTATAGAATCCAAGTCCCTCTGTACAACAAACCAGTTTTTATATTTCCATGGTATATTCCATATTTTGTTCATAATAAATAATCGCAATTGTCGCATGGTAGTCCAAAAATATTTGCTGCCTAGCTGGGTATCTAACCTATGTGGGCTCCTCCTAGCTGACTTAAAGTTGTACTCCACCTTGCTGCATAAATGTCCATCTCCGCGTGTCTCCATCAGGAATATATGCATTGAGTTCTTGGAGTAGCAGTTCAGGAACCAATATTTTCGATAAATGTTGTCTTTGCAGTAATAGGCACATGGTCATTATTTATCAGACAACATCCTGCTTATTGTCCTGTAAAACAGTGCTTGCATGTTCTGCATACTCTTCTTAGAAGTGAGGAGTTCAACAATTGAAAATTAAAATTGGCATGAAGGACTCATGAAGTTAACACCATTTGAACTGTTTCTGTTCAAGTTTGTACCGAACGTGCTACCTGTACCGAATCTGCTAGAGTACACAGGTTTATACCTACATTTTGACCAACAATGTTGCCTCCTTCAGGTATTTCATTGCCTTCTACGGTACATTAACAGCGAACTTTAGCAGATCAGTTAACCCGAAGGGTGCGGCGTGTCGCCGCGCCAAATTGCCTAGTCTTAACATAATAAAATGCTGATTTGCTGAACCAAATACACACCACGTGCTCTTAAGATGTAAGAAAAAACCAATGTGATTGGCGAAAACAAATTTAGTTACCATGCTATTCTCTTTCTGGTGAATCCTAGAGATTTTATGGAAATATACGTAACTAGAGTTTTATGTTTAATTTTGTGCAACAAATTTTTATTTTATAAACTGTCGGGTACTTGTGTAAACATGATAACAAACTCACTGCATAAGAGCATATCTAACAATAAATTTACATGTGCGAACACTATAATCCAAACTAATGATTTTCATTGTTGATTACTCTAAACAATGTTATTTCAATAGCAGGTACAAAGCATCCACACTTTGTTAATTTTTTACTTTATAGACAACTACGATTATGAAAAATATGTGTAATTGGTTCAATTTACACTTTACAAGTTTTTATAAGATGTTTACTTAATCATACACTAGAAACTACTATTATGACATTTGTTAGATTGTACTCTATACAGACCATCACCATAAATAATTGTGCACTATAGAAAACATAGTTATAAAACATAATTTATTACAAATACAGTTTAATATCTTTCAGTGAGTTCACTATAAACAAAAAACACAACAACTAATAATTAATAATATTGGCAGTGATGTGGTGAAACTATACGAACAAACACAGAGTTATAATTATAATACTATAACATTCTAACAAAATGACCCAGAGAAGTACAAAAGTTTTGTATAATATGTATTCATTTTGATTCTACATGGGCTCAATTTTTTTACTGGCCGGCTTTTCTAATGATTGATAATGCAGAACAAAACACAACAAAACTTGCTCTCGAATAGGGCAAGAGGGTGCATGTGTGAACACAAAAGCGAACACTAAAACAATACTTAGAATAGAGTTCTTCGTCGATTTCATACACACTACAACAATACTGATTCAATAGAACATAGTACTTGACATGAATGCACGGTGCTTGTTGAACCATGCATACATTCACTAGTAATGTCTAACTCGACTCATCTTTACTCAAGATCTTCATGTCATGACTTGATGCTTGTTTAGTCAACATCTTTTTGATGTTACAGAGGTAATGGAAATAGAGAGTGGGAGGTGGGATAATTTAATCCCTAAAGAGTTGTTGTTGTGATGTGGAAAATCCCGTAACAACTTGATAGCCTCAGCCATTTTCCAGTCAACAGGCAAAGGAGCATAGGTGTAATCCTTGTCTTTCTTTTCTAGGCAAGAGAATGCACTTCTAAATGATAAATGCAGAATCAAGCATTAGATAAGTTGAACTCCAGCGAGTAGTGAGAACAACGGAAATATTTTTGTATCTAGAGTCAATATGATTATGCCCCTTGCACGATGGAGTCACTGCGACTGGGATTCGTTTCTCCATGCGGATTCTGTTGTCAACCTGCTGCTCGGAGGCCTTTTATTTCACCATACACGAACGTACCTTGCAAATTATGGCCATTGTGGGGGGGGTGGTAAACCTTGGTCAACATCAAAATTTCTCGAACCTTTTGATAGTACTTCTAATTCCACATGTTCATCCCAGGTTCGGGCACCTTTGCCTATTCCCTGTTGTGTAATGCAATGTTTGAGGCCTAGCCATATGTTAGTTCCACCCGGCCACCCGGGACCAAAACCATGCGATATATGCATATGCTGGAGAAAGGAAAATAATTGGGACAGGCCTCGAAATGCCCAAACTACACGGTGCTATGTGGCAGCACTTGTGGCTGGGGACGTAGTTTGTAGTTCATAGGGACAACAGATGTCACCCTCCATGATAACGGACAGAGACCAACGTGTGTCACGGGGCTTGTTACGGATGCATGCATGGACGACGAGTCTATCATCTATCCTTTCATGGTCGCTGGAAAATCAAATTTCGTTCCGTCCTCACACCGTCTAGCAGCTCTGCTTCACTGGTTTCGTCTTCGTCCCGTTCTGTTCCGGAACGTGCTGCAAGGGAGTCGGGAGACGATGTGCAATTTGAGTTGCAGGGCGCCTAACAATTGGAAAGACTACTAAACTTCTCTGTCTGGAGTTCCCAGGTCAAGATGCGTTCCTGCTCCATGCTCAGGACTACTATGGACATATGCCAATTTAGGAGCCAATCATCTCAAAGCAGCCTGACGATTGCGTAGTTCGGTAACTTTGATTTGGTCTCAGGTCTTGCTAGTACGGACAGATGTTGATCACGACCGCAAGGATTTGATTCTACAAGACACAAGTGGTGAAAGCAAGAGGGGATGTATGTGCGTCATTTGCCGCCGACGGCTTGTCGATCGTCATGGTCTAACTCCGGCCGGTAAATCAAACATTTTCTTTTTGTAACGTGTGCTGTTCGTCTGTATCACTCCATGGATTATGGATCATGCATAGGCTGCTGACGCGCTTAGCACCCTACAACTAATCACACGTGTAAAGCTTAAGGTGACGTGCTACGACTGTACGACAACAATGGTACTACCGATTCATGCCGCGCACGATTAATTAGAAAGAGCAAACCCTGAGTAGACTTGCATCACTCAATTGCAAAAAAGTTCGATAGTAGCAGTCTAGTCGACATGCAAAACTGGCGGTTAGATATTGTTAATAAGAAATCCCAGCTTAGAGCATCTCCACCGGGGCCTCCAAATGACTCCCAAAGACCCATTGGGGGTCTGCACGTAAAAAAATCGCCACCAGCGGCACCCCCATTGCCTCGCCCCGAGCGAAATCGTGTCCGACACCCCCCGAAAGGGCCCCCAAGTTTGGAGGCTCTCTCGGGGGTGCCGGACACTGCCCGGACACGCCCTCCGACAGGTGCGGCCCACCCGTCATAGAGACACGGCGCGAACAGATGCTCTAATGGCGCCGTGCACGAGGCCGTTCCGCCCGTGTTAATGGCGACGCGTTTCCGCATGCGATGAAGGGACGGGACAGCGATGCGTCTGCGGCACGCCTCGCATTTACAGCGGTGCCTGCTAAGCGTCCAGCCTTTCCCGGCTTCCCAAGCGTCGGCGTGGCCGAATCGTGTCGCCGCCATTAACTCCGACGCGACGCGTGCTCACCCACCAGGCGCTTCCCGCCCAGCGCCACTGCTTCCCGCCTCCGTTTCCCGCCTCGACCCTGGACGGCTATAAAGAGGCCCCCGCCGTGCAGCCATTTCACCATATCACCACCATCGCTCGCCGTGTAGCCATTTTACTACACCAAGTAGCCCAGAGCAACCATGCCTCGCCGCCTCGCCAACTCATGGGCCACCCTCACCCAGTCAACAAGCCGTGCTCACGCCACGGCGCAGGAGGACGCCGCTGCTGATGAATAGCCATTCGACTGGGCGGATGTGGACGATGTCAACGTGGACGAGTAGGAGCCGGTGCAGGTGCCGTACCCCGGCCAGGAGCCGCCGCCGGAGCTCGATGAGGTGTCGTCGCAGCCGCAGCAGGAGCCGGAGCAGGCGCTCCCGCCGCCGCTGTGGCCAGACCAGGTGGTTGCCGCCAACTCGTTCGAGAGCTGGCGTAACGAGTAGGCAAGCCGCCAGGTCAGGCTCGGCTACGAGGTGGCTGGCGACGCCGTGGAGGCCGTCATCATCGTTGCCTCCATCCGGAACGCGGAGCGGCATGCCCGTTATCGCGCCTTCATGGCCGCCGAGCGGGCGGCGTACGAGCAGCTCAACGCCCAGGCGGCGGCACCGGAGCAGCAGCAGCTCATCGCCCAGGCGGAGGGGCTGGCGCATGACGCCTCCCAGCTGCTCGCTGAGCAGGCGGCCCATGAGGAGCTGAACCAGGCTCGGTTGGCGAGGCAGGCATTGGCGAGGGCAGCGGCAGAGCGGGATGCCATGCGCGGGGCGGCGAGCGTGCTCCGTCAGGAGAGGCGTGTGCGCTCGCGCTTGGCCCAGAGCCAGAAGGCCGCGCACGGCGATGAGGCTAGCTCGAGCGGCGGCGTTTAGATTAGGTTTAGTTTAGTTTAAGTTTGTATCGTTTTAGGTTTAAATTTGTATCGTTTAGTTTAAATGTGTATCGTCTTAGTTTAAGTTTGAATCTAAAAAAGTGGTCGCGTTTATTACACCGGCGCCGGAGATCGATGTGCAGCCTTCGAACGTAGCGGCCAGCTTTAAACATCGCCGCCGTTCGAGGCGCCCAATGATGCAATGATTATCCCGGCTTCCGAAGCGGCCTATAGCTTTATACGACGTCGGCGCATATAAAACATGACCGTCGTGCTGCTTGCGTTCATCCTCCTCGCCTTTCTTCTGCTTCTCTCCCCCTAGCGCGCCTCGCCACCATAGACGTGAACATGAGGTGGCTTAGCTGTCACGAGGCCAGAGTGTTCGCCGAGCACGACATCCTGTGCCCGCCCAAGGCGAAGTTGCCTAACGGCATTGCGATTAGCTTGGGCGGGGTGCTGGTGACGCCTGTACCCAAGGCCAACGATCCGTTCTCTCACCACCCATATTGGCTCACATACTCCGACGAGGAGCGGCAGAAGGCGCTCTACCGTTTCGACGGCGAGCATCCACCGCCAAACGAGAACACCGAGGGGCGGACGAGGTTCTGGTCAGAGCCCGGCCGCAATATTAGAGGCGAGTATGAGGTCGCCCTGGCACAAAATGCCGCTGCCAAACCTGCAGCACGTGCCTACGCGGCGCCCGAGCCCGCTGCAGAGGAGGCGCCGCCGCGTAGGCGCCGTAGGATTTAGATTATGAACGTTTACATTTAAATTTGTTTGAGGTTGAGGCAAAATTTGATTTCCATTTAACGCCCATAAAGTGTTTATAGTTTGGTAGACATCTCGGACCGTTTGGGGGTGGGCCTTTGGGGGCGCCGCTGTGGGCGACCTCCAAAACTGTCCGGCACCCCCCAATTAGGTCTCAATTGGGGGTGCCGTACACCGATTTGGAGGCCCCTACGGTGGAGATGCTCTTAGATCAAGCCGGCAATGGGTCGGGTATGGCCGGGTCGACCTATTCCAGACCCATGCCCATATAACAAATGGGCAAGGGTCTCTGCCCATGACCCTGCCCATGGGTCAGATCTCAGACCCATGCCCGTGTCCGTCGGGTCACCCGACCCGAAGGGCGACCCATCGGGTATACAGGCAGCACATCAATATAGAATATTCCAGCATTTCAAACAGCAAAATGACAAGTTTTATGTTCAAATGCATGAGTACATCAAAATGATCAGATTCAGTACATCAAATAGTCTGATTGCTCACACAAACACAAATAAGAAATCAAGTTCCCAGGAAGGAATAACTAGTGAAGTTCTGAGACACAAATATAACTAAGAAATTAAAGTAAGCATTACAACAAGGAGCTCCCAGGAATTACAAGAAATAGCTACTTAGCTAGCAGCAGCAGCCTGCTAGCTAGCAGCAGCCAACGCACAGGAAGGTGGGCAGCATCTTGACTAGAAGCAGCCAGCGTCCATCTTGACTAGCAGCAGCAGCCAGCGCCCAGGCTTCGCCTCGCTTATTTAGTCTTCAGTTAAGATTGATTCATCTTCATCCTGAAAATTACAAGAAGCTTTATATGAGAATGACTTCTACAAGCAAACCATGTATTAGTATTTAGTACAAGTGTAGAATTACCATTGGTTCTTCTTCATCAGCCAGAACAGTTTGGAAATTTGAAAAGAGAGTAGAATTCCAATCACCTAATGAAAAGACAGAAAATAACACACAGTAAGAAAATGAATAATGTGCATGGAAAGTAATTAGACAATTTACTCATTTCATTACCCAACATGTCGGCGCGAGACCAAGCTTGCATACACATAAGGGCTTCAGCCATATTTGGAGCAAGCGAACTACGGTGTGCACTAAGTACTCTACCACTAGTACTAAAGGCAGATTCCGACGCCACAGTTGTTACGGGGATAGGCAATATATCATGAGCCATTCTTTGCAAAGTAGGATACTTGATACCTCCAAATTTCCACCAACCGATGATGTCCAGCTCTTCAACTGTTACCGGGATTGTTGGCTCTTCCAAATACAAGTCCAATTCAGTCCGCACACGAGAAGCGGTCACAACAGGCTGTGAAGACATATATTGAGAAAATATCTTCAAGACTTCATCTTCTCCAACTCCATCTCCGGGAGCAGCAGCCCTACCAATATGTGATGCACCCTCACAATCCACATCAGCCCGATATTCTTCCAACAAATCAACCATCAAATTTCTAATTTTTTCAACTTCCCTAGTTGCATGTTCATATCCATTCAGAGACCCAAACAAAGCCTGCAGCATATGTAGCTTATATCTTGGATCAAGAACAGTTGCAATAGCCATAAGACCATGAACATCTTTCCAATATTTCTCAAACTTGGATTTCATTTCCTCGGATGTCGCTTGAAAAAGAGGATCAGTACTAGTGGACCATGCTCGTATTGATAAACGGATGGTGCATATTTTAGGAAAGAATAGATTGGCTGTGACATATTTAGTCCCGGAGAATAGCTCGGTGATTCACCTCGTGCCGGCAGGGAGTAGCGGACGGAGGCGTCGGGGACGACAGGGAGTAGGGGACGGAGGCGTCGGGGACGGCAGGGGGAAGCTGCAGCGTGCGACGGGGAGGCGGCGTAGGGGACGGAAGGGAGTCGGCGACGGCAGGGAGTTGGAGACGGCGGCCTCGAACTCTTTGGGGACGGCATCACGTTGGTGGAGATGCAGCAACGGAGCGGCGGCACAACGGAGCAGCAGCGGCTTCTCTCTTTCCTTGGTGGAGATGCAGGGTCGGCGCCGCCGTTCTTCTTCCGGTAGAGGGTGGTGAGGGGAGAGCAACGTGAGGGAGAGAGAGAGATTGCGGCTGGACAGGGAGGGAGTGCGGGCTGAGTGGCTGACCGGCTGAGGTTGTTGGACTCGAGTCTCTCTCACCTAGGGTTTGTGCACTGCGGACCACTATTGGGCTGGGCTTGTGTGCACTGCGGACCACTATTGGGCTGGGCTGGACTAAATTGGTAGTGGGCTATGGTCATTTCTTACAACGGGACCCCACATGTCAGCTAATCGGGTTGCCCATCGGGTCGCCCATGGGTAGATATGTCTGCACATACCCTACCCACGACTAATCGGGTCGCCCATGGGCGAGACCCATGGGTGAACATAGCGACCCATACCCTGCCCATTAGGGTCGGGTGCCCATGGGCGGACGTGCCCATGCGCGGAATTGCCGGCTTGACTCTTAGATGATCAGCATGCCCTTTGATAGAGTTCATCCCATACGTCCGTTCACTTAGACAACTAAAAATCTTGGGTTGTTTATCGTTGATGTGCTAGTCGTATGGAATATCCATGACACTGGAAGATTTACTCTTGGCAAAGCTCTTTGAGTTGCTGACGTGCAACAAGTCCCGTCACCGTCACAACATTTAGGTCTCCTTTTTTAAAAAGTTTGAATACAAAGAAACAGTTCTACCGTGAGTGCTCTTTGAGTTTGAATACATTTAGGTCTCCTTTTATCTGCGGCATATTCCACGGCTTGATTGGTTGGATGGGCCTATTTAATCATGGGCCAGCAAGTGGGCCAGGCTACATATCAACGTGACGCGCGGGCAAAGCTCCCACTATAGCGTTCGGTCACCGCGCGCGTCAACGGGTAGACGCGTGCCATCGCCGGCGCTCACAGTCTTCAAGTACTGTCTCCCGCTGATCCCCAACGCTTCTCCACTTCCTCTTCCTCTCCGCCTACGCGAGAGTGTGCCTGGGCCGGTAGAGCTTCGGCATGGCGAACCAGCTTCTGTCCACCGTCGCCTACCGCAGCAGCCTCCCGGAGGGTTACGCCCGGCCGGTGCACGACCGGCCGCGGCTCGCCGACGTGGTCACCGACACCAACATCCCCTCATCGACCTCGCCTCGCCGCACAAGCATCGTGTCATCACAGAGATCGATCAGGCATGCCGCACCTACGGCTTCTTCCAGGTCTCCTTCTCTCTCGCGCGCGCAATCCTTTTGTCTTCATGGTTAGCTCACTTCTCCAAGGTGTCGCCGACTTGGAACGTCGGAGCTAGCTCAGCCTTGTGTTATGCCTCCTTTCTCTACAGGACACGTGCATAACAAATGAGGTACTTAGATGTGCGATAATTTCTCTTAGGTCATAAACCATGGGATACCGGAGGAGTTGCTGGAGAAGGTGATGGCCGTGGGGCTGGAGTTCTTCCGGCTCCCGCCGGAGGAGAAGGCGAAGCTCTACTCGGACGAGCCGTCCAAGAAGATAAGGCTTTCCACCAGCTTCAACATCCGCAAGGAGACGGTGCACAACTGGCGGGACTATCTGCGCCTCCATTGCCACCCCTTGGAGGAGTTCGTGCCCGACTGGCCATCCAATCCTCAAACGTTCAAGTAAGCACTAGCTAACTCTTGTTCATAGTCGTTGGAGAAAGTATATAATAACATATGGAGCCTGATTGCACATGACTGATTTTGGAAGCAACCTTTGGGCAGGGTAAGTATAGATTCCTCATGTACATGTTTATCCAATATAACTACGGGTCCTGCTGCACAACTGTCGATTGGAGTTTTCAAGCTCATCAGACTGACTCAAAACGCAGAACAATTAGGCTACACAAAAAAGTAAAAATCCAAACTCGTTTATTTATCCAAACATATTCATAAAGACACAAAAATCGCATGCACATTACTAAAGAACAAGTTGCATATTTTGAAAATGTGCAACTTGTGTATATTAAAAGTGCAGCCACAATCAAAAGATGTTTACTAAACTACAACAAATTATTAGAAAATAGTTTGCACATATAAGTACATGGTGCCCAACAGTGTATGCTCAGAAGTGCAACCTGCAAAAAAATTCTAAGTAAAAGAACCAAATATTGTGTAGAACCTCTATATTGTGCGGGTCGAGTTGCGCACAGTATAAGTACACACACGGTGTAGAAATTTGATATTGTGCACCTTGTGCAGATTTTAAGTGCAAGATTCCAAACAAAGCTCGAAAACACAAAATATATAAGTAAAAGAACCAAATATGATACTGCACATTACAATTATATATTGATTACACATTTATCTAATGTGCACTTGGTGTATATTAAAAATGCAACTACATACCCAAAAGTAACTAAGTTTGTAGGAAAATATCAAATGTAAAGATGAAAACACTGGACTGATTTTACAAAAACAAAATTAATTGACTGATCAGAAACAAAACCGTATAGTTATTTGAAAGTGCTACTGGTGATGCAGTGGTATATATACGATGCCTTAATACATAGGATGCCACCTGCCATAGTACTACCTGTAAAAGGAAAATTATATTGGTGATACGGGTGACAAAATGTTCATATCAATACATTATTCATTTATAATCAAGAGGGGATTTTTCCTTCAAAAAAAAATCAAGAGGGGATTTTAAAGTAATAAAATGAAGTCACGTGGTGCAGAATGTAGGATAAGAAACAAAAGCTTACGCCTGTGAGAAATTACTTCAAGGGTATAGCTCCAAAAAAATTACATTATGCAAAATCTCCATTGTTGTTAACATGACTAGCGGTGTTGTGGATACATTCCAAAACACATGCATGCACTACGCTTATTCTAAACCCAACGTACGATTAACATAAGTAACGTTGGTAAGGTCAAGGCACAGTGATAAATTAGGGAGTGATTATTTCTCGATCTATTTAGAAACAGTTATTTCTCGGTCAACATCATTCATAGCAGTTCAATGAAGATCTTATCAACCCTTTGCATTTAATCTCATTGGTCAAATCATATGGTTCTTAGTGCCGACTAAGAAATATTTTATTTCTCAATCGCATGAGAAACATAAATCTGTCAGATGTACCACTCTCTTTACATCGACATAAATTTTGTCATCCAGTGTCTTACTAACATACGAATATAGAGACGGCATAGTATGAGCGAGTCATAGGGTGTCAATGCTTAAGTACGAATGGATGCTACAGTGATAGGCCGTCAAATTTATACTAATTCTATTATATGTGCATACTACGAGCTTGACGGGAGGGGGTGTCCTCGATTTTTGTTGCCAGCCCACTAGTGGGGCTTCTTTACTCGATTGTCGTGTGCTAAGAATTCTCGCTCCGTTTGCTATTTTTGTGGTCTTATTTATGAGAATTTACTTTATTATGTTTAAATTCATCATTACTTTTATCTTTGTATTTTCCTATGACATGGCATTGGTGCTAGTTTGAGGTAAAGATAAAACCTATAGAGCACACTCGACAAAAGATAACATGGAATATATAGAGAAAAAAGCTACAAAATCGAGAGCATTTACCTTATTCTGATATTTTACGGAAGAACAGTTTACTCTCGACAACCGTAAAGTAGAAATCGATGACATCTTCTCGGGGGAGGAAATTAAACATGCATTAGAAGAAGCTAGAGTGTCTAGCACTGCAGCCAAAAGTAGAGGTACGTACATCCATGTTCGAGAAGAGACTAAAATGACTATCTTCTATTTATTTGGTCGGCTAATTCACTTAAATGACAAAAATACTAGTGCAGCCAAAAGTAGAAGTACGTACAACCGAAAATAATTCTACGTACCACCATGGTCAAGAAGATAGTAGAACGGTTGGAGGCTAGCTCGAAGAACCTAGAAACTAGAAATGTAAATCTCTGCGACTATAATTCCGTGTACACCGAACGTAGAAAGGACGAGACCCAAATCACAAACAAATCTTATCCTACAGATAAGCTTGTAGGTATGCTGTCGTCCTGTTCTATAGACAACTCAACAAGTCTATCTATCAATTTTGGACCGGCCGGTGTTGCCCAATCAGTCTTTTCTGATATTCTCCTGGCGCCATAAGCACTATCGATCAGATCCTCAGCCCCCGGTCAGTGTAGATGAAGATGACACGCATGCATCCGGCCCAAACCTTGCATCGCCGATCTAGCCTAGTCTAGTATATAACGAGTCTGCCCATAACGACCATTGTTCATGTCATGTCACTAGCTAGCACGTTGGTACCCTCTAGATTACTTTTGCGTGCGATTCTCTCTAGTGGTAAACTAGACACCCGATAAGTGCTGCCAGCGTGCATTATACGAGCGAATTGAGCATGTGTCGTGGTCCGGGTCCAGGGGCGGCTCTATATTTTTCGGGACCTAGTGCAAGGTTGGAAAAAATCAGCCAACAACACCTAATATACATAGACAGACATTTGTAGGTATGCCCCCACCCCCGCCCCCAGCCATGGCCCCTTGTGCGCCGCACAAGGTCACCTAGTCCAGAACCGTGCCTGTCCGGGTCTTTTTTTTTAGGGAAACAGCAAGTTGCTGCTTCGATTAATTAAGATAGGGGCCGGAACAAATGCCGGTAAGGTACAGAAAAGTTACAGGTTATGCAGAAGCAAGAATGAAAGAATGAAAGAGGTGGTTACTATGAGAGTTATCCTCCCGGGGGCCACGACTTAGCAAGAATGCCCGCAGTTCGCCAGTCTTTGATCTCTTTGCTGATCTTGTCTACAATGACAGAGTGTAGGCGTGCCTTGTTGTCGAAGGTGCGCCTGTTCCTTTCCTTCCAGAGCCACCACCAGGTTAGAAGAGCCACGGAGGTTCATCGAGCTCTGAGACGCGCCGGGGCTGCAGCAGACGAGGCAGTTCACCAGTCCTTCAGGTTATCAACATTGTGGGCAATGGGCACCGATAAGCTGGTGCGATTCAGCACATCAATCCACACACGGGAACTGAAGTTGCAAGTAGCGAACAGATGGAGTGTAGTTTCAGGCTGAGCATTACAAAGACGACATAGAGGAGCATGCGGCAGTCCTCTCTTATCCAGATTATCGTCAGTTAAAGCTCTGTTATGCAGAATAATCCAAGCATGGATTTTGCACTTAGGAATGGCTTTGATAAGCTCCACGCCCCTAGGGGATGCTTTCTATACCTTTTGTCCCTTCACAATGTTGTCACCCCAGCGAATTTCTTCTTATCACTCTGGAACCATCGATCGTCTCGCACGTGCACGGCACCTTCAGGAGACGAACGTTAGATGAGGATAACTGAAACGGATTACGGCGGCAGCGTGTAGACTTCCATGTTCAGTCTTTGAGTCTTTGTGAGACGGAGCATAGACTTCTTTGAAGGGTGACAAACTGACAATGGGCATGTTCATCACCCGGCTAATTTTTACTCCCGCAGCTAGTTGTGTCCATTAGTTAGTAGTTCACTCGTCGTCGTCATCAGTGACCAAACGGAGATAAATGCACACACGTGCTGATGTTCTGAATAGACTTCTAACTTAAATTTTGCTTCGGTGTGCGGAAAAACTAAGGAAGAAATATATGGTTCCAACGGCTCCAGCACAGTGCGCAACTTTGTTTGCTCCAAGTCTGTCTATGTGCAGTCAAACCCGAGACCTCCACACGATGACAGCATGCATGACGCCACTTAATTTAATTTTCCTCCTCCTGAATGCAGGGAGACCATCAGCACCTACTGCCGGGAAGTCCGGCTGCTGGGGCTCCGGCTGCTGGGCGCCATCTCGCTCGGGCTGGGCCTGGAGGAGGACTACGTGGAGAAGGTGCTGGGCCAGCAGGAGCAGCACATGGCCGTGAACTACTACCCGCGGTGCCCCGAGCCGGACCTCACCTACGGCCTGCCCAAGCACACCGACCCCAACGCCCTCACCATCCTCCTCATGGACCCCCACGTCTCCGGCCTCCAGGTCCTCAAGGACGGCGCCCAGTGGATCGCCGTCGACCCCCGGCCCAACGCCCTCGTCATCAACCTCGGCGACCAGTTACAGGTAAAATATCCTCTAGTTCCTCCGAGAGTAAATATCACTAGCGGTCACACAACTCGTCCCGCATGTACACTTAAGTCATACATCTGAAAAACGGTTATAACGGGTCACACAATGAACAAACGTGTGCAATTTGGTCACAAACATGGCAGGTCATCTCGTTTTGACTGAAATTTTTCAGAAAACCCCCTGATGTAATATTAGGAGTGACGTATTGAAAAATTCTACACCTGACGTGTGGGCCCACCCGTCAGGCTTGTCTTCTACCTCAAACACAGGGAGGTGACTCGCTGGCCGCCGGAGCAGTGCACCGACGCAGCGGCCCAGATGTGTGGCTGGAATTTTTCCCATCCGTGACCGCCGGCGGCGACGTCCTCCTCCGCTCCGCGTGTTCCGGCGACGGCGGCTCGTGCTGTGGCTGGAAGGGCGTGGGCTGCGACGGCGCCGGCGCCAGCGGCCGCGTGACGGCGCTTCGGCTCCCCGGGCGGGGGCTCGCGGGGCCCATCCGGGAGATCCCCTCGCCGGCCTCGCGCTGCTCCAAGAGCTCGCTGCCCGACCTCGCCGGGTTCTCGACCTCTCCGGCAACCGCCTTGCCGGCGGGATCCCCTCATCCACCAGCCCGCCGCGCTGCGCCGCCACGCTCCAGAAGCTCTTCCTCCGCCGCTCGCTTCGTCGGCGAGCCCGGCCATCAGCGGCTTCTCAGCGTCGCGGGCTAGGCGACGGGGGCGGGCCCCAGGCTGGGCAGTGCTACTCTGGGCGGGCGCAGGAGGGGAGGAGATGGGGCGACGGCGGCGAGGCCTGCTCGGGATGCGGCCGACGGTAGGGGCTGCCGGAGTTGGAGATGGAGGTGCGGGGAAGAAGATGATTTTTTTGCAAAACGTCCCCTGCTAATATTATCCGAGGGGTTTTCTAAAAAGTTTTAGCCCAGAACAGGATAACGTGTCCTGTTTGTGACCAAAGTGCACACGTTTATTCAGTTGTGTGACCCGTTATAACCGTTTTTCAGATGTGTGACTTAAATGTACATGTGCGACGAGTTGTGTGACCGCCAATGCTATTTACTATTCCTCCAAGGCTCCGAGTCATCATCAACTAGCTTGCTGCTTTACGCTGTTGCGATCCACGTGTTGATGTAAATTGTATGTGCGTACAGGCCTTGAGCAACGGCGCGTACAAGAGCGTGTGGCACCGCGCGGTGGTGAACGCGGCGCAGGAGCGCCTGTCGGTGGCGTCTTTCCTGTGCCCGTGCAACAGCGCGGTGATCGGCCCCGCGGCCAACCTCGTCGGCGACGGGGAGGAGCCCGTGTACCGGAGCTACACCTACGACGAGTACTACAAGAAGTTCTGGAGCAGGAACCTGGACCAGGAGCACTGCCTGGAGCTCTTCAGGGGTCAGCAGTGATCCAATGATCCGTACGTAAGCACGCATAAGCTTGCTAACTAGCGCTGCTTGGCCTTGCAAATGTGTGGCGAAACAACGCCCCGGCCAAATGCGCGGTTACTTGAGTTGTCTGAACTTGTTCTGCTTGACTTCTTAATTATATTGCACGATTGTACGTCGTGTCTTGTATCCAAGATTATATATACTCCGGACTATCTATATATATGCATGATCGTTACATAGGGTGTACGCGACCGTGTGTACCAAAATGCACACACATAACGCAAAAGAAAGCTTTTGTGCAATAAAAGTGGTCGTCAGCGGTTGAACCCATTGAGGCTGCTAATCTCTACTACCTTGTGATACCAATTCTTCGAACGGCATGTAATTGCATATATTTTTTTTTCTATGAATACTAGGTAAAACGCTCGTGCGATGTTAAGGAACATTTTTTTTCTTCGCTTGAGTTGTTTAAACTATTGTGTTACCATAGTCCTTAATTTGTATGCAAATATAAAGTTATCCAATAATGCACAATAATCTTAAAAATTAATCAATAGTTGTACAATACATATGTCTACTACTTGAGGTAATTAATCTCTCGGCAATTTCAGAAGTAATTCGTAAGGTGATCGGATCGCCATCAACTCAGTTTTTATAAGAGTAAAAAAACCTCTAATATAGCTTGCTTGTACCGAGAGGTTAAATTAAGCCGCGACTAGATGAGCCAACTATCTACTGGAAGGGGCACCTAGTGCTGCCACCGCAAAATAGGGTTTGTCCCCTCTTTGATGGTATGATTGACTACTTGAGTGTCGTCAGACCCTATGTCTTTGTTGGAAGGATTTCCAATGTTGTTCTCGGCGGCTCTCCCTTGATGTAAAATAATGGCACTCAACACCAATCCAACATCAAACCGCTTGATGTCGTGCAACATGTTAGTTTGGCTTGATATTTTTTCAGTATATAGGCAAAGGTCCATGCTTAATGTGTAATTGGTCTCGGTTCACAATGTCTTTGGTTGGTGCAAGAGACGGACTTTACATCATGTAACACCTCGGCCCACCCCCGGGCCGACGGCTATCACCCCTGGCAGCTCTCTAGGATCTCTAGACTGGCCACACAGATCAACACCGGTCTTTTCTGCGCACTTTATCCTCACTCGTGCACACCCGGGAAGTACTTCCCGGTCGGTCACCCATCCTTGGGAGTGCTCCGGGCAAGCACGCTTAACCTCGGAGTTCCTTCCAGATGAGCTTCCGGAAAAGATGTTGCAACTTGTTTATATGAGTATTCTATCAATCCTGTTAAGCCCTGAGCCAGGATCTCACACATCATAAGGTGCTCAGGGATATTCTCATGGTGATGATTGCTAATTTGCTACAAAGGGTGTTGTCTTTTCTATAGAGGAAATATATATGGTAAACATTATGCCATTTGATTAAATCAACGTGTGCTCCGACCTCCAAGGCATGAAAGAAAGAAAGAAAGAGATAAAATTGAAGGAAAATAATTGCAATGCTGGTTTAACACCGTGGAGGTTCTACAACTCGGTTTCCAAAATAATGGGAGAAGGCACTGGCCGATGGGAAATCGATCTCTCCATTCACCAGATAGATGGGTCTCGGCTAGCGCCTAGCGGCAGAGGCGGAGCTAGGCCCCGGGCGTAGCAATTTTTCTAGCCTACTAGTATATAGGTTTCAGATTTGGCCCGGGTACAGACGAGTTCCAGCCCAAAAGAAAGCCCATCAGTGCCCAGTTTGTATGCCTCGCGAGTCCCTGATTCCCGAACGAAACCTTTGTAGTCGAACTAGACAGGGCCGCCGCCGGCTCTCCGCTTGCTTCTCCGTATTGTACGACCCTCCCCACGCTGTATTGTCCGAGCCTCTCCGCCCCGCGCTGGCGCCACACTTCTCTGTCGTTCAATTCCAGGCTTCCCTCCCCACGCTGATGTTGGCTGGTAGTGCGGCTGGCCTGCTACTTTACCGCAACGCGGCGTGGCCATCCGCCGTTGCCTACCCCACTGATCAGTCCCCTCAGCAGAATTTCTGCTGGCTGCTCCGCACCTCCAGCTCCACTGCTCTCCTACTCACGCGAAGGTAGAAAGCAGGTTGTAGGCAGGAAGCCAATAAAAGCGTTATTACAACGGCTTATATGGAGAGAGTAAAACGCGCCTAATTTTTTGCCCGGGTCTTGCACCAATCCTGGCTCCGCCACTGCCTAGCGGCACACCTCACCATATAAAGTGCTTGGAGTTGTTCTAGTGACCGACAAGGAGAAAGCTAACAAAGGTTAGTGTATATGGTGCCATCTTGGTTGAGTGATGTCCTTGGGAGATAGTGGCAACACTCATTCTGAGAGTCATTTTCATAGTAATGGCATGCACGCTGAGTAGATGCGTGATAGCCATGATACCTCGCCAACGCTATTCCTCCACGCATACCTCAGTTTTGTAAACATGGCGAGAGTATGGGTGACTCGGTGGTGTCTTGTCATGAGTAAACGTTGTTTCATTTGGTTAGTTTTATATGGTTGTAAAGCTAGCATTGTTTGTACAAATGCTTAATTCTTGAATCCCTGAAAGGAAGGAGCTTGATCGTGTGACTTTTGTCAAGTGGCTGCTTGACCTTCGTTGATTCTTCCAAAAAAAAAATTCTAGTGGGTTTCATGTGAGTCCATGATTTTTACTGGAATTTGGATTCATGAAAACGAGAGGACAGTCAAATTGAAACCATTTCAGGTGTTCGTCTATTTTGTGCTATAGACGATTCTGTGTATTCTTCGTGCTCATGAAAAAGTAGATTCAGGTAAATTTATTGCATGGTCCACTTCACTAATCTTTAGGCGCGATTAGAGCATCTCCAAGCGGAGTTGCCAAACCGCCCCCAAACGTCCGGGCGGACAGCCCGGACAAGATTTGAGGTAAAAACATGCACCCAACCATGGTCTCCAAACACTTCCCATAGGTCCGGGCTGTCCGGCAACCCCCAAACCCACCCCATATGTGGGGAGGGTTTGGGGGCGACCGGAAACGACCGGACGCGTCCGGGCGGACAACTTTTTCTTTGTTTTCTTTTCTTTTGTCCTTCATTGATCCTTCTCTCTCCTTCTCCACCAATCACATGCAAGTGACCCCACAATTTGGGGAGATTTTGGGGTACATGGTTGGAGGAGGCCACTTTTGGGGGCTGTCCGGTCACTGTCCGCTGACGCGTCCGGACGCGTCCGGATACAGTTTGGGAGCCGGATTTGGGGGCTCCGCTTGGAGATGCTCTTAGAAAGGTCTACATGACTGATACCCAAAAAGGTGTCTCCGCGTCAAAGACCCCCGTATCTCTCAAGTGACAAGTGGGCATCATGTATGAGTGGGAGGCCGAAAATCAAAGCTTGTACTGAGATCTTTTCTCCCAACCATCTTAGTCTATCTGACGATTCTGGTGGTCGCCGCCTTTATTTTTTGGACAGGACTACCTAGCAGGCGCCCTCGATTTAACGAATATGTACGCACTCCTTCAAGATTAGTTAAAACTCAATTAGTCATCCTGTGCGTCCGTGATAAAACATAAATGTTTTGCATGCATGCACTAAAAGACGAAATTGCTGACATCATCACGCATTAAATGTGAAATTCAAAATTTTAAAATGTTTTGTAGCCCATACCATTTATCCGATTTATGATCTGTTTTCACCGTTGGACTATTCGCGTCGAGATATTTGAAACTAGATCCCATCTTGATATGTTTCGACGATATATTTTTTGGACCCAAAAATTACCCACCTATTAACACATAAGTTACCTGGCTGTAATATGTAAGTTACCCATCCGGGTAACGATTAATTTTTGGTTTGAAACTATATTCCATTTTTGGTTGTTCTATTCGATTTTTCCGTGCTATGGAGTAACCACCTAGTTTCATACGTCAGTTACCACTTTGGGACGATATCGTGTAGAAGTGGATAACTATCCACGCATGTGTAACTCCATAAGTATTTGAGAGATAACTTTGTCGATTTCATGGTGATAACTACATCCGTAAACTAGTGGATAACTCTATCAGTACTAAGAGGGCATGGTAACTATATCAATTTTATGGTGGATAACTATATCATGAATATATAAATGGACAACTCCATCAGTGATGGGGTGTGTAACTCTATTACTAGTGGGTGGGTAACTATATCATAAATACATGGGTAACTTTATCAGTACTAGGTGGGTATCCATGAGTACTTGGTGGGTAACTTTGTCAGTACTAGGTTGGTAACTTTATCAGTAGTAGGTGGGTAACTATTACCAATAGAGTAGGGTAACTATATCGATTTTGTTGTGTATAACTATATCATCTACACATGATTAACTCCATCAGTACATGGTGGGTAACTCTATCAACACTGGGTGGGTAACTATTATAAAGAGAGGAGGGTAACCATGCTACATAGATTGTGTGGCGGATAACTATATCATGAACACATGGTTAAATCAATCAGTATATGGTGGGTAAGTTCATTAGTATTGGGTGGATAAAATATTACCGAGAGAGTAGGATAACTCAATCAGTACGTGGTGACTCGATGGGACTACGTCATCGTGCACTGGCGAGGCCGATGGCACAACACCCGACGAGAGACAGCCTCGGCTCTTGGCAAACAACAATTCAGCACGTTCAGGACGACACTGGACTAGGAGACATGGAGGGATTAAGTGAGACGATGACTCGCCCAACAACGTCAGCGAGTAAAGACCTCGGTACGTGGACAACCATCAAATAAACACAAATCTCACAAATTGTCATGATAAATTTCATATGTCCACGTATAAGAATACGTACAAATCAAATCAATTATTCACGTACCAGACTAGCTAATCAAGTACTCCCTCCGTTCCAAATTAGTTGACTTGTATTTGTACAAATATGGATGTATCTATAAGTGTTTAGTGTCTAGATACATCTGTCTTTAGACAAATGTGTGTCAAGTAATTTAGAACGGAGGGCGTATCAAGTATTGCATGCACAAGTGCTAGCTGGCTAGCTGCCTTTACTACTCATGCCATGCGGAGCACAATCGATCAATCAAGTAGTGCACATAAGTGCTAGCAGCTACTACTTGACGGGAGTATGCCACGTGGCATCAAGGGAGTGGATATGAGTGGAGGATCGAGTATGTGGTGCGTAGCTGCTAGCGAAGAGAGCAGCGCGCCTTGGCTGAAGCATGCAGGAGCACGTGGGTCCGTCGCTGGCGCGTGAACCTAGTCAACGACAAGCGCGGCAATTGGACGGGAGGACCACCGCGCTTGTTCACTGCGTCGAGTTACGCCCCGTGACAGGCGCCTGCTGAATAGATATTCCGTTATTTTTTTCTTTTCCGGAGGAAAGGGTCTCAAGCATATGGCGAGACATCGGCAGCTGTAACACTTCTAGCCCACGAGATAGACGGCCCACATCCAGTCCATCAATCGATCGGTCGGAACCTGTCGAGGCAGCTGGCGGACTGAAGGCCCATTTTCCAGAACTCCTCGTAGTACTCCTGGTACGTGAAGGGCCTGTAGGCCATAGGGTGGCCGTCGTCCACCAGCGCGTCGGCCGGCGCCACCACCGTGTCCGGCGACGGGCAGTAGAACGTCGGCACCGAGATCCTCTCGCTCTCGCTGTTCACGATCACGCGGTGGTTCACGCTCTTGTATCGATCGTTGCTCAGAGCCTGCGCGAACGAAGTTACAGCCAAAACGTTAGCAGAAGTGATGGCATCGAGCTCTCAGAGTTGCCATCAGGCATAAGAATTGGCACCTGTAGCTGGTCTCCGATGTTGATGACCAGAGCGTTGGGCACGGGGTTGACGGCCACCCACCGGCCGTCGCGCTGGACCTGCAGGCCGGACACGCCGTCCTGGAGGAGCAGCGTGATGGCATTGGGGTCCTTGTGCCCCGGCAGCCCGTACGTGAGCTCCGGCTGCGGGCACGGCGGATAGTAGTTCACCGCCATGTGCTGCGCCTGCCGCCCCATGGCCGTCACCATGTGGCCTCTGTCCAGCCCGAGGGCCTCCGATATCGCCTCGAGCAGCCTGAGCGCCAGCGCTCTCGCTTCCGTCGAGTAGGTGCCGACAACTTGCCTATAACATAACAACAACAGTTTGTCAGTTTGTCTTCGCGAAAAAAAAACAACAGTTTGTCAGTTTGCTATAGCTGAACAGCAATTTATCAGTCTGGTGTTGCCTACTGCAATTTGCAAAAACCTATTGACAGAGGCAACGATGCGCAGGTTTTTTTTTTTTTTTTAACTTCTGCGGCGCCTCGTTTTCTCACAGGTAACGGTTCAGGCTCAAATATGCTGTATGAACAGTATTCAAAGAATAGGCAAAAGTTATTCTGCCACGATAAAAAAGTTTAACCGATGATCGATCCACGGGTACTGCAGCTCACCTGAAGGCGGGCGGGTTTGACGGCCACTGGTCGACGAAGCTCTCGAGAGGGTAGCAATGCAGGCGGAGGAAGTCGCGCCAGTTGCTCACCTTCTCGGTCCGCACGTTGAAGCTCGTCGACAGCCGGATCGCCTTCTTGGGGTCGTCGGAGTAGCACTTGAGCCGCTCCGACTCCGGCAGGTGGAAGAACTCCTTCGCCACGCGCAGCATCCCCTCCACGACCGACTCGGGGATGCCGTGATTCGTCACCTACATACGTGATGATGATAACTAGGGTCAGTTTGATCAAACATTCATGCGTCCTACCATCGTCATATAGGCAGAATTAGTAATAAGTCACACCAGCTTGTGCACGCACGTATGTACCATGAAAAACCCGTCGGTCTCGCACGCGGAGCCGATGGCCTCGACGACCCTGCGGCGCCCCGGCCCGTCGAGATCCTTCAGATCGATCAGCGGAATGCCGGCGCCGGACTCGTGGTCAACTTTGGAGAGGTCCGGGCGATCTCCGACGGCTCTAATGTGGCTCGACGGGACATACTTGGACTGTGCCACCAGATCGCTAAGGAGAGGCCTGGCGATCGCTGGAGCCATGCTAAGTTGTTCTAGTCTAGAAAAGGTAGGATGATGTGCGTTCTCGCTATCCAACTGCTTTAGTATTGCCGCTCGTGGTTAAGCAATATGATCTGAGTGCATATTCAAGACGGCCTTGCCCTTTTTATAGGCAAATGACGGCACGCAGAACACGTACACAACTTACTACTACAGCTAGCCTGGATGACAGAAACTTTGAGTACAACAAACTGGCTTGAGTTATTGGACTAGCCTTTGACAATCTATTCTAGGTACTGATCCTTCAGTGCAATCAATCAATTAATCGTACTACAACAGCCACAGATCTTTTTATTAGAAAGCGCAGCTAGATCAACAGCTATCTCCATCGGCACCCTCCAAATCCCCGAACAGGCCCAATAGTTGCACACAAAAAAGGCCTCCGGTGGTACCCATCGGTCTAGACACCCAAAAAAGACATCCCGTGCCTGCTCCCAAATTTTTTGGTCTGCTCACGGGTGCCCTAACGCGTCCGCCTGGAATCTCAGACAAGCGGGGCCGTCTTATCATCCGCACACATGCTACGTTAGTTTTCATGGCGGCCCAACCTTCTCGTTTTTTCAGGCGACGCTGCCAGCCAATGCGACGAAGAGGGAATCCGACGCGTCGCCTCCCCACCCATCTGTCGCTTTCCGAATGCGTCGCCGTTTCCCGTCTCAGTTTCCCTCCAAGGGCTCCGGCTATAAAGATGTCCCCCGTGACGCCAACTCCAGTCATGCTCATTTCCCCCATCTCATCACCAGTGAAGATGCCTCACCGCCTACCTAGTTCATGGGCCACCCTTACCCAAGCCCCGCATGCACGTTTCCTGTCGCCCGGAACCAACTCCGCCACCATCAGATGATGACGAGGGGGATGTGATGGTGGACAAGGAGGATGAAGAGGAGATGGCTCCTCCGGAGTAGGAACATGTCGTCATCCTCGCCTCCTACGCAACCGCTCATCCGAAGGACATGGACTGGGTTCTACACGCCATCACGAGACGAATGTCTCCCTCGAGGATCACGTCATGGAGATCTCCTGCGTTGTCGTGGCGAGTGAGTAGATTAGCCGTCAGTTAGTGCGCGCCTAGCGGCAGGCCTAGAGGCAGTTACTCGCCCAGATCGCAAAGCCCGTGATCTGGAGGCCAGTAATAGGGAGGCGAAGAAAGAGGCGGAGAAGGCAGAGGCGGAGAGAAAGCACCGTGTGGCGCAGAGTGTGGGCCTCGAGGAGGGGCACATGCGTACGCAAGTGAGCGACGGAGTGGCACCGGATGACGCTCCAAGCCACCTAGGAGAGGCATTGCCTCGTGCGAGTGGCGAATGCACATGATCTTGGACCATCGTTTAATTCATAGACCCGCCAACGTATGACGACGAGGCTGGCCCCTCTCACGTCGCCGGCTCGGCAACAGACGACAATGAGGTTGGCCCCAGCGAGCCGGATGCTCCCGACGTCAAGTTTCAATGAAAATCAAGTATTTTGGTTAAAATTGTGAATGTTCCAAATTTTTAAATAAAAGTTTGTGCGGCACCACTCGGCAGCCCGTCATACCAGCCATGTGTCGATCACCCTTCATAACGGACATATTTTGGAAAGTGTCGGCCAAAATCTCAGGTTACACGTGGAGATGCTCTAATAATTTGTAAGCAAGGGATGCGATCGTCATTTTTGACATATTTGTTCAGAACAGAGCGTTGTCTCCAGCTCGGCACATGCGGGCGGCATCGAGGAATCTAAAGTTGCTGGGTCAGTCTGTTTGGAGCAGGTGTAGATTTGGCAGCACCTGCACACCCAAAGTCCAAAGTTTAATCGTTAAAATCATCTACGATATCTCTAAAATAGTTGCATAGAATCTGTATAGCAGCAGAGACTAAGATCTTTCGCTCTCATGCTAAACTAAACTACTCCAGTGGCAGACAATAGTACCACAATATACCGAAAACATGCTACTACTAGTATTTCATATTGGGGAGAAATGTCATGGGTTCGGCGTGGCCCTATGAAGCTGTGCCAGCTGATTTGGCACCGCCGCACCGCCCACGCCGATCTTGCTTTGGCAGTTTCATACATCACTTATTAGTGAAAATTGTCCGAGTATATATCGCCACGCATCCCACGCTGCAGCCGCTACACAAAGGAAACAAAATAACAGCTAGTACTACGTCTACTAGCTGGCCGGCGCACCGACTGGATCCGCCGTTAGGCCGGGGTGGCCGGCGCAGCAGCGTTATCATGATTGCATATCACTGCAGCACTATCGTCTCGTCTGGAAAAATCTTGGCAGCTTGTCTCGCGAAGCTGATGTGCACGATCGATCGTGTTTATTTTAGCGGGAAGATGCCGATCGATGCCGATGCCGATGCCGATGGTGTCGTCAGCGGCCGTGACGTCCGCGTGGTGACTTCATCGGTGACCATCATCGGCCTACGCGAGCTAGCGGCATGGCAGCGCGTCACCCCGGGTATGGGAACTGGAGCCGTTCCTTCCCGGGCGGATAGATAGACAACACGAACTCCAACACCAATTGCACAATTCGACGCAAGAAAAGGCCTCGTCACGCCTGACTCCAACGCCCGAATTGCGGTGGGTAATTTTTACACGGCTCGGGTAGGTGCTGTTTGTCTGTTTGTTCGATTTGGTTTGTTGGTTTACGTAGAGCTATGTGGAAGACGGTTCTATTTTGTTGTTGAACCCGGGTGCAATGCCAAACAAGTTAGGCAGGTTGATGCAGAATTCTCATCTGGTGCAAAAGACCTTGCGGGGTGGAATTACCGAACTCATCCTAGACAAAGACGTCAGCACTAGCCTGCAAACAAAACGTACTACCTTCTACGTTCATGTTTCTTTCTCAAGAAAAAAGTACTGCTAAATCTAATGTGTTGCTTTATCGTATCAACGAATCAAAGACCTTTTCATGTCAAGTCACATACATAATTGTTAACTTAAGAGGAAAAGAAGTAACCCAATTCCTAAAGCACTGAACCTTACTTAATTTCTAGCTTTCCTCCATTCTAAGTGGCAGAGAAGCTACCTACATTTGATTCCCTTAAGTACTATACTTTTTTTTAGAAAGACTCGATACAAGTCAGAGGCGCGCAATTACGGGAGAAACTCAAAAATAGACTCGTCAAGCTCAAAGTAGAGGAAAGCCACAATGTGCATCCTCATTGATAGATACCCTACGAGGCTACTACTAAAAAAAATTGCCATAATGTGAAACATAGGGGAATAGAGGACTAACATACTGAGTTAAAGGTTGATCTTAGAAAAAAAAGATTGATATTACTTTTGGAACGTTATCTTGATATTACCCGCACCCGGTAGACCACCACATTAAAATAATATTTCATGGCGAACATAAGAAAGTCATACATTAGATTTGCGCAATACTCAGAGTCCATTCTGAAATATAATACACGAATGCTTGAATTTAGCATTAAACGATGATTTTTCCAATTATATGGGCTTATCCATGATATTTCTCAATGTATTCATAAGTTATCTATTTCTCTTTGCACATCATCGATTATATATCATTAAATATGTGTTCTTTAGTATTTAGTATGTTAAGTTCTGCCGGAGTGGTCGTGAATCTACAAGATCACACACTTAAGGGGAGCACAACTCAGTCGGATGTGATCAACTGAAACGAGCCAGTTGGGTTGGTTCTGAGTGATACTTAGATAAGAGTTGTATACAGATTGGATTCGTGTACCACTTGAATAGGATGTGCTGGCCACAAGTGTTGCATGTGTAGGTGGATGACTATAAGCTGGAGTCGATGCGCCCAAAACGTATCTATTACTTTTGAAGTTTAATTAGTTTTTTCGTTGTTATTTAACACTTTTCATTGAGTATTTGCACTAAGTTTATTTAATTTTCTACCTAGAGGGCAGAAAACATCATTTTTGTATTTTACGTTTAAGAAACCTTGTGGAATACCATCAAATCAGGGAAAAATGTAGTTTTCCCTACATTTTTAAAACGAAGAGACCCAACACAGAAGTCACTCAAGAGATCCAAGTGGTGGACCAGGAGGCCCATGTGCGCGGCTACCCCCTAGCCTCGCCTTGTGGGCCCCGCTTCTGCTAGTTTGTCGGATTGCACTGATTCTTTTGCCACCTCCTTTGTTTGCCATAAAAACCTCTATATATACCTTTTTCACGACACAGGCAGCCGCGGGGAGACCGAGAAGAGAATAGGGCCGCGCAAGGCGCCACCAAAAGAGATGGGGATAACTGCCAGTGGAATCGCTTCCAGTGGCATCTCCCACTCCGTCATCATCGTCTTGATGATATCCATCATTGTCTCCAGTAACTTCTCCATCATCTCGCCATTGTACCTCTTGAAAAACTTGATGTTTGGTACAATATATTATTTTACCATGATGTATTGTGTGTCTCTTTCTCTAGTTTGAATAGGAACTTTTTCACCATTGGTGAAATGGTTTGATTTGTTTGTTGCATACATGTATGTTATCTTCTATGACGTTCTTTTGTGTTGGTGTTTGAGTGCACGTGTACATTAGGGGATCACAAAACCCTAGAATGAAATCAGAATGACAAATTACTTACATCGCCTAGCTGTGACTCGTTGGACATCTCTTCGTCGTTCCAGTTAGGCATGGCGGCGGCGGCGACAATGACGATGCAAGGGCGGCGACGATAAGGTTGAGCAAGAGAGGAACAAGAAAGTGAGACAGGGAGAGAGACCCTATGTCCGTGGGGTTGGGTGGGCCCCATTGTCAGGTATCAACCGTCACCGAGTTTCATTTTCGCCCTGTCACATTATCCTGACGGGTGGGATCCATTGTTAGTTCAGTTTCGCTGTCAATTCACGCTCAATTGATATTTAATGCTTTTGGTAAAAAGGCTGACCGTAATGTACATTTCTATGCTTCTATCCTTGAAACGTGAATGGTACTAATTGGAAAAACTCGAGTCTAAGCCAACCGCCGAAGCGTCCTTCAGTTATCTGAAAGGAAAAAGATGATGACAATCAAACCAAAATGCCAACGTGAATGCGTCAGACTCTCTCTTTTTCTTCTTGCATATGCCCAGATTTCTCTCGTCCCTGTGTACACGTAAGCTTGGTGGAATCGACGAAGACGCTGAAAGAAAGGAGCTGTAGTGGATGACGAATAATGATGATCTGCGGGGTTTTTCAACACCTGTTACGTGAAAAACACCTGTACTATATAAGAGTTGCAGACGGTGAAGTTCCACGTGATTGAGAAATGAAAACAACCTCTTCTCCTAGCTCCCGCTCCCGCTCCCACCCCTCGCCGGCGGCCACCTCGGCCGCCACCCCAGCCCACCCACCCACCGCCACAGGCGTCATGAGATCCCCTTCCACCCCACGCCCACGCCCTAGCTCGGCCGCATCTTGCGACCAAGCTGAGAGAGTCTGCCTTTCCGCTACTTCGTCAGATCTACAAGGTTCTCCACCTACACCTCACCCTACCACCGTAGCCCGAAACCTAGAGCCTTCATTCGCCGATGCAGTCCGCTCAACCACGCCTTCTCCTCAACTCCGGCGGGATTCGCGCTTGCCTGACCTCTCCCATCAAGACGCAACTGACGGCAACCAGGAGGGATGGACCGAAGTAAAGTACCAGAATCCAAGAAGAGGCTACCGAACCATGGGTATGGGCCGCCGGCTCCTGCCGCCTTCCATCTCCGGGATCCCTCTCATTAAGTCCGACCTGTTTGGTCTCTGCTTTCGCTGCCTCTCGCCGCACCACCGGATCTCTTGCTGCACCGGTCCAGTTCGCTGCATTCACTGCTTTCAGGCGGGTCACATCGCCATTGAATGCCAAGCTCAGTCCCTTGTCCAAAACACCATCCCTCCTCCCCAGCATCTTCGAGTTATCCCTGCGAGATCCCTCCCTCCTCCAAGCTGCCGCTCGCCCCTTATTAAGGAGCGACCCGTGGTGAGACGCCGGTGCACAAACGCATTCTTCACCCCACCATCATCTCGTCCCACGCCTCCTCCTCCTCTTTACCAGACCCAGCACCTGTCTTAGGTGATCATGCTGAGTTCCCTGTGCTTGCTCCGCCTGCCCCAACTCCACCGCTGAACATGGCCGCAATCGCGGCATCCCAGCTGGACACCTCCGACCTTCCGCTGGCGCACCCTACGCTCCCGAGGCGGCGATGAGGCGCTCGGAGATGGGGTACTGCTCCCTCCTCCTCACCCGTGAGAGCCTCGAGGATGAGATCGAGCTCAGCACCAAGGCCCTGACTGTCACGGTCGTCGGAGCTCGGGACGCGTTCTGGCCGGACAAGGTGCACGAGGCGCTTCTTGAGGAATACCCGGAGATGCCGGCGACGGCGATCAACGTCAGCCTCTACATCAACGGCACGTTCCTGGTGCGCTGCTCCGACCAGCGCTGGCGCGATGTGCTGGCCGATCACCCGGTGGTCCTTCACCGCGGCACCCCGCTGCAGGTCCGCCGTTGGTCGCGCCTGTTCATGACGGACCACGTCACGCCGCGGTACCGGGTCTGGATCTTCATCGAGGGCCTGCCCCCGCAGCACTTCAACCTCGACACCGCTCGCCGCGTGCTGCCCTCCTGCCATTTCCACACGGTGGCGGTATCTTCTGCAGATAAGTCAGACCTCTCCTACTTCATCGTCTACGCGTGGGTCCACGATCCGGACACCATCGACAAGGTGGTCACCATTGACCTCCCGGTGATCACCACCAGGAGCCAGGACCCGCTGGCGGAGCTGCCCCTCCCTGCAGGCTTCGCGGACATCACCGACGATGATCCCATGAGCTACGCCAACTTTACCCCGCCGGCCATGACTCGCTTCTACGCCACCGTCCACCTCGACTCGCTGGTTCACCACCGCCCTGCCCCGGGCACGCTGCCGCCGGGGGCTGGTGATGGCGGTGACGGTGATGAGCCTGCCCGCCGCTACCCTTGGGGACAGGGCAACGTCGATGGCACCTCGGCCGGGCACCCTGCTGCGGCCTATGGTGCGTCGCCTGCTGGCGATGTTTTCTAGCGGCTTGGCGGGGGCAACTCGAGGCGCCAGCGGAGACGCGCATACTGCTTCCAGCCAGCTGAGGGTGCGGTCTCGCCGGTGGCGGCGGCCGCGGCTGCTGCTTCGCCACCTCGGGGCGGCGCTAGGGTTTCGCCTGGCCTCCGTCGTTCCAGATCGGAGCCACTCATCTCGTCCCTGGCTGACGTGGAGCTTCAGCGGCCCTCGGATCTGCATGACGAGGGTCACGCTGTGCTAACTGGGCGGGCCGGGATCACGGGCGTGCCATTGGCGGTGATGGCCATCCCGGACCCACTGGAGCTGCTTCAACCTACTGCTGCAACCTACGAAGGTCCACCTTTGCCGTTTTCTCCTATTCTCGCTACTGACATGCACCCTTAGTTGATGGCCGTTCAGCTGCACCCTTCCTCTTCGGTGGAGATCACGGGTCCGGTTGGACTTGTGAACGACGACAAGCTTGACCAGGGCCAGCTGGTCTGCGACCTGCAAGGTGACGCGCTGGGCGCTGCGGTCGATGGGCCTCAGTCAGAGGAAAGGCCCATCAGCCCTGGCGACGTCTCGGCAAGACAAGCCGCATCTCAGCTTGGGCCGTTCGCTGCTGCCGCTGCTTCTGGACCTGTTCTGCCTGGGCCTGGTGCCGGCACAAGGCCCATCAGTCCTGCTCGCAGCCCTGCGGAGCAGCTCAGTGCTTTCCTTGCCACTGTTGGAGAACCAGTAACACCGGGTCTACTCCGAGCTCCTCCTCTGATCCCCATGGGGGCCCCGCCCGCCGTCGCCGCCCTACACCACAACCGCCCTCACGCCACAGCGCTCGCCTTGCTGAGAAGAAGCCGGAGGGGCCTGGCTCCACCTCCCTGGTGCAGGCGCAATGGCTCATTGCTCGCCGCATGGGCATCCCGGCGGACAAGAAGGAGGAGAGCCAGGCTCGCCTCAAGAAGCTGTCGGCGGCGTTCGACACTCAGCTGGAGCCGCCGCAGATGGCGGCGCTATCGGATCTGGCGGATCAGGCCACTCTTGGCCTGAATACTGCTACAGAGGAGGCGACCGCTGCCGCGGCATAGGAAGCTGTGTCCCGGGTATTGTCAGTTGATGGTCGCTATGTTAGTTTCCCAATGGATTGTCTGAATCTGTTAATCTGGAATGTTAGGGGTCTAAATTCTGTGGCTAGGCAATTTGCTGTCAGTGGATTAGTTAGAGACAATCATATCTCTATAGTTTGCTTCCAAGAAACAAAAGTTCAGTCTGTGTCGTCCTTGTTGATTCTGCAAGCATGTGGGCCTCGTTTTCATGATTTCATTGCTGTTCCTTCCAATGGTGCTAGTGGAGGTTTGGTTATTGCATGGGACTCTGATCTTGTCCAGTTGACAGCCATCTGCTCATCCAACAGCTTCATAATAGCTTCCTGTACTTGTTTGAGCTCTGGAAAAACTTGGATCATCTGTAATGTGTATGGCCCTCAAGGCACTCCTCAGAAGCTAGCTTTCCTTGCTGACCTGAAAGCTGCATTAGCTGGCTTTACTTCTCCTGTTGCACTGATGGGTGATTTCAATTTGATAGCTGAGACCTCTGATGCTAATGTTAATAGAGGGATCATGTCTACATTTAGACAGTTCATGGATGCTTTGCACTTGAAGGATCTTTACCTCCATGGCCGTAGATTTACCTGGAGCAACGAGCAGGTGATTGCCACTAAAAGTCGATTGGACAGAGTTCTATATAATGCAGACTGGCATGACCTGTTCCCCAATGCCCTTCTTCAGGCCATCTCTTCGGCTGCTTCAGATCATGCGCCATTGATTCTCTCGCTGGACGCTCAGATAGCTCACTCGAGGCGTTTTAGATTTGAAACTTTCTGGACCAGAAGGCCGGAATTCATGGACCAGCTGCTTGTGGCTTGGAATTCTTCCCCCTCTCACTGTAATTCATTTGTCAACCTCCACCTGAAGCTACAGCACACTGCCAAGCATCTGCAGAGCTGGGGTTCTAAATTGATCAGTGACATTAGGCTGCGCTCCATAATTGTCAATGAACTGATATACAGGTTGGATGTTGCAAGCGACAGCAGACAATTATCGGCTGACGAGCACAGATTCAGAAAACTGCTGAAAGTGAAATGCTTAGGCTTGGCTGCCATTGAGCGATGCATCTGGCGTCAGAGATCTCGCTTCCTCTGGTTGCGAGAGGGTGATTGTAACTCCAAGTTCTTCCACATCAAGGCATCCGCACGCAGGAGAATTTATTTTATCCCTTCCCTCACTGTTAACAATGTAACCACAGTCGATCAAGAGGCCAAGGTGCAGGCAATCTGGGCACATTTCAATGAGCTGCTTGGAACATATAAACCAACAACTTCCTCCATTAACCTTGAAGCTTTGCCCTTCCCAAATGTCGACCTGGCACAGCTCTCGGCTCCTATCTCTGAAGATGAAGTCAGGACTGCAATTCTGGATATACACCCTGAAAAAGCCCCCGGACCAGATGGTTTCACCGGGTTGTTCTATCGGGTTGCTTGGGATATTATCAAGCATGATGTAATGAGGGCCATTAGAACTCTATAATCTGCAGGAAATCAAGGTTTTCACCTCCTAAACAGTGCTCTGATGATTCTGCTAACCAAATGCCGGATGCGGTCACCCCATCTGATTACAGGCCTATTAGTCTGATCCACAGCTTTGGAAAGTTGTTCACGAAAATCCTGGCAACACGGCTGCTGCCTTTAATGCAAGAATCGATCTCTCCTTGTCAGAATGCATTCATCCGTGGCAGATCAATACATGACAATTTTGTTTATGTGCAAGGCATGATCAGAACCCTGAAGCAGAAGAAAACACCCGCTCTAATGATGAAACTGGACATTTCAAAGGCTTTTGATTCTGTCTCTTGGCCCTTTCTCTGCAAACTGCTCACTCACAGAGGTTTTTGTGTGAAATGGATTGCCTGGATTTCAATGCTGCTGGCCACTAGCCCTACTAAAATTATGGTGAATGGGCAACTTTCTGACGATATTTGCCATCGCCGAGGCTTACGGCAGGGCGACCCATTATCACCTCTGCTTTTTGTTATTGTTATGGACTGCCTCGGGAGGTTGTTTGACAAGGCGCAAGATGATGGTCTGCTGTCTGCTCTTGGCAACCACATACCTAGGTTCAGAGCTTCCATGTATGCCGATGATGTGGCCATCTTCCTGCAACCCACTCCTCATGACATTGCGGTTACTGTTGCTATTCTCAAGATTTTCGGTGATGCCTCTGGACTGATGACAAACATGCTGAAAAGTAAAATTCTACCTATTGCTTGTCAAAACCTAGATCTCCAATTTGTTGTTGCTTCCACTGGTTGCCAAATTGCTCAATTCCCTTGTACTTACCTCGGGCTTCCACTCTCGGACAGTAGACTCAAGCGTAATGATCTCCAAGCCGTGTTGGACAAATTTATGAAGAAGCTAGCTTGCTGGAAAGCTAAATGGATCACTCTAGCAGGGCGCCTCACCCTTGTGAATGTTGTCCTCTCTGCACTTCCTGCATACCAACTGATTGCCTTAATTCACCCTAAATGGCTAATTAAGCAGATCGATAAGTTGAGAAGAGCCTTTCTATGGGCTGCTGACACTAAGGTTGCCGGGGGGAAATGCCTCGTTAATTGGAAAGTTTGCTGCCTTCCGAAAGAATTAGGTGGCCTGGGGATCCCTGACCTGCACCTACAAAACATTGCACTACGTGTCAGATGGCTTTGGCAGCAGGAAACAAATGCCTCCAAGCCTTGGTTTGGTCTGCCTCTCCCTATTGACTCCGCTGTGCACCACCTGTTCAGGGCCTCCACATCTATTCAGATTCATGATGGCAGATCTACAACTTTTTGGCACAGTCACTGGCTTGAGGGATGGCCGCTGAAACTCAGGTTCCCAGCCCTTTTCAAACACTCTAGAAGGAGAAATATCAATGTGAGGGAAGCCCTGACTAACAAGCTTTGGATTACACTGATTAAAACCAACCCAACACGAGATGTCCTCTCTGAATATTTGCTGCTTTGGGCTCTCTTACACACAAACCCGCTCCACACTTTCGATGAAGAACAGGACACTATCACCTGGAACCTGACCGGAAATGGGATGTACACTGCCAAATCAGCATACTCTGCTCTCATGCTGGGTCGCATCGAAGCGCCGCTCTTCACTGAAATTTGGGACACCAAAGCCATCCCAAAATGCAAAGTGCACACCTGGCTCTTATTCCATAACAAGTGTTTAACTGCTGACAACCTTGTGAAGCGTGGATGGCCACATAATCCCCTCTGCTCCTTCTGTAACACCAGCCCTAAAACTGTTGTCCATCTCCATCTTGGCTGCTCATATGGTCAAGACTGTTGGAAAGAAATTCTGTGCAAAACCGGACTACCGTCTACTCTACTTCCACCTGCTACCTCTGAAAGTATCTCAGCTTGCTGGGCTGCGATGAACTCCTCTATTCCAGCTCAGTTAATCAAGAGGTGGAGATCACTGGCTTTACTTACATGGTGGAACCTTTGGAAGGCTCGCAATGACAGAATTTTCAATGCCAAAGCCATCTCCAGCTCTGACCTGGCTGACTTTGTCCTACAGGAGCTAACACAATGGCATGCCGCTGGAATTTTGATTTCAGTTTGGCCGGCAGGTGCCTAGGCCTTAGCTCTCGTTCTTTCCTTTCGCCATTCATTCATTCGTTCATTCTTTCATTCTTATGTTCTGTAAATATTTTGCAACCCGAACCTTTACCGGCATTTGTCCCGGCCCCTATATCAAATGAAAGCAGCGCCTGCTACTTTCCGTCTAAAAAAGAAAAGAAATGAAAACAATGTGTACTGTTCCTTGGGCGGCGCCGCAATTTCACTTTGTTTATTAGCACGCCGCATTTTAATTTGTTTACGAGCACGCAACAGCATCTCAGTACAGAAAAGGAGGCCTGGATATAGGATGGGCTGCGCGAAAAGTCTTTTTAGTGCCCGGCTCACTGAAGCCTTTTTTCAAAAAATTCGAAAACCACATTTCAAAATCTCAACAAATCCCCAATAATACTGATACATATAGAGATGTCTACAATATACGAAGCAAGTTTAATTAGAATATATCCATGGTCTACGCGAAAGAAACAATGGTTATTAAGCTAGACTTCAGGTAAGCGTTCGAGTCCGTTTCCTGGGACTCGCTCCTCACACTACGCCTACACCTACTAGTACAGAAACTTAATTTAGACCCGGCCCCAGGGAGTCACCTCAGCCGGTTAAACCGTCCGTCTCTACGCGGGGGTCTCTAATGTAGGCTCCATTAGAGCCCATTTCCTGGGACCAGCTGTAATGAGCACGGCCCTCAGACGGCCGGGAGTATCAACCGTCTCTAATATAGAGACGGCAATAGAAACACCCGTCGGTGATCTTCACTAATCAGAGACGTACATAATGGCTGGCCGTCGTATGGAACCCGTGGGGTCCGACATAGCCCTCCGGCCGTAATATTCGTTGTCTCCGGGGATATTTCCGGGAGGTCCAACTTTGTGAAACAAAATATAATAATTAACAGATCATCACCATCAGGGAATCAGTCCCTTGTTCCATTCATAGAAAGCAATTCACATAAAGAAAGTATAACTCAAGGTAGCTACAACAAAATATTTAATATTTCGATTTCACCAAGCCCCACATGCATATAACTAAACAAGTACTACTACTAGATGATCTGCATCTCAATGATGACTTCAAAGCTGAGGTCATTGGCTTTTCTAAGAATGATCATCACAGGTTGATCAACCTTAAAGTTCTTGCCTTCGAGGAAATTCTTCAATGCCGGCTTGCCAAAGACAATGCGGTTGTTAGTTTTCGTGGTGTACGTTATGGTGGTGATAACCCCTGCTGTTCCAAGTCGTAGTCCAGTATTGCCTTTAGTCGGTAGGTCAGCCTCTTCTACTATCGTCTTAGGTAGTTTCTGCGCATATAAAGAGACAACATAACTATGTAGACATATGTACATATGTATATTGAAGAGGTAAAGAGGCATGATAGTGTTCGTTACCATATCATGTTGGTTCAGATTTGTGCTCGTTAAACGAATGACAAAAGGAACCCCAACATAGTTAGCTCTTTGGGGTAGAAGCGGAAGGAGGCGGTACTTCTCGTGGTTCTTGAGATGGACTCTTTGGGCAACTATGTAACTATCCTCTTCTTCCCTCTCTGAATCCTCATCAGAATTACTGTCAGAAGAATTCTCGTCAGTGTCCTCTGTGTTTTTGCCAAAGTCCATAATAAAAACAGAGATATTTGGGTTTGGTCCGGTCTTGCTAAAAACTAGCATGTCTCCTACCCTGAGATTGTTCAGCTTGATCAACTGTTCCCATCCTTTGCCGTACAAGCGAGTCTTGCTATGTTTAATTTTCACATGAATTTTGTATGTGTCCCGAAGAGAACGAAAAACCAAACTTTTGCGTACTAAGTCGAAATCTTGCCTGGCATAGCATGGTACAATCTGTGCAGCAGTAAAAGCAAAACATAAATTAGGTATATTCTGATATGAACACAAAGACAGTACAAATATTTGATGTGGAACAAGACTTTCTTTCTTACCACTGATTTCCGGTGGCACTCTTGCAGTTATAGATAAACACTGAAAGATCCAGTGTAGTTCATGCCTGCGCAATCATTTTTGCATACTTGGCATGCCATATGTATCCTGCTCATTAATTAGTTAAAATAAACAGGAATCACAACATGTGCATACAAATTTTAAAATGCATATTACTGCATATTCAAACAATATGGTACATATTCAAATAACAAATTCGGTTACTAGTTAGAACAAGCTGATGTTCAGCCCGAACAGCCAGAATTTAACATTTTAGATAACGAAACTAAACATAATCGAAACAGATCCTTGGCGGCAACTCGTCGTAGTTCATGTAGCTAGTACTCTTCACGCCAGCTGGTTGTCGTCCAGAGCAGCGCCGCCGTCATCCACACCTTGCCCGGCTTGAAGCATTGTCTTGTCAGCCCGAGCGGCGAGGACATCAGCTCGAGCGGACGCGGCATCAACCCGATCTGCCGCGACATCAGCCCGAGCGGCCGCGATATCATTCCGAGCGGCCGCAACATCAAGCCGAGCGGCCGCGATATCAGCCCGAGCGAACGCGACGACATGAGCAGCCTTGGTTTCAGCAGCCCGAACCTCCGCGACATCGGCCCGAGCGGACGCGACGACATGAGCATCCGCGGCTTGATGCATGTAAAATGCATACATGAACTTTGCATTATTTTACTTATATTCCAATCATATTTGCATCATATAAGGGTTATATCAATGTTTTATAATGATTTTGGGAATACTTCATAGTTTTCCCATTTATTTAGAATTAACCCTGTTTTCCAGAAAACGTCTTTTTTAGTGTTTCAGACTTTCCGGGAGCTTCGGGACTCCAAAAAGGGCAAGACCAAAGAGCACGGTTCAGAATTTTTGAGACGAACGCAATGGGCTTAAATTGAAGACTAGAAGCCCAACGGGCTGGAAATTAGAGGGTCCCACACGGCCTACTGTACCTGGCCGCGTGGGCCCACCTCTTTTCCCCCTCGGAGCTCCGTGGCCGTCGATCTTTGCTCCACCGACATAGTCTTGACCTAAAAACGCCTATAAAAATAGCCCCCCGACGTTCTCTGGAAGGAGTGCCGCCGAAACACAGAAACACCGAAACGGAGATCAGGAGCTGCAGATTGGAGGGGGAGAACTCCGACGGGGCGCTGCCGGGGTGGTCTCCACCTTCTCCAACGACTTCTCCACCGTCTCCATGATGAAGGGGGAGTAGTCCACCCCCTGGATTTGGGTTTGTGGTGGTAACTTATGTATCACTCCTCTCTTTGAGCTTCACTAATTAGTACCGTATGAGCTGCTGAACATGATTACGGTCATCTATGTAATACCTTTGTGGTGAATATTGTGGTATGAGATGATTTGTTATGCATTTACTGTTGTGTTGGAACTTTTATGACTTGTCATGCTTTGATAGAATATTGTTCTTTAAGAAGTATGATGTATGTGGGTACGGGATGGCCGATGTGACACGGCATAGGTATTGAGTGACACGGTACCGCCCAACATCCTTTATCCGGTGGTAAAAAGGAAGAGTATGATGTGGGAGTGACAACAACCACGCTAGCCTTACGAGGGTGACCTAGCAACACAAATGAGTACTTCTTTCAACTATGTGTTTTAGGACATATAGCCGTTATAAAAGCTACCATTAAAACATGACAATTGTGTGTACTTTATTTATAACATGATAATCACAGTAGATGAGGGAGAGAGGATTAAGTGAACCCATGAACCCATGTCCATTGTTCCTATAAGAGAAAATCTTTTCTTGTCCTCTTGCATTGAAGAGGATTGGGACACTTTTACATTCTTGCTTGGTTACATTAAACTTCCATCCATCAAATCAACCACCTTGTTCTTTTAACTTGTTTAGTGCATAATCAACTAAAACTTGTGACACTTTAGTTGTAGGGCATAGATAACTTTTCCTTCTTGCTCCTGCGGATCGATACCTTACTTCCACATTGAGAGGTGCTACGGTGATCCCTTGCTCTTGGGGGTAATCAAGTACTTTTCTGGCGCCGTTGCCGGGGAGCGTAGCGCTTAAGTTTCTATTCTTGTGTGCACTAGACTAAGCTTGGGGAGGTTTCTTTAACTTGTTTTATATCTTGCAACCATCTAAGCTTGGGGAGGTTCCTTTAAACTTGTCTGGTTGTAAGTTCCTCATTACTTTTGCTATGGGTTTTTTTGGATGATTATACACCTGAGGAACTTGAAACATTTACACTTGAGGAACTTGAAATATTAAAAGAAGCTGATTATTTCTTTTCTCAAGTAGATGCTTATGTTATTAAACATAAAAAAATAACTCTTGCTGCCATGGAAAGAACTAATATTTTTCAGGAAGAGGATGGTGAAAACATAGGCTTGGAAGAGGAAGATTGTGAAGAAGAGGATAAAAACCTAAGCTTGGGGATGCCCATGCAATCTCAAGAAGATGCTGAAAAAGATGAACAACTAGAGAATGAAGAGTTGGATCTCCCAACTTCACCATCAACAAATGATAGTAACACTCAAACTCAAAAAGCTTTTGTTATCTATGAGAACCCATGTTATGATGAGTGTGAAGCTGAAAATTCTATGGTCTTATATGATAGCCCATGCTATTATGATGAAACTAATAATGCTACTAGTGAACTCATTGGTGATAATGAGGAGTGTTGCTTAAACAAGCTATATGATAATGCTTTAGATGATGGTCCTATGCTTATCGATAATCCTCCATGTTTAGAAGTTCTTACTAAATTATGTGAGGATACTAATGATATACTTGCTGTTTGTGACAATACTCTCATTCATGAGAGTCCTACATTATTCCTGAATTCTCCTAATAACACCATGGAGGAGAAAATTGCTTATGTGGAGAAATACTTATGTGGTTTGCAATTATCTCTAGTTCCAAATCTTTGTTGCAACCATGATATTGAACTTGATATTGATCTTAACAACTATTATGAAAGAGGGAAGCATGCTAATGAATTTCAAAATAAAATTAATGATCCTCTTTATGTTCCCAAATTATCTAAGTTGGAAGATTCTATTGGTTATGTGGTTGAATACACTTCTACTACTTGCAACTATTATGAAAGAGGAGGTGATAAGAACCCTCTTTATGCTACTAATAATTATGGGCTGCAAGTAACTATTGCTAATATGCATTGGAAAACTTCTATTCATTGTGATTCATCCATATACAAAATGCCAATGCATAGGAAGAAAATTAGACTTCGTTGTTATTACTTTTGTGTTTTGTGTTTCTCTCAACCAAGTTTAAACTTGACTATTATTTTGATCGGTTTGAGAGAACCATGGGACCCTGGTATAATGCATGGAACACTTCCCAAGGAAGAGGGGCACATCATTCAAGCTCCCTCATGAGCTTCATCTTCGATAAACAACAAGTAAGAAGCCTAGCTATATGGCTATAAAGAAAGCGCTTTGCGGGAGGCAACCCGGTTATTTTTTTGTGTGATTTTCTTTGTGTCCTCTTGCTGTACCAAGATACTTTTTTTATAGTTTAGGTTCTGGAATTTTTGAATAAAGTGCCAAGTTTTACCCTTTTTGGTTTGAAAAAGTTGCTTATAGCGTTCGGAGATTTTATTCCTGCACGAGTCAGTGCACGGTATGATTTTTAATTCTTATTATGTAACTCCGAATGAGCTCATATTTGAACTATAGTTGCAACTTTTCATCCTCTGTATACATGAAGTTTTTCGGAATTTTTCGAGAAAGTTTGGTAGGGTAGAAAATACGTTTTGCTGCTGCTATTTTTCTGGACAGATTCTGTCCCATTTTGTTTGATGCATGCTTTGAGCTTTTAAGTTGAATCTTTTTGATCCAATTGAGTTTATGAGTAGCCATACAACATTATACACTTTCTGGACATCTCATATGAATTTTTGTTCAAGGATTATATGCAGTAAGAAACATATTTGTTTATCACTATTAATGCACCCCACAGAAAAGAAATGGGAGAAACGGTGTTTTGAAGTTTTTTCACAGGGATTGGATGAGATGCACCAAGAGCTATCCAAGGATGGTGAAGACCATAAGCTTGGGGATGTGAGGACAACCCCGCTGGACCTACACACTCTCGGTTTGCACACATCCAACTTCTGTTTTTCGATCGAAACACTTTATCGCATAAACTTGGAGCGTCTTTTGTTTTGTTTTGGTTTGATTTGCTTTGAGAGACCACCACACTATCATTTATATATGGAGAGCTACTGGAAATATGGGTTGAAATATGTTGGATGCTTTTATAAGATTGGGAAAAGGGATGTTTGAGTTGATTTTTAATGATACATATAGTTGCATGATCCATGAGCTTGTTTATGAGTAATAGTTTGCAAATCCTTTTTGAAGAGCTATCACTTATTCATGTTTTGGTGCTGATTGTTATTTTACTTGGTTTAACATGGATTAGTTAGTTCTATGGACACTCATGCATGCATCTAGATGGTCAACTTTCTCCCTTTTGCTAGCCCAAACATTCCAACAAGTTAAAACTTGTTTCCAACACCTTCAACCAAAGTTATTCCAGTGAGTCCACCATATCTACCTACTAGCTATATGCTATTCCGAGTATGGTCATCATGATATTTGTGTTATCTATACCTCTGAATGAAAATGATTATGTTATTGATTGCCATGGGAAAAGTTGGTTATATAGCTCTCATGAACTTGATGCACATTTTTACTATCATTGCTATAAATAAAACATGACCCATTGTGATTAAGATTATGATGCTAGTGGCTTGATAAATGTTCGAGGTTGGGAGTTAGCCCATATGTGCTGTCACATGCAAAGCTTTCAACATGCTCCATTTAGTTGATATCATGTGCTTTTGTCTATGGATGCCTATCATGGTGAAATAAGGGGGAAATGATTTAGTTTGAATGAGTTTGTATAAATGGTTAGAGAGACGCCTGGGCCGCTAATCTAAGCCATGCATTATTCATGGTGGAAATTTACTTACATGCTATGGTGAATTATCTATGACACACCTTACAATAAAAAGCTATTCCAATGGTAAATAAAAAGGGTGTTGAGTTGGTTCATCTTGTTTGTTTGTCTTGTCATTTTGATATGGGCTTGTTCCATATCCTGGGACAAGAGGTACCCTAGTTGACGCTCTTGATGATACTATTATTACTTACAATGATAGATAACTTGAACTTGCTTTTCCCAAGTTGAGTAATTATGGTGTAGGTACTTGTATTCAAGGGGCATGAGACATCCAACCTTTACTTTGTCAAGCACACTACTCATATTTGCTCTCACATTAAACTATAATCATTCAAGATGCTATGATAAGGGAATGAGAGCTTGACACCAAGTATTACCACATTGCAATCATTAACTTAAGTAGGAGAGTTTGGAGGTTAGATGAAACTTATGCATGCTTTACCTCTACTCACCTATTCATCTTTCCAAAGTGTCCACCAAACATATTCAGATTTTCATCATCACTCTATGGCCACATGTATGCAAAAGTAAGAATGTCCATACTACTATCTGTTATGTTACACTTTGTGAACTATCATTGAACATCCTTACATTGAATACTTGATATCACTTCATAAACTGTTTTGCATATTGCTACTCCTTTGAAGAATGAATCATTTGACTCTATGTAGCAGTAGCAATCATCTTTGATATCCCTTGTTAGTATTAAATTGCAAAGTCCATATTAGTTTTATCACCTTCATACTCGAGAACGAGTATAGGTTAAACTTGGGGATGTTGATGCATGTAAAATGCATACATGAACTTTGCATTATTTTACTTATATTCCAATCATATTTGCATCATATAAGGGTTATATCAATGTTTTATAATGATTTTGGGAATACTTCATAGTTTTCCCATTTATTTGGAATTAACCCTGTTTTCCAGAAAATGTCTTTTTTAGTGTTTCAGACTTTCCGGGAGCTTCGGGACTCCAAAAAGGGCAAGGCCAAAGAGCACGGTTCAGAATTTTCGAGACGAACGCAATGGGCTTAAATTGAAGACCAGAAGCCCAACAGGCTTGAAATTAGAGGGTCCCACACGGCCTACTGTACCTGGCCGCGTGGGCCCACCTCTTTTCCCCCTCGGAGCTCCGTGGCCGTCGATCTTTGCTCCACCGACATAGTCTTGACCTAAAAACGCCTATAAAAATAGCCCCCCGACGTTCTCTGGAAGGAGTGCCGCCGAAACACAGAAACACCGAAACGGAGATCAGGAGCTGCAGATTGGAGGGGGAGAACTCCGGCGGGGCGCTGCCGGGGTGGTCTCCACCTTCTCCAACGACTTCTCCACCGTCTCCATGATGAAGGGGGAGTAGTCCACCCCCTGGATTTGGGTTTGTGGTGGTAACTTATGTATCACTCCTCTCTTTGAGCTTCACTAATTAGTACCGTATGAGCTGCTGAACATGATTACGGTCATCTATGTAATACCTTTGTGGTGAATATTGTGGTATGAGATGATTGTTATGCATTTTCTGTTGTGTTGGAACTTTTATGACTTGTCATGCTTTGATAGAATATTGTTCTTTAAGAAGTATGATGTATGTTACGGTGATCCCTTGCTCTTGGGGGTAATCACGGCTTCAGCAGCCCGAACCTCCGCGGCATCGGCCCGATTGGAGAGGACATCAGCCCGAGTGCGCGCGACCTCAGCCCGAGCATCCACTGCATCCACCCGTGCGGCAAATCTGGCCGCCTGAGAGCCGCGCCGGTCACCTCTGCCGCGCATGTGTCCGACCATCGATCTGAAGTAAAGGGGAAGATCTAAGCTAGAGGAGGCGGCTCGGAGAAGATCTAAGCAACTAGAGAGCTGCGGAGCGGAGTGGGTCAGAGGAAGAACGCACCTGAGCTGGGGATTGAGAGCGACGAGGAACGGCGGCCAGCGGTGAGCAGAAGGGCACCGATGGGGAACTGTGAGGGGGCGGGAAATGGGGAATGTGGAATAGGGTGGCGGCGAGAGGGTCAGCGTCGAGATAGGGTTTGAGTTGCGTGGCGGCAATGGGGAAAAATCCCCCGCCCCCTCCCCCTTAATTTTGAGCCAAAAATTTTTGGCCTTTGCCACCAATATTCCCTCTTCGCACCTTACGTATATGTTCGATCACTCTGGATTTTGCTCGAATCATATAAAAAATCAAACAAATAAGAAAAAATGTTATAATTTTTAAATAAGGTTTACGTATCCTATGTACTGTTCATTTAAGTTGATATACAATAAATTTAGAATATAATGAAGAGATTATATGATGTAGTATAAAAGCATTGAGTTTATACTCAAAGGTGTGGTGAACCGGCAGGGACATTGTACTCGGCACAATAGACCTTCAGTGCTTTTTTTTTTGGAATTGCGTAACACAATTACCACAGTCTGTAGGTATCATGTGATAAACACATAGAAACTTTCATGATTTTCTGACATGTTTTACTTATTATACAAAAAAATCCATTAAAAACCAATAAATCAATTAAATGCAAGAACAATAGATATTCAATTTCAAAACTCCCAAAAAAATCACAGTACCAACATTTTGTGATAAGTATCATTATAAAATTCAATAACAACATTTTAAATAATTTTTAATACACGAACATCGTTTTAGGGCAAACTCGAAGTGTGTTCGGACCCTCCGGATATTGGTCTATCAAAATATGAGCTAGTTAGCTACAAATATTTTATAATTAAGTACTTACTACAACACATGTACTGATATCATTTAGTGCAAGATGACAATTTTCATACATATTTACATAGGTAAAAAAATGGCATGTAAATTATTACTCCAAAAATTTGCGTATATATTTAAATGCAATTTTTTTTATTCCGATGCAGCATTTCAATGGATGGGACAACTCATTATTATCGTTTAATCGATAATAATAAGTTGCCAGACCCACAGAACTATTAGATCAGAACCAACAATTATATATATGCAACTCTAAATTGCAAGCATGGGGACTCGAACTTGGGTGGGCAAGGAAGACATCAACATCTCCTTGCCACTAAACTAAGCCTATGATTGGGACAAAACTCCAACCGTTAGATATGTGTATTAAAGTTAGAATGCACATAGCCATACAATTTTTTTTGAAACTGCGTAATACAATTACCACAACCTGTAGGTATCATATGATAAACACATAGCAAGTTTCAAGATTTTCTGACATGTTTTACGTATTATATAAAAATTCTATTAAAAAGCCAATAAATCAATTAAATGCAAGAACAATAGATGTTCAATTTTAAAATTCCCCCAAAAAACACAGTACCAACATTTTGTGATAAGTATCATTATAAAATTCAACAATAACATTTTAAAGAACTATTAATACACGAACATCGTTTTAGGGCAAACTCGGAGTCTGTCCGGACCCTCCAGATATTTGTCTATCAAAATATGAGCTAGCTAGCTACAAATATTTTATAATTAAGTACTTACTACAACACATTAATATAGGTAAAAAATGGCATGTAAATTGAAAATAATTAATAAAAAGGTAAACCTTTGTGTATATATAACTAGAAAACAAAAAAAGTTTGATTGCAATGCAACAGTTCGATGGATGTGACAATCCACTATCATCGACTACTAATTAATCGATAATAGTGAATTGCCGGAGCCACAGGACTGCAGGATCACAACCTTTTTATATGCAACACCGAAATTGTGAGCGTGGGGACTCGAACTTGGGTGGGCAAGGAAGACATCAACATCCCCTTGCCACTAGGTGATAACCCCCAAGAGCAAGGGATCACTGTAGCACCTCTCAATGTGGAAGTAAGGCATCGATCCGCAGGAGCAAGAAGGAAAAATTATCTATTCCCTACAACTAAAGTGTCACAAGTTTTAGTTGATTATGCACTAAACAAGTTTGGAGAACAAGGTGGTTGATGGATGGAAGTTCGATGTAGCAAAACAAGAATGTAAAAGTGTCCCAATCCTCTTCAACGCAAGAGGACAAGACAAATGTTTTCTCTTCTAGGAACAATGGACATGGGTTCATGGGTTCACTTAATCCTCTCTCTCATCTATGGTGATTATCATGTTATAGATAAAGTACACACAATTGTCATGTTTTAATGGTAGCTTTTATGACAGCTATATGTCCTAAAACACATAGTTGAAAGAAATATTCATTTGTATTGCTAGGTCACCCTCGTAAGGCTAGCGTGGTTGCTCTCACTCTCACATCATACTCTTTCTTTTTACCCCCAGACAAAGGATGTTGGGCGGTACTGTGTCACTCAATACCTACGCCGTGTCACATCGGCCATCCCGTACCTACATACATCATACTTCTTAATGGACAATATTCTAAACACAAGTGCAATGATTTATATTTCGTGTGTGTGATCACAACTCTCTCATCTATCTACACTTGGTGGTGTCAATCACCTCATGACAATGATAAACAAGGCATTATGAATAAATCAAACCATCACATGCATCATAAAATATCTCCAAAGTATGACAAATCACAAAAGCTCCAACACAACGGTAAATGCATAACAAATCATCTCATACCACAATATTCACCACAAAGGTATTACATAGATGACCGTAATCATGTTTAGCAGCTCATACGGTACTAATTAGTGAAGCTCAAGAGAGAGGAGAGATACATAAGTTACCACCACAAACCCAAGTCCAGGGGGTGGACTACTCCCCCTTCATCATGGTGATGATGGTGGAGATGTTCTTGCTGTAGATGTTGATGATGAACACGCCGGAGGGGAGTGGAGCCCTCCGGAGGTGACTCCGGCGGCGTTTCCCCCCTCCGATCTTCTCCGGCGGCAGCCTTCTAACTCTCTGTTTCGTGGTTCTGTGTTTCTCCGCCGCCTCCTTCCAGAGAACGTCGGGGGACCTTTTTTATAGGCGTTTTTAGGTCAAGACGGAGTCGATGGACGAAAGATCGACGACAATGGAGCCACGAGGCCGAAATGAGTGGGCCCCACGCGGCCACAGTACCTGGCCACGTGGGCCACCCCCTTTTCGCCTTGCGGGCTCCGTTTGCTTGATTCCTTCGCTCCTACGTCTTCTTCCTTCCAAAATAACGACCTCTGTATTTTTCCAGAATTTTATGACGACGTTTGGGTCCCTGAAACATAAAAGGAAAGATATAGGGTTTTCTGCCTGCGCAGGGTTAATTCCATAAAAATAGGAAACAATTATTTTATTTCCTAAAATCATTAAATAACAGTGGTATAACCCTTATATGATGCAAATATGATTAGAATATAAGTGATAAAGTGCAAAGTTCATGTATGCATTTTACATGCATCAACATCCCCAAGCTTAACCCATACTCGTCCTCGAGTATGAAGGTGATAAAATTAACATGGACTTTGCAATATAGCACTAACAATGGATATCAAAGATGATTGATACTGCTACATAGAGTCAAATGATTCATTCTTCAAAGGAGTAGCAATATGCAAAATAGTTTATGAAGTGATATCAAGTATTCAAGACAAGGATGTTCATTGATAGTTCACAAAGTGTATCATAACAGATAGTAATATGGACATTCTTACTTTTGCATACATGTGGTCCATAGAGTGATGATGAAAATCTGAATATGTTTGGTGGACACTTTAGAAAGATGAATAAGTGAGTAGAGGTAAAGCATGCATAAGTTTCATCTAACCTCCAAACTCTCCTACTTAAGTTAATGATGGCAATGTGGTAATACTTGGTGTCAAGCTCTCATTCTCCTATCATAGCATCTTGAATGATTATAGTTTAATGTGAGAGCAAATATGAGTAGTGTGCTTGACAAAGTAAAGGTTGAATGTCTCATGCCCCTTGAATACAAGTACCTACACCACGAGTTACTCAACTTGGGAAAAGCAAGTTCAAGTTATCTATCATTGTAAGTAATAATAGTATCATCAAGAGCGTCAACTGGGGTACCTCTTGTCCCAGGATATGGAACAAGCCCATATCAAAATGACAAGACAAACAAACAAGATGAAAAACCTCAACACCCTTTTATTTACCATTGTAATAGCTTTTTATTGTAAGGTGTGTCATAGATAATTCACCATAGCATGCAAGTAAATTTCCACCATGAATAATGCATGGCTTAGATTAGCGGCCCAGGCGTCTCTCTAACCATTTATACAAACTCATTCAAACTAAATCATTTCCCCCTTATTTCACCATGATAGGCATCCATCGACAAAAGCACATGATATCAACTAAATGGAGCATGTTGAAAGCTTTGCATGTGACAGCACATATGGGCTAACTCCCAACCTCGGACATTTATCAAGCCACTAGCATCATAATCTTAATCACAATGGGTCATGTTTTATTTATAGCAATGATAGTAAAAATGTGCATCAAGTTCATGAGAGCTATATAACCAACTTTTCCCATGGCAATCAATAACATAATCATTTTCATTCAGAGGTATAGATAACACAAATATCATGATGATCATACTCGGAATAGCATATAGCTAGTAGGTAGATATGGTGGACTCACTGGAATAACTTTGGTTGAAGGTGTTGGAAACAAGTTTTGACTTGTTGGAATGTTTGGGCTAGCAAAAGGGAGAAAGTTGACCATCTAGATGCATGCATGAGTGTCCATAGAACTAACTAATCCATGTTAAACCAAGTAAAATAACAATCAGCACCAAAACATGAATAAGTGATAGCTCTTCAAAAAGGATTTGCAAACTATTACTCATAAACAAGCTCATGAATCATGCAACTATATGTATCATTAAAAATCAACTCAAACATCCCTTTTCCCAATCTTATAAAAGCATCCAACATATTTCAACCCTTATTTCCAGTAGCTCTCCCATATATAAATGATAGTGTGGTGGTCTCTCAAAAAATCAAACCAAAACAAACAAAAAGACGCTCCAAATTTATGAGATAAAGTGTTTCGATCAAAAAACAGAAGTTGGACGTGTGCAAACTGATACGTCCATTTTGCATCACTATTTTATATCATAATTTACTGCTATTCATCGATATATTTCATATTTAGAAGTGTTACTGTTATTTTACCTATTTTGCATGTTTGATGAATAATGGAGAATTGGACACCGGAGTCAGGATTCTGCTGGAAAAAGCACCGTCGAGATGCACTATTTCTGAAGATCAATAAATCGAAGGAGACATATGGAAGTTCCTATTTTACCAGAAGATGGAGGAGGCCAAAAGGGGAGCTGAGATGGGCCATGGTGGGCCCTCCTCACCCCTTGGCGCGGTGGGGCCCCCTGCCGCGCCGACAGGTGGTTTGGGGGCCCTGGCCCACCTCAGCCGTTCCCCCTTCGCGTACTTGACCCCCTCGAACCCTAACACACGGGGACGGCCATCGAAATATTCCGCCGCCTCCACGAGGCGGAAAACACCAGAGAGCGAAAAGCTCCCCTGCAGGAAGAAATCTGCCGGGGGAAATTCCCTCCCGGAGGGGGAAATCGTCGCCATCATCACCGTCATCGAGCTGGACTTCATCGGGATCATCATCATCATCATCTCCACCGCCAACACCATCATCACCGCCGCTGCACCCCGTCTCCGTTATAACATCTAGGGCTGAATCTTGTCTATTTCATAGGGGAAACTCTCCCGGTGTTGATTACTCTTGTTATTGATGCTATTGGGTGAAACCATTGGACTAAGGTTTATGTTCAGATTGTTATTCATCATCATATCACCTCTGATCATGTTCCGTATGATGTCTTGTGAGTAGTTCGTTTAGTTCTTGAGGACATGGGAGAAGTCTTGATGTTAGTAGTGAACTATGTTGAGTAATATTTAATGGTTTGATGCTTAAGTTGTGGTGTTATTCTTCTAGTGGTGTCATGTGAACGTCGACTACATGATACTTCACCTTTATGGGCCTAGGGGAATGCATTGTGTATTCGTTTGCCAATTGTGGGGTTGCCGGAGTGACAGAAACCTGAACACCCGTTGGTATATCGATGCATGAGGGATAGCAGGATCTCAAAGTTTAAGGCTGTGGTTAGTTTAACTTAATTACTTTCTTGTATTTGCGGATGCTTGCAAGGGGTATAATCACAAGTATGTATTAGTCCTAGGAAGGGCGGTGCATTAGCATAGGTTCACCCACACAACACTTATCAAAACAATGAAGATTAATCAACTATATGAAGCGAAAGCACTTGACAATATCCCGTGTGTCCTCAAGAACGTTTGGTCATTATAAGTACAACAACCGGCTTGTCCTTTGCTGTAGAAAGGATTGGGCCACTCGCTGCAACTATTACTACTGCATTTTATTTACTTGTACTTTATTTATCTGTCATATCAAAAACTCCTAAAAACTTGTCTGTGAGCATTTACAGTGAATCCTTCATCAAAACCGCTTGTCAACACCTTCTGCTCCTCGTTGGGTTCGACACTCTTATTTATCGAAAGTACTACGATACACCCCCTATACTTGTGGGTTATCAAGACTATTTTCTGGCGCCGTTGCCGGGGAGTGTAGCGCTATTGGTAAGTGGAATTGGTAAGGGAAACATTTATTGTACGTGCTGTTTTTATTTTTGCCTGCTGCTATATCTCATTATGGAGGGGTCTTCTCTTGAATTCCTATTTGGGAAAACAACTACCACTGCTAAGGTAGTAGAGGAGGCGCCAGATGAGCAGGTAATACCGTTCAAAATTCCTATGAAAATTGTTGAACGTGTCACAAATAACCGCTATGCAGGAGATGGAACTGTCCATCCTGGAGATCATTTGTTATTTCTGCATGAATTGTGCGAGTTATTTAAGTGTGCAGGTATCTCGATGGGAGAAGTTAAGAAGAAATTATTCTCTCTATCACTGTCTGGTAAAGCTGCACATTGGTATAAACTGCTGAAGAATGGGTATTCTCTTGGATGGGAGGAAATTGTACCTCTCTTTTACTCCAAATTCTATCCTCCAAGTGAGATTCATAAGGATCGGAACCTCATATATAACTTCTGGCCCTATGATGGAGAGAGTATCGCTCAAGCGTGGGGGAGATTGAAGGCATTAATGCTCAAATGTCCCATTCATGAGCTTCCTGGTAATATTGTTATTGATAACTTTTATGCAAGACTCTCCTTTCAAGATAAAACTCTATTGGATACCACTTGTGCTGGATCGTTCACTCGTAATAAAGAAGAGTTTAAGTGGGACCTTCTTGATCGGATTCAGGAGAACACTGAAGGATGGGAGAATGACAAAGGTAGGGAGTCAGGTATAACTATGACTTTGAGTGTGTTAAAAATTTTATGGATACTGATGATTATCGCAAAATTAGCACTACTTATGGTCTTGACTCTCAAATTGTTGCAAACTTTTATAAAGCCTTTGCTTCCTATTTCGGTTTGCCGAAGGAGGGTTTTAAAAATTATCATGAACCATATAAAGATGAATCTGTTTCTCATATATCTAAAGGTGTTGAGGTTAATGTTGCTGATCGCATTATTCCAGAACCTTATATTGAAAAAGTTCCTTTTCCTAATAAGATTAAGGAACATACTATCATAACTGGTGTTGTTAGTAAAAGTAATAAGAAAACTACCAAACCTGATGAGCAAATAACTGTTGAACCTGTTGTAGCATTGGTTAAAGATCTTGTCACTGAAAATTTAGAAGATAGACACATTATCTTTTGTGAGGATGCTTCTAATATTGTCTCACATCCTAAAAGTTCTAGGAAGTCTAGTGTTCCTGTGCTTTCTGTTGGGATAGGTGATCATTGCTATTATGGTTTATGTGATATTGGTGCAAGTTCTAGTGCTATTCCTTATGAGCTTTACAGGGAAATTATGCACGAAATTGCTCCTTGTAAACTTGAAGAGATTGATGTGGTTATTCAGCTTGCTAATAGGGAAACTATCTCTCCAATTGGTATCATTAGAGATGTCGAAGTCCTTTGTGGTAAGACTAAATACCCTGCTGATTTTCTTGTACTTGGGTCGGCTGCCAATGATAGTTGTCCTATTATTTTTGGTAGACCTTTTCTGAATACTTGTGGTGCTGTTATAGATTGTAAGAAAGAGAAAATCTTTACTAAATTTGCTGGTGAATCTTATGAATTCAATTTCTCTAAATTTGCTAAAGCACCTTATGAAACTGAATTGCCTAGTGAGGATTTTGAAATTGCTCAACTTGCATCTATTGTTCTTGCTCCTAACAATGCTTTGCAGCAACATATGGAGAATCATGAAAGTGAGAACTTCAGGGAAGAAAGGAATGAGCTTGATGAAGTATTCCTTCGTCAACCTATGCTCAAACACAATTTACCTGTGGAAGATTTGGGTACCACAATGCCACCCAAGGAGGATCCTGTTTTTGATTTGAAACCTCTGCCTGATAATCTTAAATATGCTTATATTGATGATAAGAAAATATATCCTGTTATTATCAGCTCTAAACTTTCAGGTACAGAGGAGGAAAGGTTATTGGGAGTGTTGAGGAAACACCGCGGAGCTATGGGATATACTCTTGATGACCTGAAGGGAATTTCTCCTACTATATGTCAGCACGCCATCAACATGGAACCTGATGCAAAGCCTGTTGTTGAGCATCAGCGTCGTTTAATACCCAAGATGAAAGAAGTGGTAAGAAATGAGGTATTAAAACTTCTTGAAGCTGGTATTATTTATCCTATTGCTGATAGTAGATGGGTAAGTCCTGTGCATTGTGTTCCTAAGAAAGGAGGAATTACCGTTGTTCCTAATGAAAATGATGAACTAATTCCTCAAAGAGTAGTAGTTGGTTATAGGATGTGCATTGATTTTAGAAAGGTTAACAAAGTAACTAAGAAAGATCATTATCCTTTGCCTTTTATTGATCAAATGCTTGAGAGGTTGTCCAAGAAAACTCACTTTTGTTTCCTTGATGGGTATTCTGGGTTTTCTCAAATTGCTGTGAGAGCGCAAGATCAAGAGAAAACTACTTTTACTTGTCCTTATGGAACTTATGCTTATAGACGTATGCCTTTTGGTTTATGTAATGCTCCTGCTACTTTTCAAAGATGCATGTCTGCTATTTTTCATGGCTTTTGTGAGGAAATTGTGGAAGTCTTCATGGACGATTTCTCCGTCTATGGAACTTCCTTTGATAATTGTTTGCACAACCTTGACAAAGTTTTGCAGAGATGTGAAGAAACTAGCCTTGTTCTTAATTGGGAGAAATGCCACTTTATGGTTAATGAAGGAATTGTTCTTGGACACAAAATTTCTGAAAGAGGTATTGAAGTTGATCGAGCTAAAGTGGAGGCAATTGAAAAGATGCCTTGTCCCAAAGATGTTAAAGGTATTCGTAGTATTCTTGGTCATGCTGGTTTTTATAGGAGGTTTATTAAAGATTTCTCTAAAATTTCCAAGCCTCTTACTAATCTTCTTCAAAAAGATGTACCCTTTGTTTTTGATGATGATTGTAAGGAAGCTTTTGAAACTTTGAAAAAGGCTTTAATCACCGCTCCTGTAGTTGAACCACCTGATTGGAATTTACCTTTTGAAATTATGTGTGATGCTAGTGATTATGCTGTAGGCGCTGTTCTTGGGCAGCGAGTAGATAAAAAGTTAAATGTTATTCATTATGCTAGTAAAACTCTTGATTCTGCTCAAAAGAATTATGCCACTACTGAAAAAGAATTTCTAGCTGTAGTTTTTGCTTGTGACAAATTTCGACCCTACATAGTTGATTCGAAAGTCACTATTCATACTGATCATGCTGCAATTAGATACCTTATGGAAAAGAAAGATGCTAAGCCAAGGCTTATTAGATGGGTACTTCTTTTGCAAGAATTTGATTTGCATATCATAGATAGAAAAGGTGCTGAAAATCCTGTTGCTGATAATTTGTCTAGATTGGAAAGCATTCCTTATGATCCTATTCCTGTTAATGATAGCTTTCCAAATGAACAATTGGCTGCAATAAGTGTAAGTTCGCGAGATAGTCCTTGGTATGCTGATTATGCTAACTTTATTGTTTCCAAGTACTTGCCTCCAACCTTTTCAGCTCAGCAAAGAAGGAAATTCTTTTATGACTTGCGGCATTACTTTTGGGATGACCCACACTTATATAAAGAAGGAGTCGATGGTATTATGCGAAGATGTGTTCCTGAATATGAACAACAGGAAATACTGAGGAAATGCCATGGAAGTGCTTATGGAGGGCATCACGCTGGAGATAGAACTGCGCAGAAAGTTCTACAATCAGGTTTTTATTGGCCTACCCTCTTTAAGGATGCAAGAAAGTTTATTTTATCTTGTGATGAATGTCAAAGGGTTGGTAATATCTCTAGACGCAATGAAATGCCTATGAGTTATTCTCTTGTTATTGAACCATTTGATTGTTGGGGATTCGACTTCATGGGTCCTTTTCCTTCTTCACAAGGTAATACTCATATACTTGTTGCTGTTGATTATGTCACTAAATGGGTAGAAGCTATACCTACTAAAAGTGCTGATGGTGAGACCTCTTTAAAAATGCTTCAAGATGTCATTTTTCCTAGGTTTGGTGTACCTAGATATCTTATGACTGATGGAGGTTCTCATTTTATCCATGGTGGTTTTAGAAAGACTCTTGCTAAATATGGTGTTAATCATAGAATTGCTTCAGCCTATCATCCTCAAACTAGTGGACAAGTAGAATTGTCAAATAGGGAGATTAAATCTATCTTGCAAAAGACTGTTAATAAATCTAGAAAAAATTGGGCTAGTAAGTTAAATGATGCTTTATGGGCTTATAGAACTGCTTATAAGAACCCCATGGGCATGTCTCCTTATAAAATGGTTTATGGTAAAGCTTGTCACTTGCCTTTAGAATTAGAACACAAAGCTTATTGGGCAGTGAGAGAACTTAATAGAGATTTTAAACTTGCCGGTGAGAAAAGGTTGTTGCACTTAAGTTCTTTAGATGAATGGAGAAGTGAGGCTTATGAAAATGCTAGACTCTTTAAAGAAAAAGTTAAGAGATGGCATGATAGGAGAATTCTTAAAAGAGAATTTAATGTTGGTGAGAAAGTTCTATTGTATAGGTCTCGTCTCAGATTTTTTGCAGGAAAGTTACTCTCAAAATGGGAAGGACCATTTGTTATTGTGGAGGTGTATCGTTCAGGTGCAATAAAAATTGCTTCATTGAAAGATAACTCTACACAAGTGGTAAATGGTCAAAGACTCAAGCATTATATTTCTGGAGATTCTATTAATGAAGAGGTTGATACAATTAAAGTGGTGACTCCGGAAACTTTCATTGAAGAACATTTTTCTGGGACTGCAGAATTCGATTCGAATAGGTAACAGTTTCGGTAAGAAAAGTTTCGCGAATAACTTTCTAGAAGATATTTTCGTCGTTTTTATTAAATATGGAAAAATAAGAGACCGAACCGGATGGGAGACGGCACCCGTGGTGCCCAAACCATAGGTCGGCGCGGTGGGCCCCCAGCCGCGCCGCCTGGTGGTTTGAGCACCCCGGAGCTCGTCTCCGATCAGGTTTCCTCCTGTACCTTCCTTATGTTGTAAAACTTTTTGCTATATAACTCACCCGAACCCCCGAGGTTCGTATCTCGCCTTTTCATCGTGTTTCGTTTCGAGCTGTTTCTGTCCAGATATTGTTTTCAGATTTAGAAGCGCCATGGTCTCCAACAACAACAACAAGGGCAAGGAGCCTTTGGAAGACGAGACTCAAGACCCCAAGCTGAAGGAGGAAGTCAAGAGCGAAGATGAAGGAGAAGTGGAGGAAGACCCGCGCGAATACCCGCGCGCTACCGTTGCAAGCATCGGAGTGGTGGCAAATCCATTCAAGCCCAGGCAAGGGCGCGGATGAGCACCGGAGGGAAGGTTCCACGACACTTCTTGGCTCCCAGGACATCTTCCCCAGGCAAAATAACCCCTTCCATACTCTTATCCATAAGCATCAAATTGAGAGGATCCCGGAGGCTGAGTTGCCTAGTGGTTGGAATATAGATCGTTCTAACAATACAGGAAAGAGGGATTCTGCTGCTGAGGAGTGGGGAAACAACTCCAAGAGTTGGGACTCGCAGTCTGACAAGTTTATGAATCGCATCGAACACAACTCTGAGCTGATTCGCGCCCTCACCTACAAGATTGATGAACTGAAGGAGCTGGTTGATAAGCTTATCAACAATCCACCACCGAAGGAGTAATTCATCATAAGTATTGGCATCCCCTTGGTTTGTTCCAAGCTTGGGGGAGTGCCGCGGTATCACATCATTATCTTTACCTTTTACTTTTCCATAAAGTCATATCGTGAGTAGGGAAGTTATCTTATATGATGGTTTGCAATGTGGAAGTATCTCTCTTTTAGTTGGTTATCTATGTATCCCTTGGTGTGAGTTGCCGTTATGAAATATTAATGAGAAGTTTTATCATTTACTTTCTGCATACTTTATTTTAGCTTGCAATTCTCTTTCATATTGATAACCTTGTTGTTAGTATAGGGATCACTTTTTAGAGCACCAAGTTAATCTTTTTGGTTTTGGCAAACTTAGCATTGGTCAGTAGTAGACAATACTTTGAGACTTAAGTAGAAGAGGGAGTGCATGCAAATATATTATTCCATGATCTTTCTTTCTTTGTGGCTCATAAGCTTAGTATTCTTAAGTTAAACTATTTGTGCTTCTAAGGAAGATTGCATGATTATTCTTATCACTTGTATAATTGTTTGTATCCCTCAACTCTTATGCTTGCTACATAACCTTGCTAGCCAAAGACCTGTATCGAGAGGGAATGCTTCTCATACATCCAAACCTTGAGCCAAACCATTGCCATTCGAGTCCACCATAACTTCCTACTATATGGTATTTTGCGCCATTCCAAGTAAATACTTCATGTGCTACCTTTAAATTATTCAAAACTTATTACTCCTAGTTTTGTGTCACTGTTTATTAGCTCATGAGGGTTCTGTAGAGTTTCTCTAGCACTTTTGTCAAACAGACTTTCACCAATGGACTAGTGGCATATACACCGCTTATCCAACAATTTGCAAAAAGAGCTGGCAAATGGGGTGCCCAGTCCCAATTAACTACAACTTTCATTAATAATTCTCTTCACATGTTTTGCCCTGATTTATCAGTAAGCAACTTAATTTGCAAATAGACACTCCTCCATGGTATGTGAATGTTGGAAGGCACCCGAGGATTCGGTTAGCCATGGCTTGTGTAAGCAAAAGGTTGGGAGGAGTGTCAACTATAAAGAAACTAAAATACATGTGTAAACAAAAGAGAAGAGGGATGATCTACCTTGCTGGTAGAGATAACGTCCTTCATGGGAGCCGCTCTTGAAAGTCTGGTTGACAAGGGGTTAGTGTTCACTTTACTACGATTCGTTGACAACGACATACATAGCTCAAACAACTATTTTCATACTCTCTATATGCTTTGCAAAACTTAAAAGCTCTAGCACATGATTTAATCCCTGCTTCCCTCTGCGAAGGGCCTATCTTTTACATTATTGTTGAGTCAGTAAACCCATTCCTCTCTATCTCAAGCAAGCATTTGAGTTGTTGAGATCCAATTAGTTATATGTGTTGATACTTCTAATCATATCTCTCATTTCCTTGTTTCGCACAATAGCTTTTATCCGAATGAATATAACTTTGAAAGTTATCAATGACTGTAAGGAGACTGTTATGATTAAGGCATGTAAGTTCTGCTATATAAGCTCTGATATAAAGACTCTTCTCGAAAGATAAGTATGATCTGTTAATTGTTCTCTGACCAAGAGTTTAAGTTTGCCTTCACCAATCATGGTTCTCTTTATGCACTTCATCGTGGTTCCCTTTACTTATTTCAAGTTAGATTATATGAAGGGAAGTTGCTGTCTAGAATGACTTGTGTATCAATGAATGTGATGCTTCTTGTCCGTATTTTATTTATCGACACTTTGCTCCATAAACTTGTGGTCATGTTTACTGAGCTCAGTTTTCGCTTGGGGACAAGCGAGGTCTAAGCTTGGGGGGGTTGATACGTCCATTTTGCATCACTATTTTATATCATAATTTACTGCTATTCATCGATATATTTCATATTTAGAAGTGTTACTTATGTTATTTTACCTATTTTGCATGTTTGATGAATAATGGAGAATTGGACACCGGAGTCAGGATTCTGCTGGAAAAAGCACCGTCGAGATGCACTATTTCTGAAGATCAATAAATCGAAGGAGACATATGGAAGTTCCTATTTTACCAGAAGATGGAGGAGGCCAAAAGGGGGAGCTGAGATGGGCCATGGTGGGCCCTCCTCACCCCTTGGCGCGGTGGGGCCCCCTGCCGCGCCGACAGGTGGTTTGGGGGCCCTGGCCCACCTCAGCCGTTCCCCCTTCGCGTACTTGACCCCCTCGAACCCTAACACACGGGGACGGCCATCGAAATATTCCGCCGCCTCCACGAGGCGGAAAACACCAGAGAGCGAAAAGCTCCCCTGCAGGAAGAAATCTGCCGGGGGAAATTCCCTCCCGGAGGGGGAAATCGTCGCCATCATCACCGTCATCGAGCTGGACTTCATCGGGATCATCATCATCATCATCTCCACCGCCAACACCATCATCACCGCCGCTGCACCCCGTCTCCGCTATAACATCTAGGGCTGAATCTTGTCTATTTCATAGGGGAAACTCTCCCGGTGTTGATTACTCTTGTTATTGATGCTATTGGGTGAAACCATTGGACTAAGGTTTATGTTCAGATTGTTATTCATCATCATATCACCTCTGATCATGTTCCGTATGATGTCTTGTGAGTAGTTCGTTTAGTTCTTGAGGACATGGGAGAAGTCTTGATGTTAGTAGTGAACTATGTTGAGTAATATTTAATGGTTTGATGCTTAAGTTGTGGTGTTATTCTTCTAGTGGTGTCATGTGAACGTCGACTACATGATACTTCACCTTTATGGGCCTAGGGGAATGCATTGTGTATTCGTTTGCCAATTGTGGGGTTGCCGGAGTGACAGAAACCTGAACACCCGTTGGTATATCGATGCATGAGGGATAGCAGGATCTCAAAGTTTAAGGCTGTGGTTAGTTTAACTTAATTACTTTCTTGTATTTGCGGATGCTTGCAAGGGGTATAATCACAAGTATGTATTAGTCCTAGGAAGGGCGGTGCATTAGCATAGGTTCACCCACACAACACTTATCAAAACAATGAAGATTAATCAACTATATGAAGCGAAAGCACTTGACAATACTCCCGTGTGTCCTCAAGAACGTTTGGTCATTATAAGTACAACAACCGGCTTGTCCTTTGCTGTAGAAAGGATTGGGCCACTCGCTGCAACTATTACTACTGCATTTTATTTACTTGTACTTTATTTATCTGTCATATCAAAAACTCCTAAAAACTTGTCTGTGAGCATTTACAGTGAATCCTTCATCAAAACCGCTTGTCAACACCTTCTGCTCCTCGTTGGGTTCGACACTCTTATTTATCGAAAGTACTACGATACACCCCCTATACTTGTGGGTTATCACAAACCGAGAGTGTGTAGGTCCAGTGGGGTTGTCTTCACATCCCCAAGCTTATGGTCTTCACCATCCTTGGATGGCTCTTGGTGCATCTACTCCAATCCCTGTGAAAAAACTTCAAAACACCGTTTCTCCCATTTCTTTTCTGTGGGGTGCATTAATAGTGATAAACAAATAGGTTTCTTGGTGCATATAATCCTTGAACAAACATTCATATGAGATGTCCAGAAAGTGTATAATGTTGTATGCCTACTCATAAACTCAGTTGGATCAAAAAGATTCAACTTAAAAGCTCAAAGCATGCATCGAACAAAATGGGACAGAATCTGTCCAGAAAAACAGCAGCAGCAAAACGTATTTTTCTACACTACCAAACTTTCTCGAAAAATTCCAAAAAATTCATGCATACAGAGGATGAAAAGTTGCAAGTACAGTTCAAATATGAGATCATTTGGAGTTACAGATTAAGAATTAAAAATCATACCGTGCACATATTCGTGCAGGAATAAAATCTCCGAACGCTATAAGCAAATTTTTCAAACCGAAATGAGTAAAACTTGGCACTTTATTAAAAATTCCAGAAACTAAACTAAAATAAACTCTCTTGATACAGCAAGAGGACACAAAGAAAATCACACATAAAAAAATAACCGGGTTGCCTCCCGCAAAGCGCTTTCTTTATAGCCATATAGGTAGGCTTACTTACTTGTTATCAAGATGGTTGGAGTGAGCTGGCTTGGCATCCCCAAGCTTGAGTGGTTGTCCCTCTTGATCTTTGAGAAGTGTTTCATGCATAATACCAGGATCCCATGGTGCTCTCAAGCCAATGAAAATAATAATCAAGTTGAAACCTAGTAGAGAGAAAAACAAAACACAAAAGTAATTACAACGAAGTCTAACTTTCTTTCTATGCATTGACATTCTGTATATGAATGAATCATAATAAATAGAAGTTTTCCAATGCATATTAACAATAGTTACTTGCAGCCCATAATTATTAGTATCATAAAGAGGGTTCTTGTCACCTCCTTCATAATAGTTGCAAGTAGTAGAAGCAAATTCAACCATATAACCACAAGAATTATTCAACTTAGATAATTTAGTCAAATAAAGAGGATCATGAAATTTATTTTAGAATTCATTAGCATGCTTCCCTCTTTCAAAATAGTTATTGAGATCAATATCAAGTTTAATATCATGGTTGCAACAAAGATTTGGAACTAAAGATAATTGCAAACCACATAAGTATTTCTCAACATAAGCAAATTTCTCCTCTATGGTGTTATTAGGAGAATTCAGGAACAAAGTAGGACTCTCATTAGTAAGAGTATTTTCACAAACAGCAAGTATATCATTTTTATCCTCACATAGAGTAGTAACAAGTTCTAAACATGGAGGATTATCAATAAGCATAGAACCATCATCTAAAGAATTATCATATAGCATATTTAAGCAACACTCCTTATTATCATCAATAAGTTCACTAGTAGCATCTATTATATTATTAAAACAACAAACAATCAACGGTCTAGATTAGTTAGGCATAATCAAATAAAGACCAATGGCCAAGATTCACTTTGCAATCTCCGGTCGGCAGCAGCGTTGATTTATCTCGAGTATTAATTTAGAGATATAAGCGCACATAGAGTGTCCTCTTTCCTCATGTCCAGGTTAAAAAGAAGGAAAGTGATCACGTCTTCAAAGCGAAACCTTCCTCAATCCGACCACCTCATCATGATTCTAGAGGGTTCAAGATCGGATCTCCCCGCAGCTTAGATGTGGGCAGTCAAGTTGCCCTTGAACAGCCCATGAAATTCCTGGAGCGCGTCGATGGCTTGCCGAATAAGGTTGGAGAGACAGCCCATGAAATTCCTGGAGCGCGTCGATGGCTTGCCAAATCCGGTTGGAGAAGCAGATCATGCGATTAACATTCAGACGCCGAACACGCTGATGGTGTTTTTCAGCCGGAGCGAGATGTGGAGCAGCTTGGCGGCAGTACGTAGATTCCACGGCTGATCTGGAGATGGCAGCGTCCTTGGCTTGGAGGCGGCAACGACAATATCATGCCGAAGAAGCTAGCACGAGGCGACGACGGTTATCTCGCGCAAATAAAGGACAAACTCAGAAGGTTTTAGCAGTCTATGAGGAGTCCGTATAGCAATATTAATCTGGCAAGAAGCTGCGATGTCGGAAGCAGTCGACGACGGCGCTTCCAACGGCGATCTGGCCTCAACGAAGCTGACAAACTCACAAAGTTCTACGAGGAGTCTGTATGGTGATATCGATCGATCTGGCAAGAAGCTGCACATCTGAAGCCCACGCGGTGGTTTGAATCGATGGCGACCTACCAACCCCACGAACCAAACGCTCATGGGGCGCCCGACAGCAGTAGCGCTCATGGAGCGCCCGACAGCAGTAGAGGATTTGGTGGCCCGACGTGCAGTTTGCAACAGCGCCGATTGAATTTTATTTTTGATTATTTTCAGATGTATCAAGCCGGTTATGTCCTCCCCTCATGTATTAGCATCTATACGATCTGATGAAGGCTGAAGGCCAGATGCAAGAAGTTGTAGATGCATGCACGCATGGAGCTATGGAAGGCATAGTCGCTGTTCAAAATTAAACAAGGAGACCATGAAAACCTCGCGGCTCTCACCACTGGCTGATATATGTGTGAGAGCGAGAACGGCACTTGATGTACTGAAGGCTACATAGCGCGTAGAGCGAGCAAACTAAGCAAAGCTTGGCGAGTGGAGCTGCGGAGGCACAGAGCTGGCTCGAGTTTCATACGGAGAGGAGCCGGAGTCCAATTCACATTTGTGTGTGCTTAACAGAAGGAACTAAAACAGAGAACATACGCGGTTAGCTCTGTCAAGGATACATGCACGATTTGCTCTGCCAATTTTTTCCAATTTTCGCTTCTCTTTAAGTCTTTTTGCATGCTTATTTTCTGAGGTCTGTACGCTAAACTATTTATTTAATTTGTGGCTCAAGTCAGGAGTATTTATCAGACTGGAAAATCAAAGATTCTTAAAGACTATCCGTCCCTAGATCCTTGCCAGGGAAACAAGGAAACTGAGAATGGAAATACATGTCCTCCAAAGAATAAGTAAGGTTAGTCGGTCTGTCAAACAAGCAATAAGTAATACATTTTTTGGAAATAAATGACTTTATGGATGATAGATTGTAATATGATTATTATTCTAGCCTATTACATCCACAAAAAATAATTATAGGGACGACCAATGAAGAGCAAATTAAAGTAAGAGATCAAGACCATGTGAACAAATGATGCCTGAGCAAGGATGGCGCATCAGAGTACATATTGATCTGTTCCAGGTATAATTTGCATCCTGCTTATGATTTTTGTCCGCGTCAGACATTTAATAATTGACCAGTTAGACATACAGTTCTCACTACAAAGCTAATTCAAATTGTATTGATTATTGCTAATATAGCTACTGTAGATTTACGTTTTGAAGGATTCAAACAAATATGCAATGGTGTATGCCACGGTTGCGAGAATGTGCAAGGAATGTTATATCATGACATATGCTTTATCATATAGTTCTTATGTTACTGTATTGTATAACCCGGTATTGCTGATTTAGGTAGAGTTAATGATCTTATATTCAATTCATATCACTCCAATGGACCTAGGGTCATAGATTTGAACTCTCAGATTCCTAGACTTATTCACATGTGTTTTTGGGAAATCATGTTCACGCGAGAAATCAAACTCAAAAAAATTAGTAATACAATCGCATTATATGATTTTTTTCTTCGATCAAATACAGAAGCCCTGTAAACATTAAATTGCATCCTGATAAACATGTATTCATTGGTTGTTTTCCTAAAAACCAGTGAGCTCTTAGTTTACAAGGTTTGCCCTCCTTAGTAATTTGGTATAGCATTTGTCATTACATTTATTTAGCTCTACGGTTTCCTTTTTTTCAGTTGCTTTAGCTGAACTCCCATTTATGTATTAGGATTTGTCACCGTGTGACTGCAGTATGAAGGGCAAAATGATGTGCTATTCTATCCAAGCTGTGCAAGAATGATCGAAATTATATGGCTGCAAGTATAATTGATGCCTTACTTTACTTCGTAGACTTATTTTGTTCTATGCAGGGGGGTCGTCAGTATAAACTTCTGTCTACAAAAGATAATCATTCAGAATCCATGGAAATATAACTTTTAAGCATGAAAATTGGTGAGTACTTCCATTTTTTTCGTAATTTGTTTACTGACTTTTTATGCGTCAGTGTTAATTTATATACAGTTGGCGAACTAGATTGGCAAAACATCTTTAAATCAGGGTTCCAATTCATGTAAGCTACATCATATAACTCAATTCTCATTTTATGCACCATATCATATATTTCGAGTTGTAAAAATAACAGCCTATGATTTAATATTTTCCATGCAGTGTGTTGTATATATTGTCATTTCAGTTTGCTAGAGAGAACTTCTTTACGTACTATTAGTATGCTGAACTGACAAGACATAAAATTATGACTGTCATGCGGAAACTACAACCTTCCTTCAAATATAACAATTATTTTAATTTCGCTAATATTCAAAATATGAAACCTTTAAATATTCTCGGACTCAAAAGGATCTAATAGAAAATTAACTACAGACAGTGCAGTATGGATTCTGCCCCAGCTCTTAGGGACATAGGACTATCGGCAACGTAATAGTCGATACTTGGATTGGCAGGTATTACTACTCTTCTAATTCCTATGTATTTCCAAGCTTAATAATATATGATACTTTTATCTATGCGCTTAAGAGAGCTAGAGGCGTATGCTACAGCTATTTTGAATATGCGTGAGAGTCGTGTAGCTTTAATTTTCTTTTACAGTAATCCATAGTAGACACAACTCTAGGTCATTAAGAATTAACAAGCATCGATGAATAGAATGAGTGGTTTATATACAAGACAATGATGTTTAGATCTAATTCTTAGTCAGGACTTCTCAACTCAATATTTGATACACGACGAAGAGAAGAGAAGTGGACCAAAGAGGGAAAATATGATGATTTCCAGGAAAGTCTCTATATGCTATAACATCCATCTTTTACCGCCGCATACCATGGCATAAAAATTAATCTTTATTATCAAGTCTTTGTTCATCGGAACTTGGAATTTTTAGTATATGTATATGAATAATTACTGGTGATTTTAAAAATTATAGTTCAGTGTGAGGTCATTGTGAGAAGAGCATATATTTCTGAAGATAAAGTTCACAAGAAATCTAGCCGCACAAATGCGCGGGCCACCCAGCTAGTAAAGGAGCATTATTAGTTTCATCATAATAGTATGGGTTATCATATAGGACCATAGAATTTTCAGTTTCACACTCATCATAATATGGGTTCTCATAAGCTTCTTTAGGAGTAAAATGTTTAAGAAAAACCTTCCTCAAAATACTCCATTCACTTTTCACTTCATCATCCAAAGACCTGTACCAATCACGAGCATTACCAGATAAAGACAAATATAATAACTTCCCTTTTACCTGATCCTCAGAGATACCAGGAAGCCTAAATAAACCACATATTTCTTCCATTGTCTCTATGTGTTCACGTGTAGACTCAGTTCCATCCCCTGTAAATGGATTTTTCATAACTCTTTTAACATGACCAATAGGAATTTTATATCCCACTTTAGGTACCTCAGACACAGTAGTTTCAACCACTTTAGGAGTAGTGGCATAAGCACTTTCATATAAAGCAAGGTGCAGCGATGCACGATTCATAAAAGCCATAGTAAAACTGATGAGAAACTTATAACCAAACAAGTTTAAAGGAACCTCCCCAAGCTTAGATGATTGCAAGATATAAAGCAAGTTAAAGAAACCTCCCCAAGCTTAGTCTAGTGCACACAAGAATAGAAACTTAAGCGCTACGCTCCCCGGCAACGGCGCCAGAAAAGTACTTGATAACCCCCAAGAGCAAGGGATCACTGTAGCACCTCTCAATGTGGAAGTAAGGAATCGATCCGCAGGAGCAAGAAGGTAAAGTTATCTATTCCCTACAACTAAAGTGTCACAAGTTTTAGTTGACTATGCACTAAACAAGTTTGGAGAACAAGGTGGTTGATGGATGGAAGTTCGATGTAGCAAAACAAGAATGTAAAAGTGTCCCAATCCTCTTCAACGCAAGAGGACAAGACAAAGGTTTTCTCTTCTAGGAACAATGGACATGGGTTCATGGGTTCACTTAATCCTCTCTCTCATCTATGGTGATTATCATGTTATAGATAACGTACACACAATTGTCATGTTTTAATGGTAGCTTTTATGACAGCTATATCTCCTAAAACACATAGTTGAAAGAAATATTCATTTGTGTTGCTAGGTCACCCTCGTAAGGCTAGCGTGGTTGCTCTCACTCCCACATCATACTCTTTCTTTTTACCCCCAGACAAAAGATGTTGGGCGGTACTGTGTCACTCAATACCTACGCCGTGTCACATCGGCCATCCCGTACCTACATACATCATACTTCTTAATGGACAATATTCTAAACACAAGTGCAATGATTTATATTTCGTGTGTGTGATCACAACTCTCTCATCTATCTACACTTGGTGGTGTCAATCACCTCATGACAATGATAAACAAGGCATTATGAATAAATCAAACCATCACATGCATCATAAAATATCTCCAAAGTATGACAAATCACAAAAGCTCCAACACAACGGTAAATGCATAACAAATCATCTCATACCACAATATTCACCACAAAGGTATTACATAGATGACCGTAATCATGTTTAGCAGCTCATACGGTACTAATTAGTGAAGCTCAAGAGAGAGGAGAGATACATCAGTTACCACCACAAACCCAAGTCCAGGGGGTGGACTACTCCCCCTTCATCATGGTAATGATGGTGGAGATGTTCTTGCTGTAGATGTTGATGATGAACACGCCGGAGGGGGGTGGAGCCCTTCGGAGGTGACTCCGGCGGCATTTCCCCCTCCGATCTTCTCCGGCGACAGCCTTTTGACTCTCTGTTTCGTGGTTCTGTGTTTCTCCGCCGCCTCCTTCCAGAGAACGTCGGGGGACCTTTTTTATAGGCGTTTTTAGGTCAAGACGGAGTCGGTGGACGAAAGATCGACGACAACGAAGCCACGAGGCCCAAATGAGTGGGCCCCACGCGGCCATAGTACCTGGCCGCGTGGGCCACCCCTTTTCGCCTTGCGGGCTCCGTTTGCTTGATTTCTTCGCTCCTACGTCTTCTTCCTTCCAAAATAACGACCTCTGTATTTTTCCAGAATTTTATGACGACGTTTGGGTCCCTGAAACATAAAAGGAAAGAAATAGGGTTTTCTGCCTACGCAGGGTTAATTCCATAAAAATAGAAAACAATTATTTTATTTCCTAAAATAATTAAATAACAGTGGTATAACCCTTATATGATGCAAATATTATTTTTTTGACCGATCTACCGTAGGGGAATCCCCTACGGTGTATTTTATATATGATTAAAAAAAAAGGTAAACAGAAGTTTACATGGTACAAAGGCAGGTGAGAGAGTCAAGAATCCATGACTCAATCAGCCCAAAACAAAAAAAGATGGTGGGGGACTAGTTAAAGATTTGAGCAATACAATCCAAGAGAGGTTGAACTTCTGTTGTTTTTACCCTGTATTGGTGCAGCAATATGTCCTGTCTTGTGCGTATGCGCCAGCTCTGAAATGTGGGCAGCACCCCTTTGAAAATTAGATCATTTCGCTCTTTCCATATATTCCATGCAGCAGAGGCAAAAAAATTCTAGGAAATTGGGGTGCAAAAAGCAGCTGGCGGCCTCTGCAATCTGAGCTCGCGAAGTCTTATTTAGGTCCCAGGAGATACCAATATAGTCCCAACATTTCTGTGCAAAAGGACATCGGAAGAACAGATGATCACGGTCCTCTAGAGTGAGTTGTTCACATAGCACACAGTTTGGGCCTCCATCCACCTTCCAGTGTTTCCTCAACATCATGTCTTTGGAGTTTAGGCGATCGTTTATCAGTAACCAGGCGAAGACCTTCAACTTTGGTAGGCATCGAGATCGCCACAGTTGTGTTAACACTGGATCTTTGGGCACACATTCAAACATGTACCTATAAAAATCTGCTGAGGAATATTTTTGCTTCCCCAAGCAAAATACCGCTTGTCAAAATCAGGATTTAATTCCACATTCTCCTCACAAAGCTGCTGCATTTCTTGATATTCCTGAAAAGCTTCCATGGACAGAGGTAGCGAGAATAAAGTATGGTGCTCTTGGCAAGTCAAAACTTTCTGTACCGTGTCATCCTGTTTTTCCACAAATGAAAACAGACGAGGGTATTTATCTGCCAATAGAGTGTCATCGATCCAAAAATCCTTCCAGAAAAGAACAGTGTGTCCATCTCCCACTGTGCATGATGTAATGCTTCTGTATATGTCTGAGATATCGAAAACATCTCTCTACCAAAAGGACCCTTAAGTGATAAAGTGCAAAGTTTAAGTATGCATTTTACATGCATCACTAGGCTAAGCCTATGTTTGTGACAAAACTCTCACCGTTAGATATCTATTATAATTAGAATGCACGCGAGTCATGAATGCACATTAGCAGGGCTAAAACTACAGGCCGGCAGGTGCGCAGCTTAGGGCTAGCTAGCTCTGCATCGATGCCGGTACATGCGCGCATGCCTGCACGGCACGCCGCTCCCGTGTATGCAGGCTGTGCAGCGTGCGCATGCCTGGCGCGTCGTTGTATCGGTGTATGAGCGCACGCACTCGCTTGCCCACTAGGTCGAAGCGTGGCGCCCTACCGTTCATGTCCGGAAGAGCTGCGCGTGCTGCCGTGCGCCCCGTGCATGCGCACCGTGCCGCGCTCCGCGTCGCGGTCTCTGCAGCCGTGCTAACGCCTGCTCGCTCACAGCGCACGCGTCTCAGGTCGTCGGAGAGCGAGCTTAATGGCCTGGCTCGATCATCACGCTCGCCAGAGGAAAGTTATGACTGCACGCCGCGCCGCCGCGCCTATACGTCTCCCCACTAGCGCGCCGCTCTAAATTTTGATCCCGGCAGCGTGCTCAACACTCTTATCCGCGCGCCTCTCCTCTACTTTCGGTCGATCTCTCTCCCACATCCAAAAGAGATCTAGAGATCGAGCTCGATCGAGATCTGTATAGGTATAGCGCCGCCAACAATGGCCTGGACCACCATCGAGGTTGTCGGCGAGACTCCTCTGCAGGCCGCGCACCCGGTGGAGTTCCTCGGCCCCGCTGCCTATGGCCGCGGGAACGTGCTCCAGTTCTTTGCCATCGGTGGATACGTCATCGCATGGCGCGCGGCTCACATGATCATGCAATCGCTGTACCGCGATCATTGCATGTACAAGGTTGACCCTGGCGCGGATGGCAGCGGGGTCTACGTCCGTCTCTACGATTCACCCATGGCGGCGAAGATGCACGGCGACGTCTTCTGGGTGAGGGACACCCTCGTCTGCTGCGTCCAGGTCAGACCGGAGCTCCTCCATGACGCTAGACTCCCACCGGTGTACCCGATTGTCCGTGTCCTCCATCGCGGCGCCTAGAGCTAGATCAATCTCTGGCCGGCCGGCATCTCTCTCTGCTTTAATTTATTCTATTTCTTCCTATCTATCTGAACTGATGTGTGTAGCGCTTTGTTGTCGACATCGCGCGTTTGTACTGCGTCGTGTAGGCCCTCGATCGATCTGTTGCTGCTTCTATGACTCTGATTCTGCTATATGTAATGGTGTCGATCGTTATCTCTGTTTTATTATTTTTGGTGGTTTATAAATTGTCCAAATTGTTGTCACTATTAGAAGAACAGAGCAAAAGTAGTGTAGTATACTAAAACTGAACTCTTCTAAATTCAGCCACAAACTGTTTACTAGCGACGGACGCCCATCACGACCGCCTAAGAAGTACTCTACGCCGGTCAGATATCCAAGCCGTCGCAAATGGAAATACATTGGCGACGGTCAGAAAGATTAACCGACGCAGGTGTTATCAGAGACGAACAGAAAATTCCAGCCGGCTGAGGTGTTTTATCCCAAACGGCCGTTTTTCTTTTTGGTTTGACCAGCTCTAGGTCCCGTCTACCATTTGAGGTTTTGTACTAGTGATCGTGTCTTCCCCATCCGCTTCTGTAACTGGATCCGCGACATTCTAACCACTGATAGGACCGCTATCATGCTCAATGGGGTGCCTGGACCTGGATCCAATGCCGTAACGGGCTATGACAGGGATACCCTTTGTCCCCCTACCTCTTCATCGCCATGGCTGATCTGCTCCAGCGCCAAATCATCCAGGCTCTCTCGGACACGGAACTCACGCACCCCATCGACCCATCGCTTCCAGCCGCCGTGCTACATTACGCCGACGACACCCTCATCCTAGCCAAAGCTACACCTGCTGCTGCAACCATCCTTCGAAAAATTCTGGACGATTTTGCGGTAGCCACCAGACTCACAATAAACTACCACAAAACAACTTTCGTACCCATCCACACCTCTCAGGCCCTAACCCAAACCATTTCTAACACGCTGGGCACACCAATCTCCTCCTTTCCTCAAACCTATCTTGGACTACCCTTCTCGCCACTCAAACTACCTCCATCAGCCTTCCAACCTCTCCTCAACCGCATTGACAGATACCTGGCTAGGTGGAAAGCTTGCCTACTGCACAAAGGTGGCAAGCTTGTCCTCCTAGCGAACGTCCTCGATAGCCTCCCCACCTACCATATGTCGTCCCTCCTCATCCCGATCATGATTCTTCAGAAAATCGGTAGGCAACGTCGGACCTTCTTCTCGTCGGACGATGATTCTAGCTCGGGTGCTCATTGTCTTGTGGCGTGGGATAACGCTTGTACCCCAAAAAACCGTGGAGGTTTTTAGAACAAAGGCACAAAGTGACCAGCTTTTTAAACTAATAAAGCCACAACGGCAGTTTACATGATGCTAAAGGAACAACTTACAGGCAACAAAACAACAAGATACAAAAAATTACAACGCATTCGAAACCATCATCAGAGCAAGGTCTGTGTCGGAGAACGACGTGAAGCAAGCAAGCCATGAGGGGAGACCCTGCCTTCGTCTACCTCCTGCTCATCGTCGACATGTCTTTCGCCTCCACCTTCGAAGAAGACCCCTATTTTATCGCCCTGGGTCGTCGGGCGCCGCACCATCAGAAGGAAGAGAAGCTCACCCTAGAGCACCAAAGCGCCCACCAGAAGAATTGCAGAGGGAGCACCCAGCAAGGAAAACACTGCATGCGAGCTACCACAGGCGCCGCCACCAGCACCGACAACCAGGCCCGGCGCAAGCTTGAGGCCGAGGACACACACTGGAGATACGACAAGAAGAAGGCAATGATGCCGACGTGGAGTGTCAGGGCTCACCCGAGCCGCTGGCTCAGCATAACTGCCAGGACGCTGCTGCCGGATAGGGGTCCCTTTCCCCTCTCGCCCAGGACCAAGGGCGCCGTCCCACCGACACGCAGGGACCCGCAGCAGGCGAGCGAAGCAGGCAGAGAGGAGCAGCACGACCACACCACGACACACACCGCCTCAAGAAACGCCGTCACGACCACGCCGCGAACCACACGCAAACGACCACCATTCCGCAGCCCAAGACAGCGCCTCCAAGAAGTACGCGACGCCGTAGCGCCACCGCCGCCCAATGTAGAGGCTCTAGGGTTTTCACCTGAGCACAGGGGAGGAGGGGAAGGGGATGTACCTCGGCATCGCCTCCAACGAGGAAAACGGCGTCCAGGACATCGTCGACGGCGTGGCCACCCTGCTGGCCAAGGATTTCTCCCAGCACAGGGCCCCTGCCCCATCGGATTTTGCGTGAGACGCAGCGGCCAGCTGCAGATCTGGCGCCAGGAAACCGACAGGGACGGCCCCGCGCCGTGACCCCGCACCACCGCCCATTCACTGCCCGCGCGGGCAAGGAATGAAATCCACAGCACCGACAAACGTCCCCCCGCCGCCGGGGCCGACGCCGCCCTCTTCGCCCGAGGCTGCCGCCCCAGATTCCGAAACTCTCCACCCGAAGCAGCGGAGCAGCAAAGTCCCCGCCGCCATCGTCCTTGGCAGCGGTGTCGGTGTTTCGGCGGGTGCCTCCGGTGGCGGCGAGGGAGGAGGTGAGGGAAGGACGCGGTGGCTAGGGTTTCAGTCACCGCCCGAGTCTCCCAGAGCTGAGCGACGCGGGGGGCTTTCTATACCTTTTGTTGTTTAAAATCAAAAAAACTGTGGAGGTCTTGGAATAAAAAAAATTGCACTTACAAAACCTTTGCCTTATGTTGAAATTTGGCTATAAATTCTTGCATACAGAAGACCTACCTTGGAAACCATGCCACCATACACCATACCAAAACCAATCCTACCTCACCATCCTACTCACTAAATTTATGCCAATGCTTTCGCAGCTAACACAATGCCAAGTCCACAACGGACACTCCACTTTCTTCTGGGATGACAGATGGATAACCACTGAGCCACTATCAACTATTTAGCCAACCCACTACTCCCGACATACCAAACAAAAAGCCCTTGTTTCCAAAGTGTTGAACGATGGGATTGAAAACAACCTGCGTAACAGGCTAACCCTTGCAGCTGAGCTGGAACTCGAGTCGCTTTCTGATCTTTTGCAGGACTTCGCATTGTCAGAGCTGCAGGATCAAAGAACTATGCTGAGCGGAGAACAGTTCTCCACCGGAGTAGCCTACAAGCAGATGCACCACCACCTTCTATGTGATGCCGCAACGCCGATCTGGAGATCAGGCGTCCCACAGCAAACCCGCGTCTTCGCTCGGCTCCTCCACCTCGACAGACTGGACACGAGGAAAAACCTCTTCCACAAGCACATCTTCGAATCCAACAAGTGTCGTCGCTGCCTGTTCGAGGTGGAGGATTGAGACCACCTGCTCTTCCGATGCCCGACCGTGGTGCAAGTTTGGACAGCTCTTGGACTGCCTCCTCTCGCCTTCTCCTCAGATGACCTTTGGATTACCAACAAGCAACATACCCTCTCAGCTGACATGTGGCCCTTCACGCTGATATTTGCGCTCTGGAAGATTTGGGACTCCAGGAACGCACTAATTTTCAGGCAGCTAAACCTGACAGCCAGGGTAACCATCGAGAACACAAGAGACAATGTTACCCTATGGGCTCACCGCATTAAGGACCCCATTAAGTTAGCCTCCATTCTTAGATGGAGAGACCACCTCTCTGATGTAATCTCTCTCGCCTAATTTGCACTCTTGAAGACTCGTTTGATGCAATGGAATTCAGGTGGGGATTCTCTCTCCCCCCGATGACCGCTTCAAAACAAATCGAGTTTGTTTCCTTTTGATAAAAAAATTGTGATTTTTGTGTAGCCTAAAATGTTTTTGTAGCGAAACTTTGCAGATATGTATAATTTGTATCCATGTACATAAAAAAGCAGAATTTGTGGACACATCCAAATATCATTGTTTTTTCCTTTTTGATAATACCGGGCTTCAAGGAGCCCGGGTGCCAAAACATTACACTCACAACCCACCGCGTGCTTTTTGGAGGCCGAGCTTCTACGAGCTTGTTTTTTGAGAAGTTCAAAATTGGCAACGAAAAGTTTGGATAAATTCGAAAAATAAATGTTGGATATAGATAATTGTAGAATCTATGAAAACTAATCCAAAATTCATTGTATTTAGGCCGAGAAAAAATGACAAATTTATGGATCTGGGTGCGGTGAACAAATTTGTCATTGTTGTGTAGTTAGAATAATAAAAAATTGTAATCACATTTATGGATCTACACTTATGATTTTATTTTGGAAATTTTGCATCTTACAAGTGTTTTTTTTAAGACTTCCTGGATCTCGGGCTCCATTTTACATTCCGTGGGCTGTGTTGTCATATTGAAGGGTCTACTAGGACAACCGCTACTAGGCTGGTAGAGAATAGGTCCATTCGGGAGATCCTACATATAGCTTCAGTGCGGTGTGGAAGGCTTCCGCCGCCTGAAGCAATGCTTCATGGGCCGCTTTGAAGCGGCCCAATAAAAGGTACCTATTTTTCTTTTTATGTTTAAAAACTGAATGTTTTCTAAATCTGAACAAACTTCAAATGTGAACAATTTTGAAATTTGAACAATTTTCAAATTTAAACATTTTAAAAATGAACAATTTTTGAATGTGAATAATTTTCAAATTGGAACGAATTTTAAATCTAAACATTTTTCAATTTGAACATTTTTTGAAATGAATAATTTCTTTATGTGAACACTTTTCAAATTTAAACAATTTTTAGATTTAAACAATTTTTGCATTTGATTTTTTTTGAAAACAAACATTTTTCAAAACTCATAAAGGAAAAAAAGAAAAAAAACAGAAAATAAATTTAAAAATGAAACGGAACAGAAAAAGGCAAACAAAAAGAAAAGAAAAGAAACATTGGAGAAAAAATAAAAAAATTAAAAAAGGTAAATCCGCCGATATGGGCCAGCCTAGCAGAGAATCACTTTCAGCGGCGCATTTGGCGGTCCACTCACTTCATGTGCAAAGAAGCACATATTGTAAATTGGCACGGGCCTGTTCACTAGTTCCAGAGAACAGTACAACTTATATCCAGTGTTCAACCCAACGACTATGCGGGCCAATTGTGTAAAAGGTTGTCATGTGTCTTTTTCTTTTTAGGGGTCGTCATGTGTCCATAGGTCACTCACTGTACTCCGTTTCATTTATTTTTGTGCATTGTATTTTTTCATGGAGAAAACATTTCAAGCTAAACCGTTTTTTCCAATTAGAGACAACAAAATGCCGGCCACAGAAAAGATTGGACTTGTAGCTCTAGGATGGAGAACATCAGCAGCGGGCATTGCCTTTTGCGACCTCGAGCCACATCCTTTTCATTAGTTGTGTCAACGTCTCGACCGGCCTACTCTCTCCATTCTTAAATATAAGATTTTTTATTATTTTTCTAGATTCGTATGTATCTAGACGTGTTTTATTGTGTATATTCACTCATTTTAATTTATATGAAATCGACATTTCAATATCTAAAACAACATGGTGGAAGTAGTTTAGAAGAGTATTGGTCGTTTGTTTTTTCCCTACAAGGTCTCCTTCAGGATCCAATAACAACACCGGAAGCCCGAGTGGGAGCGGCTTGAACGCAATTTCCGCTTCAGATTAATTAGCGAATACAACATCGCATATGCTCTGGTAGATCTAATCAGATAAGGAAAACTAGACAGATGTCGCTGATCTACATACATGCCAATACTTGTGCAAACAGAAAGAGAACTAACACATACGTGTGGACGGGAAGGTCCCCACCACAGCGTTGTTTTTGCCGTCGAAAATGGCGGTGATGAGGAAATAGTCGAACGGTCGACGCAACTGTAGTCGAACAAAAGCAAGCAGTCGCTCTGAGACGCTCCCCAAAAAATCTTATCGGCCTTCCCCGTTGCTGGATCTGGAAGGACGGGGTTTCCGATGCCTACTCTCCCGGATGGTCGTGGACGCGGTCGCCGGGATGGAAAAGTCTGAGAGCAGCACAAGAACCGACGCAATGGAGACATAAAGCAATGTTGTCTGGGTTAGTTGTTGGTCCGTTTATGTGGTTCTCTATAGCCTGGGATGAATAGAACGCAAGCACCACGCGGTGGGAAAAAATAGTGCATGTGTCAAGCATGCACATACCTGTTAACACATACACACATAGTGGTGCAGCAGCAAAAAAAAACGATGTGAAGCGTTTTGAATCGAGTTAGATCTCGTTTTTTTTGAAAGATCTGCGACACGACATGCGTGGCGTGGCGGCCAGCGAAGGAGCGCGTGAACTCATCCTATTCTCACTCACTTAGTGTGAGTAGAAGGGCTCACCCTATAAACTGCTCTAACTCTTAATGTGGGACTTCTTATACGCAACCGGGAGAATAGGTTTTTAAGATTTCAGAATGTGTTGGGCTTCCAACTTGCACAAGCACCAGTCATTAATCATAGTTAAATCCTACCCAAACCATCAGAGTGACTTTTTTTTGTTAAGAAAACCATCAGAGAGACTGGATTATTAATCCAGCGCGGTGCCATGTCGACCTCATCCGAAGCGGCGCCCAAAAAGACTGCAGCAGCCTGGCCGGTGGTAGGGGCGGCCAACCGACACAGCGCAAGCTCGAAGACGGGATCGATGCCGGGGGGCGGTGAAGGGGCCTGTTGATGAAAGCAGCGGCGCATGCATCATGCATGCTGCATGCAACGCCTCCGCCCATCTCCCTTACCGCGGCATCTCACCTGGCCCCCCAGCGGCGTACCTGCCTGCCGCTACCACGTAAACCCTGTGGCCTGCCATCGCATGCCATGCATGGCTTCGCCTTCGGAACAGGCCGGCCCACGTACCTGCGCGCGCCACTGTGCATGTGCAAGTGCTTAACATTGCTACATCTCCTGCAGCCTGCTGCGTGCATTGCTTCCGCAAAATACCGAAATCAGGTCACCTTTTCATGAGGTCATCAGAGGTGCAGCATACAAGTGCATTGCATATTCACGTAAAAAAAAAAGTAAAAACTGCATATAGAACACCGGACTGGTTATACATTTCGAAGTTTTACATGTTCAGCTAACTCTTATGTATTGTAATCAAACATAAACATAATTGTAGTTTCAAAAAAAAAAAACAGAAACATAACTGTTACTTGATAAGCATAGAAGGCCCCATTTTGATCTGAGAAACCCTCCTCTCCTCTCCATAGAAGGCCCCTCTTTTGGGATTGACCCAAAATACATTCAAGGACGAAGTGGTTAAGGAATCAGCCTGTCAATTTGTAGTGCGTGGGTAATTAAAATTTTATGGATCCAAAAAAACGAGTCATTGTTTTCCCACAAATCATAAACTTCTAAAAAAAAACTAAGTTTATTATGATATTTCAGGTAGGCCTAGGGTCGATAATCAAGGTGTTACAATTGTCAAGTGTCATGCACTAACAAACTCAATCAGAAGTATGAACTGATGGAATGGCGTAGCCAATCCACACAAACTGTAACAACAGTATCAGAAAGGACATATCTTGAGGAAGTTTTAGCCAGGTAAAAGGCAACCTACATTCCATCACTAGGTACCCAAGGACCAATTGACTATTCACCGGGTTTTGGATCTGGAATCAGCGCTGGTCGAAAGAGATTAATGTGGCCCTAGGTCTCCTAGACAATTTTTACAAATGATTTAAATTATGAAAAAATAATAAATTTGCTCAACTTAACAAAACAATTGCTATCTGAATTATTTTGCTCCCTATGAAAGATACTTTCTCTAGATCCGCCCCGTGTGGAACATAGCAAACTGATAAGAGGCCTATATACTAGGTAGTGGGAAAAGCCATTAATTTGTACTATAAACCTGAAACCTGTCTAATTTTCTTGAACTAAACCAAAAGCAGCGTTTTTTAAACATGAAAACTGATGAGCCATTGATATATCTTTCTATCGTTTTACTACCATAAAATTTTACAGAGGACCACACACAGTCTTCTGGAGTATTGCGCACCAGGCCCACGTGTCAGGGCCAGGCTAGCCTTTTTAGGGGTGGGCCCCACTCCAGCTATGCCAAACTAATTGATGGTTGGATCGATGGCATCTTTGAACAGTGGGTTGGCCAACTCGCTCTTTCTGCTGAGCCGTCGTTTTCAGTAGTTTCGGGCCGGGGGTCAAAAACAATTCAGAGATCTCGCCGGCCTCTTCCTCCAGTCCAGTCAGTTATCCGCCCATGCATTCGGCGAAAGCTCTGAACTTTCTCCATCCCAACTCAACTCCACACACGGCGTGACGAGGAAGCGCCATCATATCATTGTGCCTGATGCTTCTTCTATCCATCAATCTATCTCCCCGGCCGTCTCGATCGCCGCTACATCCACATCTCATCTCAGCCTTCCTTGTGCATGCTGTCCAGACAAACCATGGCAGCGGCTGCAGCAGCAGCATGGGGCTTTGTTTATCTGCCATACGACTTTGTCTCTACCGTCTCAGCTTCTTCTCTCTCTGGTCACCTCCTGCCTCTCCTGCCCCCTCCATCCATGGCTGCAGTTAAACTGGCAGGCGCGCGTTAAATTTCAAGGAGATAGTTAAAATCCATGCCACATCAGATCGTCCTTGTTTCATTAGCTAATAAGTAATCAAGGACACCAGCCTAGGTGTTTCATCCAGTGCCACATGTTGACTGGTTTAAGTACATCCATCGCTCGCCTTTGCCATGCATGTGATATGGTGCTCGCCGTATAGAGTTAAAATTATTTACGTACACAAATCGTGCTGCCGAGCGGGCTTTCGTGAGGCAAAGCCAGCGGCTGCAGCTAATTTAATTACTTGCTTCGCGTCACATCACGATGGGGATTAATTAGTACATGAGCTAGTCGACATGTGATAAAGTCACGAAAAATACTGTCTGGACGAATCTAAACATGAGCACAGGACGCACACTGTGCATATATCACGCGCTCCAAACAACTGCATCAGTTCGTCGTTCCTGGTCCGCAACTAATTTTGTTAAGGAAGACATGGGCCGGATTTAGGCTTCCAAGTTTCATCAACAGACAAAACGATCAAAAATTACGAGCCTGGAGACATATTACTGGCCTGGATACTACTATACTACCATCAGTTATTATTTGCATGACTATATACATACCCGGCACATCTGCAAATGAAAAAGCTGTTGATAGGTAGTAGCAACTGGAGCAAGGCTGCGGCTAGGCTGAGCCCGAGACTAGTTGTCTTGGGCATGGACTAGATGGTAGCTACTGTGCGTACACACCACTGCCTTCCTTTTGCAGTTTGAGCCTCTGCCGGCGATCAGCTCATGCATGCCGCGGCAGCTCTTTTTGTGTGTTTTCTTGGAGCTAGCATGCGCGCGGCCTCAAAAGGCTGGGGCAGCTGTCGCACAGATGTTGGTCCTTCCCACGGCTAGCTCATTTCGGACGTCTAGGATCAAGTACGGTGTGCCACGGATTTATGTTGTAGATAGAGACAATGGGTTGTACTGTGTAGTAAATACACAAAAGCTTCTCCTCGTCATATGTCAATGCAATGCATGCTCTCCTGTCAATTCAAATTTACTTGAGCCAGCAGTAAAATGTACTCCCTCCGTATCAAAATATAAGACTGAGGGATATACAAGGTTTACAGTTATTAGAGGTCGGGTGACCTCGCTCAAGACAAATATGTAAGACGATGCATGGCTAGAGTATCACGCACACTGGATGTTTCAATGATGGCATTATACGCTTTTACTCGGTGCTCTCAGAGACGCGCAGCACGGAGCTATGATGCATCTGTCATTCACGAGGAAGAAGCTGCCCTAGCACTGAGGCTGAGGAGTTGATTTCGCACCAATTACCCAAGCATTATGTTCCACCAATAGATAAGTATGTTCACGGGAAAGAATTATTTATATGCCTTATTTTTTATTCAAAACGTGGTGATTGAAGGCAGTTTAACGCACTTTTACAATCTTTTAGGAAGCGATATATGCATAGCTCTCGATCTTACTCTATCTGGAAATTCGCAGCAATCTATGTCCAGCCGGCCGGTTGTGATGTTTCTCTCCCTACCCGGCAGTCAGGATATCCTCACAGTGCGAGTGTTCTCACCTGATATGCTCTCTAAGTTGTAGAAAGACTCATTAGTTTCGCTAATAGAAATCAGAAGGGTGTCCCTATTTTCCAAAAAAAAATACCGTCTGTGATTTTTTTCTTCTAATTGGCAATATCACTAATTCCCCTAATTCCATCAATTTTAATGAGACTGGGGAGTCATGCACTGATTTCGTACTTGAAACTACAATAGGATATTGATTACCTTCACTGCAACATAGATAAGAATACAAACTTGGGAGACGTGGAGACCACACCAATTGTACGAACAAAACATACTGTGACGGCACAAGAGACAGTTCAACCAAATGCCATGCATGCAGGACCTGTTAAAAGAGATCAGAAGTGCAGTCAGAGCTATAACGCAGATAAATGATTTTAAAACCTGCGCATAGTAGAAATTAACTGCTCTGTGCTATAGTACTGCATAGCTCGTCAGCTTCTGTACGTTCACCTTGTCTACCATTATTCGCAAATTCTCTCTCCCTTGATAGACACTGATACTTGTCTCACTTGGGTGCCAAATGCCAAATGAACAATACAACACCACAGTATAACATGTGGACTTCTCAGTGCGTTTTATAAATTCAGATGGCAGCGAAACGCCGAATGAGAATAGAGTGTCACGCCCCGAGAAGCTGGATGCGTGACATGCTTTAGTCCCACCTCGCTAGTTGAGGAGGCCAAGCACTGGCTTATAAGGACAGCCTTCCTCCACTCAACGCCCGGGTTTTGGGTGTGAGTGGTATGGGCTGGTTACTGAACGCTGTGTCTGTGGCGGGGCTGATCCCCAAACAACATCCAACGCTACGCGTGTGTGCGGTACTGGGCTGGCCCATTACAGTGGTATCAGATCTGGCGTCTCCCGGCCCCCGAAGGGGGGGGGGGGGGGAGATTGTCACGCCCCGAGAAGCTGGATGCGTGACATGCTTTAGTCCCACCTCGCTAGTTGAGGAGGCCAAGCACTGGCTTATAAGGACAGCCTTCCTCCACTCAACGCCCGGGTTTTGGGTGTGAGTGGTATGGGCTGGTTACTGAACGCTGTGTCTGTGGCGGGGCTGATCCCCAAACAACATCCAGCGCTACGCGTGTGTGCGGTACTGGGCTGGCCCATTACATAGAGGACTAACTGTAGAACTTTCTAGGTACATGGTCATGCACGTTAATGGAAACAATATGGCACGAGTAACCTTCTTAAATTGAACATACATATGCTCAAAAGGGAAAGGTACATGGAACATCAATTAGTATACATGATCGTCACTTGTGATTGCTTATTTAGCGTGTCTATTAAGTGAACGCATGATCCATTTGGTCTCAGAACCAAATCTCAAGGTGATCATGTAGTCCATTCAAATATTCGTACATGGATTAGTCCGTTTTAACTTAAGTAGTACTGCACAATCCAATGATCTGTCATTTTAGTTTTATTTTCTGTTAACTTGAATCTAATTACTTTGACCAGTATATAAAAATACAACCACAAATGATTTTGTTCACAGTGGCATGCGGCTTAAATTTTGTTAACAGTGTGTAGATATCTTTCATTATAGCTTTTGTTGGATTTACTACAATAAATTCTTTTGATATGTATGAACAGATATAATTAACAAGAATACAAGTGAACAAAGATGCAAAGAAAAATTGCTGAAATGACAATATAATGTAGAGATTACTGTCATATCAAATATTTGACACGTATAGAGCAGTAACTGAATACAGTACATAACATAACACTATCATAGTTCAGGCTTTCTTTGACGCAGCTATATGATACATAAGGATATGAAACTAAAACACCAAGGTGGCTGGTCTGGACGACTAAAACACCATAAGTATCTTCTATATGTATGTAACCTTAATGTAGTAATATGACATATAAAACTATTCTAAACTGATAATATCTATCATTGATCTAACATGAAATATTTTGGAATTGAGCTATGGCAACTCTGTACAATCTCGCGAGAACAAATTTTCATAGTGAAGCATGGTAAATGTATTTCAGATCTATATTCTCCTATTTTGCTAGTTAGTCTAGCTTCATGCATGGTATTTCATAGATGTCTACCTGTTTTAGTATCAAAGGCTTTTGAAAAAGAAACACATGTGGACTGCAAGGTTCTTGTGTGAACAATGATAAGATCAATCTGCTAAAGATGCTATGCAGGTTGTAAAAAATCCAGACATTATAATTTTTAATTATAAGCACGCTTGTCATGTTTACCAACATCTCGATTTATGAATTACATAAGCGCAAACAATGTTTGACACAATACATCTCAAGCATTAGAATAGAAGATTCGCAAACATCTTACTCCCCGATCCAAGCTATTAACAAACTTGTACAGGCTTAGGTCATATTTCACGTCAATTATTTAGGATCAGACGGAGTATATTTGAAACTAATGGAAATATGATGAATTAAATAGGTGTAGATAAATATATGAAAGATGTATGAGGTACTAACTTATGTTTCAGCCATCCCGGTTAGGTGCACTGCCTATTCATGAAGAAGAGAATAGCCATATATGCAAGCAATTTGGAGGGTTATGAATTATGAGTACTAACATGATTAAAGGATAACAGTGATTAATCAAAGAATATTATTTGCGGAAGTTTGCAATGTATATGATCATAACAAAGTACAATATTGACATGTATTAAAAAGTACATGGAGGTGCTACTATCTTTGCTACACACTCCTTAGCTGGAATGTATATTCAAGGATGTTATGTTTCTGCTGTTTTAGAAGTTACTAAATACAATAGGCAAATCAAGCATTGATTAATAGCTTGTCCATGATACTTGTATGCCATTTTCCAGGAGGGAGGTCATCACAAGACATGCATTAACTTCGAGCCCAAGGTACATCAAAACTATGAAATCTAATTGCAGCTGTTCTGATTGGAACTGATGGACTGAGAGTACCTTACTTAAGTTGAGAAGAGAAAACAAAGTAGACATCGTGCAAACAAAGAGCAAGAACAAGCAGAAACATGCATATAGTGAATTAGTGGTATAGACTCTCCTCTCGTCCTCTCTTTTTTCACTTCCTCATTAACTCTCATTCCTTTTCCAGCTTACAATGGACCAAAAGTACTTTCGTTAGCAGGCACAGCATCTATATATCTATTCTGGCCATGCCAGTGCAAAAGGATCCCCCTCCTACACCTTGCTAGTTATGGATACCTATTGCGGAGTCAGTACGTGGCCTTGCCTCCATTGCTCCCAGCAGCAAGCGTACACGCCGTACCTACTCACTGCAGTGAAAAGGGGAAGAGGGAAGCAAATTAAATATGTATAGAGCCCTTTCTCTTTCTGACTGCCTCACACAGAAAGGACAAGGATAGGAGAGCGAGCAAGACGTACTACTCCAAGCGGTGTGCATATACGCACATCGCACTGTTCCTACTATTACAGCAACAGTCGAGCCAGTACTGAGGTCCCTCCTCCCTCCATAAATTTTTAACAGACGTACAAGAAGTTAAGGCCAGTGGCAAGGCAAGTGCCCAGTGCACCCCCTCTTTACAGACTGCCAAGAACATAAAGAACTCTTGGAGTGCATACCACTCAAGGCCCAGACAAACCAAACTAGACGTATAATTTGGCCCACCCTATATATGGGGGTTGATTTCCAGTTCCCGGATGGTAAAACCAGCAACAGCCATTCCTTGTATTTGCTTTGTGCCCAGTGCGTGATTTTTGCCATTATGATCCACCCGATGATGCATATGGATATGGAGTATGGTACGGTACAGAAAGTATCAGCAAATTGAAGCACGGATTAAAAGCAAGAATGCGAAGCACATAAATGTAAGAGATGATTTGAGCAGTACTAAGGAAAAGGAGGAGAGTATAGGAATTTAAGGATCTGTCTGAAAGATCAGAAGTAAAGGATCTGACCTGCAATGCTCGTATATATGTAGCTTGTTCAGTGGCTGCTGGCATCAGGCTAATCCGTCGTCAATGCCTGTCTCACAATGCTTTCTGAGCTGGCTGAAGCTTCAGTCTAGGGTAATGATCACTCAAATGTGGTGCGAGTTAGTGAGGATGTATATATATCATACTCACTCGTGTTCATATGATTCAGATCTTGGCAGTATTGCTGTGGGGTGTGCCAAATTTGGTGGTGTGTTATCATATGTAGGTGCAAATGGAATTGGTCTACCAAAATCTGAGGACGGAGCAATTAGAAATGGAGAAAATGGCATCGAGATATCAGACGAAGGAATCTGATTTGAATCCAAAGCAGTGCAAGAAGAATTGATTCATTCGCCTAATTAATTTCTCTCTATATATTAATTCTCAAACCAACACCAAGAATTTAGATGGCCAAAACAAAAACGAAGACAAAATGTCAAATGTTGGCTCCTATCAATGTTATAAGATGGATCGCGCGCAAAAGGTGGAGAAGAAGAAAAAGAAGGTGACAAACTGACGAAGGAATTGTTGAACTTTCCTTCTGTACGCTCCCCGATCGAGCGAGCTCGTTCACAGATCGAGATCCAAGGAGGAATGCGCTTCTCTCTTGGAGGATGACGATGAGGAGGGCGACGAGGCAGCCGAGGAGTCCGCTCCGTGCTGAGGCAATTCCAGCGACCTAAATGGTGCCGGCCTTTGCCATCCGGGCATCCGCAGCGACAATGCGTTGGCATCGTTGCTTGACTCGCCGGCTTGAAGAGGGTTGTCGAGGTTGACTCCGAACAGCCTCACGCGCTTGGCGGCCGCGGTGGGGCTGTTGACGAGTGGCACGGAGTCGAGGACCATGGGCATGGCGACCGTGACCGCAGGGATCGGTTGCACCGGCACCGCAATGTGCATCGTAGGAGGGTGGTGGTGCTGAGGCGGAGGCGGCATGTGGGCGTGCGGAGGCAATCCGGCGGAGCCGAAGTAGAGCACCTGCTGGGGCCTGGGCGGGCCGGCGGCATTGACGTTGCGGAAGTCGAAGCCCTGGCGGAGGCGGTGGTGCTCGTAGAGCGTGGCGGGAGGGCCGGGCGGCATGAAGAAGCCGCCGGCCGCGGCGGCGCCCCAGGGGCCGTAGGGCGATGCGGCGTTGGGCATGGGCATGCGCGCGAGGCGGCCGTGGTGCGGGTCGGCCCGTCGCTTCCAGTCGATGAATAGGCGGTCGCGCGTGGCGTCGGCGGCGCCGCGGGAGAAGGAGACGGTGTCCCCGGCGTCGAGGCGCTTCTCCTTGACGAAGCGGCTCCAGCCCTTGGTCATGACGTAGCTCTGGCTGCTGTTCCAGTAGGAGTAGCGGAAGCGCCAGAGCTTGCCCGCGGTCCTCGAAGCTGAGAGCAGGCCCTTCTCGTTGGCCGCCGCGTCCAGCGGGAAGTACTTCTCCGCGTGCTGCTTCGGGATCACCAGCCGGTTGAGCTTCCCCACGTCGCTGGGCGTGACGACCTTGTCGAACATGTGCTCCTTGTCGATCACCGGTTCCACGTCCGCCCCGCCGCCGCCCGCGCCGCTCCCCGACGCGCCCGCGCCGTCGCTCGAGCGGAAGGGGAGGCTGACGCGACGCGGACGCGGATGCCGACGCTGCTGCAGCGGAAGGAGAGATGGAAGTCGGGGAGGCGGCGGCCGTCATGAAGGAGATCTCGCGCGGGGAGGCATCCTCGTCATCCATCTCGTGCTCCATCTCCTGCTCCTCCTCCCCTTCCTCCTCCTCGCCCTCCCTAGACAGCCTGCTGCTGCTCGACGCAGCGGTGAACTCCATGAGCCCCCCCGCAGCGCCGCCGCGCTCCTGGTGGATCCCTCCCCTTTATTCCAGTGCTTGTTTGTGCTGGCGTAGATGCGGTGAGGCGGCGGGGCGGAGTGGAGGGCGAGCAAGAGGGAAGGAGGGAGGGGATCTATCCAGCCGAGTACGGTACGGGACTCGAGCCTCCTTCTATTTCTATGTAGTTGTATATCTACGGCCAGAGTACGCGCGTGCTGGGTGTGTACGCGAACCATTTTGACCAGCTACGACGACAGACAGACAGCAGAGGAGGAGACGACGAGACGGGAAGGAATTCATGGGAGCATTGCATTGGCATTGACCCGGGCGCGTCTGGCTGGATCTTGCAGCAGCTGCGTTTCGACTTTCGATCGATGAGATCGATCGTGGGTAGGTGAAGGGGCGCGGTAATTAAGCACAGCAGATGCTTGTTTTTACTATCTTTGCTGTTTGCTTGGGTAAAAGCTATCGGTGGAGAAAGCTGCTGCAGTTGCGGTGGCGTTCCCAGTTCCCACAGGGGGGCGGCGGCTGGCTACCCTAGAAGATTCCTGGAAGGCGACCAGGGGAGCCGACTAGTGCATTGCATTATTCTTCTGACGCACGGCTATTGTATTGTATTGGTCGGTCCTAATTTTTCCTCCTGTATTCTTGGCATTATCAAACCTAGATACGGAGTTTCGCTCCCGAGAGAAATAAGGCGATCGGGAGGCGATCCCATCTGCGCTCGACTACACCGGCCGCCACCGGCCTTGCCTCCTCCGTTGGCCACTCCGGCGACGCGAGGAGGTGGGGACCATGGCGCTTCGGCGCCGGCTGTAGTTAGGGTTTGCCTAGTGTTTTCTTGGGCGCCGTTGGGTGGTGGGAGCAGCACCCGGGCAAATAAATCCGCCTCAACTCCACTCCCACACCGGCGGCGGCCTTCACGGCGACGCCTCGGAGTTAATGGCAACGTGTGCTGCTTGGTCCTTCAGATCGGCAGCTTGGTCTTCTCGCCGTTCTTCAGATCTGGCGAGATCAGTTTCTCGTTGTGTCGCTGGAGTTCGTGGTTATTCGCGACGACGCTGGCGGCCGGGGCGAGGTGGTTCTTCTGGAGCGAGGATGCTGGTCCGAGGTGGTGATCTGCCGTTCCTCTCCGATTTCGTCGATGGGAGGCGAAAGATCTTGGTCCAAGACAGCACGGGGACGTCCCCCGGTCGACGTGCCATAGCGACATGTGCCTTGCTGCGTGCAGCGGGCCTGTTCATCGACTCACAAAGCCTTGTTGGCGATGGTGCTTTCTCGGATCTTGCAATGGTGGAGGCTCGGCGTCTTTTCCGGCGTTCGCCTCGGCGGCGCTAAAGTTGGGCGACGGCCGCTCGCTACGGTGGTTGCAGGAAACCCTAGGGATCGTTTTGTATTTCTCGATCTTTTAGGTTTTTATCTGCAAATTCAGAAATCATTTTATCCCGGTTTGTCTTTTAGTTTCCATATATGTTGCTTATTGTAACTTGATTTTCGTTTAATAAAATATGTGGTTGCTCGCAAAAAAAAAAAACCTAGATACGGATCCACTCTCCTGTCCTGTACATGTGTGGAGTAGTACTACTGATCGACCTATTAGCATGATACTCACCTGATTGTCAATTAAAAAATCAAACACTATCCAACAAACCAAAGGAAAGTGTATATATGTATGGATTCGCCCTTTTCCTTGACCTTAGAGACTACCGGTTAGAGGATCATGGACAGCTGCCCGACATGCGATGCATTTCTGCCAAGTGAGCCAGCTTCTTTAGATCGCCGGATTAGGAAACATAGGAATTGGAAAAAACATAGTAATTTGATAGGATTGCAGGTGCAAAACAGATGATTATAAAACAGAGAAAAACTATAGGAATGGTCATTTGGATGAAACACGGGAAAATTATCTCGCTCCTACGCGTATGAGTGTAAAAAAAAGGTTAGAGTGGATGTTGAAATTCCTATGGGATTGGGGCATAGAATTCAATCCATAGAATTTTTAAGGTGTCATTCCTTTGATCCAAATGATTCCTTAAGGAAAATCCTATGGATTGGAATCATCCAATATTCTTATGAAAACCTTCAATCCAAAGAGGCCTTAGCCAGGATGGCAATTTACCTGCCAGTTAGTGGTGGTCTGGTGGAACATCACAACTTGAAACTACATAGACACAACAACGTTAATGGACTAGTGGTCCCTAACGGCATAAACAAAAGAATGAAGTTGGTTGATCGGGAATGACGAGGGTATATAGCGCGGTAGGCACCAGTAATTGCAACATTTTGAGTAGTCATACATGATTTTGGTTCAATAGTTGATGGTCGAACCGGCTTCGCTCCTAACTCCTTTCTTTCTTGGTGTAAGCCTTCCGAATTTTTGGTAATGAAGAGGGGAAAGGGTGAAAACTGAAAATGGTTGTTGGGATCACTTGCTCTCATTTCAATCAGGGTGGCTGGCGGGATTTTAATAGATTACACGGTGCATTGGTGCTATGTGTATTCGTTATTCCGCTGGTTGATTTATGTTTCAATCATGTTTGATCCGTAAGATGTAAACTTTGAATTCTTGAACTTTGAAGTAAATATGGTGTGTGCACTGTTTCGATGCAAAGGTCGGAGCGTACTCCCTTTTTAAAAATAAAATAAAATAATAATCTCCTCAAATAAATTGCACTCATTCCAAAAATTCAAAGAAAAAACTCAAACATGTAAATATTGTAGGGCTTCACTTCATGTACTAGCATGAAGCCTAAGATAATGAGTAAATATAGTTTTGGATAATTATTTAGGTAATATCAGGTATGCTTACGAATCCAAGGGGCCTTAGCTGGCCCTATAAGAAAAGAACCATTAAATATATTTTGCTAATCACAAGTTAGAATTAATTTATTTTCGAGAAACTAAAAAATCAGAGTTTGATGATTCTTGGTTCAACAACATTAGTGATATTTTTTGCTATATTTGTCTATGGGAACCATCCAGAGGAGCATCTGGTGGGCTCCTAATGGTTGTTAGGGAGAATTGATTTGATGTTGATGTATGTGTGAATCATAAATATTTTACCACAATGGTTTTGATAGATAAGGAGACACGATTAAAATGGAACCTTGCCAAGTTTATGGATTATCTAATTCTAAGATAAGCTTGATTTTTGTGGAATTTGTTTATTCTTAACTACAATTACTTGTCCATTATGCTTTGCCGAATACTTCAATTTTATTAAAAGACTATCTAATAAAAATAAAGTTAAGAAAATGTAAGTTTTAATTTAGTGCAATAATAGAGCACTGGGTCTGAAAGAGATTGAGTAGTCTTGTAGAAGTTTCACTTTCTCTAATAATTGTCTTGTAGAAGTTTCACTTGCTCTAATAATTGTCTTGTAGAAGTTTTAGTTTCCCATTCCTGAGACTTACAATTTTCATCAGTTTCCATCACTAGTGAGGGGTGTATCTGATCATGTTGCTCTTTTAACCGATACTGGCTTTCATCAACTTGTACTCACTCCATATCAAAATATAAGACTCTCTACCTACTTTCTACACACATGTATCTAGACATGTTTTAGTGCAAGGACCTTGCACTAAAACATGTCTAGATACATGTGTGTAGAAAGTAGGTAGAGAGTCTTATATTTGATACGGAGGGAGTATTATGTAAACCGTTCAAATTTTACTATCTTGGTTTCCAAGAAGAATCTAACAAAGGTAGTAACTAGAGTTTCATTGTCACGTAGAAAATGTAGAGCACTCCTCTTTTGTTAACTTGCACGAAGTTTAAATATGTTGCAATTTAAATATTGAAGGTAGCTATAGAAGAGATATAGCTAATAATTCCAGACAACTATACCTTACTGAAAAAGCTGTGATATATCAAGTTTACATGATGCTAACAATTAATATCTTTATTTCCTTAGATTCAACCTTACTCTTAGAGAAAGAACAAATTAAGTGCTTACACAGGGCAGATATTCTTGAAGGGGATAAAATAATCGATACTTTATGATCAAAGATAGTGGTGGTAAATGTAAGAGAAAAAATGGGACTGTCAAGGAGAGGGTGTTATAGAAGGTGAAGAAAACCTCCTTGATTATCTATCACTTTTTATAAAAGCTTTCTTGTTCGATGTATTAAACAACTGTCTCTTTGTCAACTCCTTTGCCTTCTGAGCTGAAAAAAAGAAGTCTTAATTTTGTTGGTACAACTTTTTGTTTAAATGAAATCAAAGAAGTTTTCTTCTCAACGGAACATGCTAGCTCTTTCGCTGATTTTTATTATAAAAATTTCGATATTCAAGGACCAAACCATGGTATTCTTATTTTGACAGTTAAAGTTCAAGGAGCTAACAAACTACAAATGTACATACCTATATGTCTACTCAATAATTAAATATATTTACCAAAGTTATAAATAATACTACTATTTGTCTGGTTGATAAAGTAGTTTGCAACATTCAATTAGCTTTTATTAAATGTCTTTTTTCTTGTGTAGTTCCTCTACATGAAATATCCATTATATGCATAAAAATAAGAAATGTAGAGTTTTTTCTAACAAGATTTTGAAAAGGATTATGCTAAGGTAAACTGGGATTATATGTTTGTTGTTTAGACATGAAAGGGTTCCATGAACAATTTATTCAATGGACTAAGAAAGTAATGAATATAGTGGTAAAAATGGGTCTTGGGCAAGGAAACCCTCCTCCCCTCCCCTACTACTACTTTTTGATGTGGTAGATGATGTCATAGCAGCACTTACTATAAGACCTCAAGAAATGGCTTAACAAGTATGCATATGATACCTTTGTCCTGTTTCAAGATAACCTAGAGAGTGTCAGGAACCTAAATTTATCTTGTGTATCTTCAACAAACTCACTTGTGTGAAAATTAATTTTATAAGAGTGAGTTTTTTGTGCCTTAATGGTTAAATAGGATATGAATGCTCATATTTACTTGGAATAAAGGATATTTATGTTTAAGATATTTGGGGTGTCCCTACGAACTATAAGAGTTTAGCCAACAATCACTGGAAGGACACACAAGATAAATTGAAAAAGGAATTATAGTTGGAAACATAATCTTACTTCTATTGTTTCTAGACTTATTCTGATTGAATCCAATTTAATTAGCATTCCTAGTTATATGGTCTTTATAATGCCCAAAGGAGCGAGTGAAAGGTGTAATTTCTTTCGTGCTCAAATGCTTTAGCAAGAGAAAAAATGTTAAGAAATACAACCTAGTTAGATGGTCTCTTGTTTGTCAACCTAAGGATCAAGGTGGAATTGGGGGTGATGGATTTGCATCTCAAGAATGTTAGCTTGTTATGTAAATAAATTTGGATATTAGAAAGTGAGGATCGTATATGGCGAGACCTAGTTAGAGCAAAATACCTGAAGAAATATACTTTTCGTCAATGCAAACTTAGGATGTCATCAGGCGACGATAGCGTTGAAAACGCCGGCCGCCGCCTCATCGCCAAACTCCCGCGATGTCATGAGACGATGTTGTAGTCGGTATAGTGCGGCCAGAATGCTACCGCAAGACTAGATGCAGGCTATCGTGCTGCCACGTGGCATTGCCCGTCAGCAACCACCACCTTCCCGCCGCAAGCCGGTGCAGATACCGCTCCATAAGCCCGACGGCCCAAAGAGATGAGGATGCCATGACCTCAGGACCGCTGCTGATGGTTCCTTCAACCGGTGCAAACTAAAAAACAACGTCCTCGAGAGGGATTACGACAAGTGGGGCCATCGCTCGACCCCGAAGAGATCCGAGATTTCTCCCGGAGTAGCCGCGATGGTCCACCAAAGCCTCACCACCACGCTGTCAGCCACGTCGCCGCCTCGAGAAGCGTCACCGCGTCGTGGCGCCCAGCGACCAGGCCACACCCTAACCCTAGGGAATACCGCCCTGCGCCGAAACCACACGCAAGGGGGCGAGAAGACCCCGCCACCGTTGGTGCTGACACGAGTTTGCACGATCGCACTCTCTGGCGACGGCGAGGGAGGGGGGGGGGCGGGTGTGCTAGGGCGGTGTGATTTAGGGTTCCACCGTCGCCGTGTCCTCACGGGAGGGACGTGTTGGAAGTGTGGAATTTGCTCCTCATCGCTTAGGACGAGGCGAGTCATGAGAGTATGAGACATGGATCTCTCAGGTCAGAGCGTGCCGGAGTAACATTAGTTCTGTAGAACACAAGAAGTTTTTGCGCGGGTGAATAAGCACGAGGCAAAGTGGTACGCACTATACCACCAACAACGACGCATAGTAGAGGATAGCAGTTAGCACGCATGACGGGCTAGATGGTGGTAGTTAGCCAACTACACACTGTACCTGTGTGCGCAAATGCTCCATCCAAATATCGCAGCGGCAAATTTCCAACTTTTTTTTTACGAAACACAGTACAACGTAGACGCTCACATACACGTGCACACACTCACCCCTATGAACGCACACACGCACACCCTACCCTAAGAGCACCTCCGAAAGACTGAGCCGGCGGTCTGGTCTTGAGATTGACGAAATCACCACAGGCGCCTCGGTGTCGACGGGAACGTCGCCTCCCACTGAAGAATATTCCGCCTAAATGAGAAACACCAATGTCAAATCCAGGATTTGAACTCTGGTGGGCTAGACGTACAACCACCCTCCTAACCATCTTCCCACAGGCAAGTTCTCAAATTTCCAACTACTTATTATATCGCTTAATTAACCGAGTGGACGATACGTGTATGCCTGCATGGACCGGGTTCACACAGTCTAGAAGGCCGGGTGTCTGCCATGAGAGACAAAAAGGGCAGTAGTAGGGTTCGAGAGAACTTCGACCAAAGTGGCGTCCATCGACCCCTTTCGAGATGCCCTCTGTGGACAGGAGTCGTAAAACACTTCAAAAAAATTGTTCCGTGCACACGTGCCACGCATCCATACGCCAAGAGTCTACTCGCCGCGTTATTTAAATTAAATCGATGCATGATGGCACATTGGTACTACTGGCTGGTGTTGGTGCAGTGCAGGACCGAAAAGGTAGTCCGCATTGGCCTTCGTCGATTGGCTGGACGCTGCCTGCATGTCGACTGTTAGCTGCTCCTCCCATTGGTGCTTTGCGTGGATCAGCCCTCAGATCAGAATTGCCCTTTCCTACAATCCTTACAATACTCACTGTTCAGAAAAAAACATTTTTTAAGGGTCTCTTCGTATCGCATGATTGAAAAACACAGAAATAAAAAAAAACAGCAAAATTGCAGGTTTGTTTGTAAAATAGAAGAAACTGCAGAAATAGTCGTTCGGCTCGCTCCGCCACACTTGAGTTTACAAAAAAGGATGGAGTGAATTTCAGATTCCTATAAAATTAACACGTGAAAACATTTCGTTTTTTTTTTGTGCCCCTCGTGTCGTCTCCAGGGCGACTTAGGGAGCCCTAATCCGCCGCCACGACCCACCACCTCCAACTCTCGCCTCCTTAGCCGCCGCTAGATGAATCCGCCAGGCTAAGCTTGTGCGGAGGATGACGGTGGCGAGGCTCTTTCCGCGCGCTACATTAAGATGGCGACGGTTGCTTGTATAAGGGAGACTTGGCCCCTATGATGTGGGTCGGCGAGACGTCTGTTAGCAGACAATGACCACCTCTGCAGTTCTAGTGGGTGAAGCTCTATTGCACACTCCCTCATGCAGCTGCGTCGATTCCAGCTGCGGGCTACGGTTTCGTGGCTCCTACTCGTTGCGTTGGGGCAAGGTGGTCGCCCCTTCCCGCTCCATGAAAGGCCCAACATGGCTTCGTGGTCTCCGGACGTTTGTGGCTTCGTCGGCTCTGCTTCAGACTTTGGGCGTCGGATCCGGTCACCTGCGACACGATCTGGCTCGATGGGTTTTGTCGACAGTGAGGGTGGTGGCTCCTGTGTGACAATGGCGTCATCGCCACAAAGGATTTGTTGGCTATGACCAACATATATCGTTTTCTTTCATGGAAAAAGGTACCCGTCTTAGTCCTCCGATTAGAGCATAAACAAAGATTTGTATGAGTGAACTCTGGTTTATGTTGCATCAATCGATATATTATTAATTATTCAGCAATTTCAACAAAATCGATGTATCAATGTAAAACAAACCGGCAAAACAAAGTCCATAAACCATATGTATTGGCACGATACCTGCACAAACCTTATGACAAGTAACCGGCCAAATCAAAAGTACTGAACTCTTAGTCAAAACCGTCGATAAGGGTTTATCGCACGTGCACTTGTGTCAATAATGGCGAGCCCGACCATAGGTCGACTTTGGAGTTTTCATCCTCAAAGTCGAGTTTCGAGCCACCATCTTGCAGCAAGGTAACGAAACAGATGCGTCGACATTGCCTGATCTGAGATATTGCACTTACACCAAGAGTCCGCGCAAACATGTCCAAATTAAATGGCGGTATAGGGGATTGTCTTCCCATTGAAGCCAACTGTAGGGTTGGACGGGACGACTCCCACCTGTGACTTCCTCACGATTCACGAGACACTAGTTGAACCGCATCAAGCCGGATCTAGAGATGAAGGGCTCGGCAGATAGGCACCACAACCACACCTGGCTGCACGACTGCAGCCTCTGAAACCCGCCGCTGCGCACCCGATGGCCACGGCACGCCGTCGTGATTCCGAAAGGACAGAACTCTGTGGTCTATGCAAGATCATGCGGAGCAAAAACCATTACAATCTCCAGATCCGACGTCGTGTGGTCCATACGATCACGGCCGGCCGCTACTGAAGAATCAGGGCGCCATTCCTGCAAACCTGACAGTAGGGATGTAAATGGTCATGTATATGGCGCCACATGATCCCATTTATTTTGGTCAACAGATCAAAATCGTTTTTTCTTTCCTAGGAAAATGAACTACCAGCCGCTTATACGGGATTACATGGCGCCATATACGTATCCATTTACATCCCTACCTGACAGCGATCTGAAGTGTGCTACACAGCTCGGTGCCTGAGTGGGAGTGTGGGACTTTCTAGTTCGGGCGGCTCCACACTGAAAGTGTAAAGACAAGTCGAACTTAGCCCAGCGCCCCAGCCCTCTTTAAAAGAAAAAAATTCCGACCGGCGGCGAACCGAATAATTCAAAAAAGGGGGTCCTTTATTTGACTTTTTTGGGGGAACATTGGGCAGCATAGTGCTGCGCGTGCCCGGCTTGAATGGAGAGAGCAGCAGCGGAGAAGGATAAGACATTGTACATTTCGCTTAAGCGCTGCACATATGGATGGAAATTACTAGAGCTGCAGCGAAAGATGCATGTCCGGCTCTCAAGATAAACAGGCCAAGGGAGATGAACGGATCGAAGTGGGTACACTAGTTGATTTAATTACCATGCCAGCATGTAACTTGGAGTTGCACACCTCTGCGAACACGATGGATTAAAATACAGCCCTTGTCATAAATAAGCGAAGGAGAAAAATTACTGTCTGCTGACGAACACGTACTGAAATCTGAATATAATCTAGATTCGATCGTGACGAATAAGACAGTGAGCGCTGAGAGTTCTTGTTACGCAAGTGCCACTGCTTCGTTTTCTTTCCTCTGGTATTAGCATAAAGCCATAAACGACTTTGGGGCCAGTCTCAAGCTAGACCTTTGGAGCATGTTCAGTGACTACATATCTCTCCCGTTTTAGATGAGCATTCCTTTCTGTTTTCTGTAGCATCTGGTTTCGTTGAATCAATGGAACCGGGGAGGCTGAGGCGTCCCTGTGAATCTAAAAAAAAAAGTTCAGTGACTAGACCAATTTGGTTCTTTTTTGGACGGAGAGCATTTCTCTAAAGAAAACTTGCATATTTGAAGAAATTCGACACATTAAAGAAAATTTCATGTACTATGTTGTGACCTTGCTTCGATATACGTGTTGCATTTCGTCCGATATGCTTTAGCGCTGGCGAGGCGGATATACCGACGACGCGATCTACCATTGTGATTTACCATGGGCGTATAACGCCGTGAGCAACGAATAATGTCTCGTTTTCTAGTCCATACACTGGCATCTGTTCACACGTGAAGAAACATCAGGGCTCTAAATCTAGACCCATTAGGGCCCTTACGTTGCAACCCTGCGTATATTTGGATCGGTAGCAATATTACTGTCTCACTTCACTTGACAGCCGCCACTTATTTTAGGACAATGCCCTGTTCACCATGTCGGGAAGGGAAAAGCTAAATCTCACGTGCTAGTTCGAAGACGACGATATTCCCACATTCACATCGAAGGCTGCAGGCGTCACGGTATCTACAACGCTTGCATAACATTTTGCTTCCTGCTAGAGACACTACATATTCACTAACATTGACCAGTTTCTTGGGGGGGGGGGGGGGGGGGGGGGGGGGGTGGCGAGTGCGGTGAATTTATTCCCCTCCGTTTGGAGTACCAAAAGTGTAACCACGGCCGGTTTTGTCGAGAAGGTCTTTTGTGCTACGTGTCAAACCTCGAGCTTGTATTTTTTAGTTGCAGTTGATCAGGAAGCGTCTAAGACTTCTTTTCTCGTTGAATTGGTGAACCTCGCAAAAGATAACCCGCACCCTATTATCATTGGTGGGGATTTCAATCTGCTACGGTTTCCGTTCGAGAAAAGTAAGGGTCGGTTCGACAACCGTTGGCCTCTTTTATTCAATGCAGTCATTGACAGCTTGAATTTAAGAGAGATCACGATGGTGGGAAGACAGTTCACCTGGGCTAATTCCCTACCTGAACCCACTTACGAGAAACTAGACCGTGTGCTGATGGATTCCGATTGGGAAGCTAGATTCCCATTGGTGTCGGTACGGGCTCTAGAACGTATTGAGCGATTGTCGGATCTTGCTCCCATTCTATTGACCACTGGAGTGCCTAGACCGCTCTGTAAACCACGGTTCAAGTTTGAACTTGGTTGGTTACACCGCGAGGGCTTCCATGACATGGTTAAAAGAATCTGGGATCTACCGGTAGCGGGTGATACGCCCATCCAGCGGTGGAACAATAAGATACGTGCTTTACGTACTCACCTCGTTGGTTGGGCTCGTCATACTACTGGTCTACTTAAAAAAAGAAAAAGTACGACTTTCCTCGATAATCGATGCTCTAGAAGCATTAGCAGAAATTCGGTTACTATCCGCGCAAGAAATTGAGCTAAAGAGCCAATCAAACGCACAGATAGCGAATCTACTGCGCGAGGAAAAGTTTAAAATGGTATCAACGTTCTAAAGCTCAATTCATTCTAGAAGGGGACTCGAATACTCGCTATTTCCACATTATTGCCAATGGCAGACACAGGAAAAGTGTATTCATTCTCTGGTACAGGATGAAGGAACGATTGAGGGCCAGGATCAACTAAAGTCGTATATTATAAATTACTATAAAGGCCTGTTTGGTGATCCTGAGGAGGGGAATTTCACGTTGGATGAGTCCCGAATAGAGAATATACCCCAGGTTTCAGAGGAGGAAAATAGCCTACTTACTAAACCCTATTCAGAGGAGGAAGTGAGAAAAGCAGTTTTCCAAATGAAACATAATTCAGCACCTGGTCCCGATGGATTTCCTGCGGAGTTCTACCAGAACTTTTGGGATGTTATCAAGGCCGATCTGCTTCAGTTGTTCGCTTGTCTGCACAATGGACAACTAGAGTTGTTTCGTCTCAATTTTGGTGAGATAATTTTATTACCTAAGGTTAACGAGGCAGAAAGGATCCAGCAGTTTAGACCCATATGCCTCCTTAACGTTAGTTTTAAAATTTTCACCAAAGCGGCAACGATTCGACTGAACACTGTGGCAGATCATGTGGTTCGCCCGTCTCAGACGGCTTTTATGCAAGGTCGCAACATCCTTGATGGAGTCGCGGTCCTACATGAAACAGTCCACGAACTATATAGGAAAAAACTGAACGGGATTATTCTGAAAATTGATTTCGAGAAAGCCTATGATAAAGTGAAGTGGTCTTTCATCCAGCAAACTCTAAGGATGAAAGGCTTTTCCTCTCAATGGCGCGCGTTAATTAATAGCTTTGTTTCCGGAGGAAGTGTAGCCATTAAGGTCAATGATGACACTGGCAGATACTTCCAAACGAAGAAAGGACTCCGACAGGGTGACCCGCTATCGCCAATACTATTTAACATAGTGGCGGATATGCTAGCAATTCTGATCGAACGCGCTAAATTGAGGGTCAAATTGAAGGAGTGATTCCACACCTTGTAGACGGCGGACTATCGATTCTTCAATATGCCGACGATACAATTATTTTTATGGAACACGATATCGAAAAAGCCCATAACCTTAAGTTGATTTTGTCAGCTTTCGAGCAACTTTCGGGTCTAAAGATAAACTTCCATAAAAGTGAATTGTTTTGCTTTGGCGAGACCCAAGAGAACGCCGCCTTGTATGCCGAGCTTTTTGGCTGTGAGCAAGGACAATTTCCTATCAACTATTTGGGTATCCCGATTCATTATCGGAGACTTACAAATGTTGAATGGAAAAGGGTGGAGGAAAGACTTCAAATACGTTTAAATAGCTGGAAAGGCAAACTCCTATCCCTGGGTGGAAGATTGGTTCTCATAAACTCGGTACTTACGAACATGGTACTGTATATGATTTCATTCTTCCAACTGCCAAAAGGGGTCTTAAAACGATTGGATTATTTCCGATCTAGATTCTTTTGGCAAGGGATAGTGAGAAGAAAAAATATCGACTGACTAAATGGAGTGTGGGTTTGCTGCCCTAAAGACCAAGGAGGGCTCGGAGTTCATGACCTTGAGGTCAAGAACAGAGCGCTACTAGGTAAATGGCTATTTAAACTTCTTTCTAAAGATGGAGTTTGGCAAACCCTCCTTAGGAGAAAATATGTCGGAGATCAAGCTGTTTCCCGGTCCTTTGGAAACCTGGGGATTCACACTTCTGGGAAGGCCTCATGGCTACAAAGAAGTTCTTTTTCCACATGGTTCTTTCTCAATTAGGGATGGATCAGAAATTCGATTCTGGGAGGATATATGGCTTGGCCAAGCGACCCTCAAAGAACAATATCCGGCTCTATATTCTATTGTTCGAAACAAAAGCGACACGATCGCGAAGGTGATGGTACTTCCCCACCAAATGTTTCGTTCAGAAGAAGTTTACTTGGAACACGACAAGCATCTTGGAATGCTTTGCTCACCCGATTGGATTCAATCCAATTGTCGGAAGGTCCAGATAAGTTTCAATGAAATCTTACGAAGAACGGCAAGTTCTCGGTCGATTCTATGTATAGAGCGCTGATGATCCCGAAGAGCAAGTCTTGATGCCTGCACAAATAAACGGGATTTAGGTTGAGACTCCAAGTGCAGAGTGTATAGTAAGTGGAAGACAGTTTTCCCCACGAGGGGTGACTCGAGGGTTTAATATCGAACTCTCGGGGAATCTGAAGTGGTAGATTTATCTTCTTATCCTTCTTTTGGTTACCTACAAAACAAGGTTAGATGTTTTGGTCCTCAACCTCACCTGTGGTTGTCAAGCACAAGGTGTAAGAATGATATCAGGATAGTTATGCAATGCAAACAAGAAATAAATATGCAATGATGGTGGATGCAATGATAAATGATATTTTTGGGTTTTTGAATGATGTATGCAAGATGAAAAGTATTTTTGTATTTTCGGATTTAATGATGGCTGAAAATAGAAAAGTGGTATATGGTGTTGGAAAGGTGTTTCTTATGATTAAAAATGGACTGGGGTTCATGGTTTCACAAATGCACTCTCTCTTTATAAAGTGGTAGACAATGGAACACACAAAGTTAACATATGAGATTGCAACACAGGGTTTGATAACAAGTTACTTAGATATATGGGCATCACGTCCTAACATAGAGATCTTTTGGTTATTAACCTCTCTTATACTCCACCAAGATGCGAACTAAATCATAACACCTCAGTAATTAAGATAACTCAGAGTATAGCATTAAGTATCATGACATGAAGTGAAAATAAGAACATGCTAGATCTAGTCATGGAGTAGTGGCAATGGTCACGCCCACATCCCCGGTAGCATGGTATTTTAGTTTATCCCTAGTGAGGTAACAAAGTAAGGTAAAGATACCAAAGTGGATCGCAGAACTTTCTCTCACGTTCACTGCACTAGCCACCCCCCGTTACTCCAACTAATGCACACGTTCCCCCACACGCTCTCATAAACATGCTTGATCAAAACAAGTAGACAAGAACGGGGTACATAATATGCATCTATACTCATAACTGAAACAAACATTGCAATCTCAAACATATATTAACTCATAAAGATCCACCACAAAGGTATTACAACGGTGACCGTAATCATGTTCAGCAGCTCATACGGTGCTAATTAGTGAAGCTCAAGAGAGGAGAGATACATAAGTTACTTCCACAAACCCATAGTCCAGAGGTGGACTACTCCCTCTTCATCATGGAGACGGTGGAGAAGTCGATGGAGAAGATGGAGACCACGCCGGCAGCGCCCCGCCGGAGTTTTCCCCCTCCAATCTGCAGCTCCTGATCTCCGTTTCGGTGTTTCTGTGTTTGTGCGGCGCTCCTTCCAGAGAACGTCGGGGGACCTTTTTTATAGGCGTTTTTAGGTCAAGACGATGTCGGTGGAGAAGAGATCGAAGGCAACGGAGCCACGAGGCCCAAACGGGTGGGTCCCACGCGGCCTGGTACTGGCCGCGTGGGCCCTCTCGTTTGGCCCTCGGGCCTCCGTTTGCTCGCTTCCTTTTTCCGTAGTCTTCTTCCTTCCAAATATTGACGCCCGTAAATTTCCAGGTGATTTCGTTGACGTTTGGGTCCCTGAAACATTAAAATAAAAAAGGGTTTTCTGCCTGTGCAGGGTTAATTCCATAAAAATAGGAAATATAAGATATTCCCAAAATCATGATAAAACATTGATATAACCCTTATATGATGCAAATATGATTGGAATATAAGCAATTAAAGTGCAAAGTTCATGTATGCATTTTACATGCATCAACATCCCCAAGCTTAATCCATGCTCGTCCTCGAGTATGAAGATGATAAAACTAACATGGACTTTGCAATTTAATACTTAACAATGATATCAAAGATGATTACTATTGCTACATATAGTCAAATGATTCATTCTTCAAAGGAGTAGCAATATGCAAATAGTTTATGAAGTGATATCAAGTATTCAAGACAAGGATGTTCATTGATAGTTCACAAAGTGTAACATAGTAGCAAGTAATATGGAACACATGTATGCATAATGATAAGTAGAACATCCTACAATGGTCATAGAGTGTAGATGAAAATCTGAATATGATAGGTGTACACTTTGGAAAGATGTATATGTGAGTAGAGGTAAAGCATGCATAAGTTTCATCCAACTTCCAAACTCTTCTACTTAAGTTAATGATTGCAATAAGGTATTCATTGGTGTCAAGCTCTCATTGCCCCTATCATAGCATCTTGAATGATTAAGGTTAAAGTGAAAGCAAATATGAGTAGTGTGCTTGATAAAGAATGGGTTGAATGTCTCATGCCCCTTGAATACAAGTACTTACACCATGTGTTACTCAACTTGGGAAACAAAGCAAGTTCAATTAAATATCATTGTAAGCATAATAGTATCATCAAGAGCGTCAACTGGGGTACCTCTTGTCCCAAGATATGGAACAAGCCCATATCAAAATGACAAGACAAACAAACAAAATGAACAATCTCAACACCCTTTTTATTTACCATTTGGAATAGTTTTTTATTGCAAGGTGTATCACAGAAGGTTCACCATAGTATGTAAGTAAATTTCCACCATGAATGATGCATGGCTTAGATTAGCGGCCCAGGCGTCTCTCTAACCATTTACACAAACTCATTTAAACTCACTCTATTTCCACATTCATTTCAACATGATAAGCATCCATAGACAAAAGCACATGATATCAACTAAATGAGATGAAGAGCGTGTTGAAAGCTTGCCATGTGACAGCACATATGGGCTAACTTCCAACCCAAAACATTCATCAAGCCACAAACATCATAATCTTAATCACAATGGGTCAAGTTTTATTATGCAAATAAAAGAACATTGTGCATCAAGTTCGTGAGAGCTATATAACCAATTTTTTTCCATTGCAATCAATAACATAAACATTTTCATTCAGAGGTAAGATAACACAAACAACATGTTAAACATACTCGGAATAGCATAAAGCCAATAGGTAGATATGGTGGACTCACTGGAATAACTTTGGTTGAAGGTGTTGGAAACAAGTTTTTGCTTGTTGGAGTTTTTGGGCTAGCAAAAGGGAGAAAGTTGACCATCTAGATGCATGCATGAGTGTCCATAGAACTAACTAATCCATGTTAAACCAAGTGAAATAACAATCAGCACCAAAACATGAATAAGTGATAGCTCTACAAAAAGAATTTGCAAACTATTACTCATAAACAAGCTCATGAATCATGCAACTATATGTATCATTAAAAATCAAGTCAAACATCCCTTTTCCCAATCTTATAAAAGCATCCAACATATTTCAACCCATATTTCCAGTAGCTCTCTCATATATAATTGATAGTGTGGTGGTCTCTCAAGACTCAAACAAAAACAAAAAACGACGCTCCAAGTTTATGCGATAAAGTGTTTCGATCGAAAAACAGAAGTTGGACGTGTGCAAACCGAGAGTGTGTAGGTCCAGCGGGGTTGTCTTCACATCCCCAAGCTTATGGTCTTCACCATCCTTGGATAGCTCTTGGTGCATCTCCTCCAATCCCTGTGAAAAAACTTCAAAACACCGTTTCTCCCATCTCTTTTCTGTGGGGTGCATTAATAGTGATAAACAAATAGGTTCCTTGCTGCATATAATCCTTGAACAAAAATTCATATGACATGTCCAGAAAGTGTATAATGTTGTATGCCTACTCATAAACTCAATTGGATCAAAAAGATTCAACTTAAAAGCTCAAAGCATGCATCAAACAAAATGGGACAGAATCTGTCCAGAAAAACAGCAGCAGCAAAACGTATTTTTCTACCCTACCAAACTTTCTCGAAAAATTCCGAAAAAATTCATGCATACAGAGGATGAAAAGTTGCAACTACAGTTCAAATATGAGCTCATTCGGAGTTACAGAATAAGAATTAAAAATCATACCGTGCACTGACTTGTGCAGGAATAAAATCTCCGAACGCTATAAGCAACTTTTTCAAACCAAAAAGGGTAAAACTTGGCACTTTATTAAAAACTCCAGAACCTAACTAGACACAAAATCTCTTGTTACAGCAAGAGGACACAAAGAAAAATCACATACAAAAATAACCGGGTTGCCTCCCGCAAAGCGCTTTCTTTATAGCCATATAGCTAGGCTTCTTACTTGTTGTTTTATTGTGGACGAAGCTCATGAGGGAGCTTGAACTTTGGTGGTTCCCTCTTCCTTGGAAAGTGTTCCATGCACTTCTTGTGTGGAAACTGAAACTTTACATTCCCTTCCTTTGAATCAATGATAGCACCTGTGGTACGAAGAAAAGGTCTTCCAAGAATAATAGGACTAGAGGTTTTATTCCCCATATCCATGATTAGAAAATCCACAGGCACAAAAGTCATATGTAACTCTACCATAACATCACTTACTTTTCCCAAAGCATGTTTAATAGAGTCATCAGCAAGTGCTAGTTCAATAGAGCATTTTTCAAGATTTTTCAATTCAAGCACTTCATATAGTTCTTTAGATAAAACAGAGACACTAGATCCTAGATCAAGTATGGCATGGTGTGTCTCTTTTCCAATAGTTACTAGTACCTTAGGTATCCACATATCCCCAAGCTTAGGTGGTATCATAGCCTCTTGGTTGTACCTAGCAATCTTTTCTTTCAAGACATGATTAGCAATATAAGAACCAAAACCTGCTTGGTTAGTGTTGATGGAAGGATCACTTGCAAATTTTTGTAAGATAGATATTAATTCATGCAAGCTACAATTTTCTAAGTCAAGCAAAGGATCCTTGACTTCATTAAGCATTTTAACTTCCTCAACTTTCTTTTCCAACTCAATCAGCATAAGAGATTCATCATGTTCAGTTTCTTTAGCTTCTTCTTTTAAACTACCAAGTTGAGACATGAGTGGCAACAAATATTCAGGGTAGTTCAATAATTCATCAAGAGTTTCCTCCAAAGTAAGAGGAACATTTTCAGCAATGTTAACAGAATTCATTCCAACCACAGGTGATGCTTGTGGTTTCCCTGCAGACATACTCAATAAAGTGGCTTGATTATCAGCTAGTTTAGACAAAGCTTTGTCTAGTCCTGCAGCTTGGAGTTGTAAGCCTTTAATATCAGAACTAATAGAAGCAACAGACTTATTCAACTCTTGTATCATGGTATTATGACTAGCAACTTGTTCCATGAGAATTTTGTTAGCCTCAGAATTATCATTGCGTGATAACATAGGCTTCCAATTATTATCATTAGCATTAGGATATGGAACAAAAGGACGATTGTTGGGAACATATGGGGGTTTATTATAAGAGTTATAATTGTTGTTACCATACCCATTATTACCATAGTTCCTAATGAAGTTGACATCAATATTTTCAGAATTGTTTCCAACTAGTTCTTGCAAAGGAACATTTTCAACACTAGGTTTATTAAGCAAAGCAAGAATAGTATCCATTTTAGATGACAAATCATTAGTTTCTTCAATAGAGTTCACTTTCTTAGAAGGATTAGGTGCCCTATCAGTATGCCATTGACTATAGTTTTGTAAAATGCTTTCCAATATATTTTTAGCTTCTACTATAGTCTTACTCATAAAAGCACCTCCAGCAGCAGAATCAAGTATGTTTCTAGACATGTAGTTTAAACCATTGTAGAAAGAGTGTAATATGGTCCATTCATTAACTCCATGTGAGGGACAAGTTCTAAGCATAAGTTTTATCCTATCCCAAGCCATAGCAACATGTTCATTTTCATTTTGCCTAAAAGAAAGGATGTTGTTTCTATTTTGCAAAATTTTAACAGGGGGATAATATTTCTTAATGAAAGCTTCTTTTAGATCATCCCAAGAATTAATACTACCAGATGGCAAGGAATGCAACCACTCTTTAGCTTTTCCTCTAAGTGAAAAAGGAAATAACTTCAGTTTTAGGATATCACTTTCCACATTTTTAAACTTTTGCATGTCACATATTTCAACAAAGTCATGAAGATGCATAGAGGCATCCTCCATAGCACTACCACCAAATTGTTCCCTAGTTATCAAGTTCAACAAACTAGGACTTACTTCATAACTCTCAGCATTTATCTTAGGTGTGGCAATAGCTCTCGTGATAAATTGATCATTAGGAGTGTTTGTGTAGTCACACAACTTAGTTCTTTCTCCCATTTTAGCAAGTTTTTTTGGTATTTTTAATTTTTTATGCAAAACTGAAATAAATATGATATGATATGCAATGACACTAACAAAACAAATAAATTGCTTTGTAAGTAAAGATGGATAAGATGGTGCTCACGTAGGTGCAACCTCCCCAAGCTTAGGTGTTAGCACAAGTTGGTGACGTTGACTTTGTTGTGAGATGAATGCGATGATGCACACCCTTGGATAAATCTCTCAGCTACGATTCCCCGGCAACGGCGCCAGAAAACGTCTTGATGATCCCGAAGAGCAAGTCTTGATGCCTGCACAAATAAACGGGATTAGGTTGAGACTCCAAGTGCAGAGTGTATAGTAAGTGGAAGACAGTTTTCCCCACGAGGGGTGACTCGAGGGTTTAATATCGAACTCTCGGGGAATCTGAAGTGGTAGATTTATCTTCTTATCCTTCTTTTGGTTACCTACAAAACAAGGTTAGATGTTTTGGTCCTCAACCTCACCTGTGGTTGTCAAGCACAAGGTGTAAGAATGATATCAGGATAGTTATGCAATGCAAACAAGAAATAAATATGCAATGATGGTGGATGCAATGATAAATGATATTTTTGGGTTTTTGAATGATGTATGCAAGATGAAAAGTATTTTTGTATTTTCGGATTTAATGATGGCTGAAAATAGAAAAGTGGTATATGGTGTTGGAAAGGTGTTTCTTATGATTAAAAATGGACTGGGGTTCATGGTTTCACAAATGCACTCTCTCTTTATAAAGTGGTAGACAATGGAACACACAAAGTTAACATATGAGATTGCAACACAGGGTTTGATAACAAGTTACTTAGATATATGGGCATCACGTCCTAACATAGAGATCTTTTGGTTATTAACCTCTCTTATACTCCACCAAGATGCGAACTAAATCATAACACCTCAGTAATTAAGATAACTCAGAGTATAGCATTAAGTATCATGACATGAAGTGAAAATAAGAACATGCTAGATCTAGTCATGGAGTAGTGGCAATGGTCACGCCCACATCCCCGGTAGCATGGTATTTTAGTTTATCCCTAGTGAGGTAACAAAGTAAGGTAAAGATACCAAAGTGGATCGCAGAACTTTCTCTCACGTTCACTGCACTAGCCACCCCCCGTTACTCCAACTAATGCACACGTTCCCCCACACACGCTCTCATAAACATGCTTGATCAAAACAAGTAGACAAGAACGGGGTACATAATATGCATCTATACTCATAACTGAAACAAACATTGCAATCTCAAACATATATTAACTCATAAAGATCCACCACAAAGGTATTACAACGGTGACCGTAATCATGTTCAGCAGCTCATACGGTGCTAATTAGTGAAGCTCAAGAGAGGAGAGATACATAAGTTACTTCCACAAACCCATAGTCCAGAGGTGGACTACTCCCTCTTCATCATGGAGACGGTGGAGAAGTCGATGGAGAAGATGGAGACCACGCCGGCAGCGCCCCGCCGGAGTTTTCCCCCTCCAATCTGCAGCTCCTGATCTCCGTTTCGGTGTTTCTGTGTTTGTGCGGCGCTCCTTCCAGAGAACGTCGGGGGACCTTTTTTATAGGCGTTTTTAGGTCAAGACGATGTCGGTGGAGAAGAGATCGAAGGCAACGGAGCCACGAGGCCCAAACGGGTGGGTCCCACGCGGCCTGGTACTATGGCCGCGTGGGCCCTGCTCGTTTGGCCTCGGGCCTCCGTTTGCTCGCTTCCTTTTTCCGTAGTCTTCTTCCTTCCAAATATTGACGCCCGTAAATTTCCAGGTGATTTCGTTGACGTTTGGGTCCCTGAAACATTAAAATACAAAACTAGGGTTTTCTGCCTGTGCAGGGTTAATTCCATAAAAATAGGAAATCATTAAGATATTTCCAAAATCATGATAAAACATTGATATAACCCTTATATGATGCAAATATGATTGGAATATAAGCAATTAAAGTGCAAAGTTCATGTATGCATTTTACATGCATCAACATCCCCAAGCTTAATCCATGCTCGTCCTCGAGTATGAAGATGATAAAACTAACATGGACTTTGCAATTTAATACTTAACAATGGATATCAAAGATGATTACAATTGCTACATATAGTCAAATGATTCATTCTTCAAAGGAGTAGCAATATGCAAATAGTTTATGAAGTGATATCAAGTATTCAAGACAAGGATGTTCATTGATAGTTCACAAAGTGTAACATAGTAGCAAGTAATATGGAACACATGTATGCATAATGATAAGTAGAACATCCTACAATGGTCATAGAGTGTAGATGAAAATCTGAATATGATAGGTGTACACTTTGGAAAGATGTATATGTGAGTAGAGGTAAAGCATGCATAAGTTTCATCAACTTCCAAACTCTTCTACTTAAGTTAATGATTGCAATAAGGTATTCATTGGTGTCAAGCTCTCATTGCCCCTATCATAGCATCTTGAATGATTAAGGTTAAAGTGAAAGCAAATATGAGTAGTGTGCTTGATAAAGAATGGGTTGAATGTCTCATGCCCCTTGAATACAAGTACTTACACCATGTGTTACTCAACTTGGGAAACAAAGCAAGTTCAATTAAATATCATTGTAAGCATAATAGTATCATCAAGAGCGTCAACTGGGGTACCTCTTGTCCCAAGATATGGAACAAGCCCATATCAAAATGACAAGACAAACAAACAAAATGAACAATCTCAACACCCTTTTTATTTACCATTTGGAATAGTTTTTTATTGCAAGGTGTATCACAGAAGGTTCACCATAGTATGTAAGTAAATTTCCACCATGAATGATGCATGGCTTAGATTAGCGGCCCAGGCGTCTCTCTAACCATTTACACAAACTCATTTAAACTCACTCTATTTCCACATTCATTTCAACATGATAAGCATCCATAGACAAAAGCACATGATATCAACTAAATGAGATGAAGAGCGTGTTGAAAGCTTGCCATGTGACAGCACATATGGGCTAACTTCCAACCCAAAACATTCATCAAGCCACAAACATCATAATCTTAATCACAATGGGTCAAGTTTTATTATGCAAATAAAAGAACATTGTGCATCAAGTTCGTGAGAGCTATATAACCAATTTTTTTCCATTGCAATCAATAACATAAACATTTTCATTCAGAGGTAAGATAACACAAACAACATGTTAAACATACTCGGAATAGCATAAAGCCAATAGGTAGATATGGTGGACTCACTGGAATAACTTTGGTTGAAGGTGTTGGAAACAAGTTTTTGCTTGTTGGAGTTTTTGGGCTAGCAAAAGGGAGAAAGTTGACCATCTAGATGCATGCATGAGTGTCCATAGAACTAACTAATCCATGTTAAACCAAGTGAAATAACAATCAGCACCAAAACATGAATAAGTGATAGCTCTACAAAAAGAATTTGCAAACTATTACTCATAAACAAGCTCATGAATCATGCAACTATATGTATCATTAAAAATCAAGTCAAACATCCCTTTTCCCAATCTTATAAAAGCATCCAACATATTTCAACCCATATTTCCAGTAGCTCTCTCATATATAATTGATAGTGTGGTGGTCTCTCAAGACTCAAACAAAAACAAAAAACGACGCTCCAAGTTTATGCGATAAAGTGTTTCGATCGAAAAACAGAAGTTGGACGTGTGCAAACCGAGAGTGTGTAGGTCCAGTGGGGTTGTCTTCACATCCCCAAGCTTATGGTCTTCACCATCCTTGGATAGCTCTTGGTGCATCTCCTCCAATCCCTATGAAAAAACTTCAAAACACCGTTTCTCCCATCTCTTTTCTGTGGGGTGCATTAATAGTGATAAACAAATAGGTTCCTTGCTGCATATAATCCTTGAAAAAAAATTCATATGACATGTCCAGAAAGTGTATAATGTTGTATGCCTACTCATAAACTCAATTGGATCAAAAAGATTCAACTTAAAAGCTCAAAGCATGCATCAAACAAAATGGGACAGAATCTGTCCAGAAAAACAGCAGCAGCAAAACGTATTTTTCTACCCTACCAAACTTTCTCGAAAAATTCCGAAAAAATTCATGCATACAGAGGATGAAAAGTTGCAACTACAGTTCAAATATGAGCTCATTCGGAGTTACAGAATAAGAATTAAAAATCATACCGTGCACTGACTTGTGCAGGAATAAAATCTCCGAACGCTATAAGCAACTTTTTCAAACCAAAAAGGGTAAAACTTGGCACTTTATTAAAAACTCCAGAACCTAACTAGACACAAAATCTCTTGTTACAGCAAGAGGACACAAAGAAAAATCACATACAAAAATAACCGGGTTGCCTCCCGCAAAGCGCTTTCTTTATAGCCATATAGCTAGGCTTCTTACTTGTTGTTTTATTGTGGACGAAGCTCATGAGGGAGCTTGAACTTTGGTGGTTCCCTCTTCCTTGGAAAGTGTTCCATGCACTTCTTGTGTGGAAACTGAAACTTTACATTCCCTTCCTTTGAATCAATGATAGCACCTGTGGTACGAAGAAAAGGTCTTCCAAGAATAATAGGACTAGAGGTTTTATTCCCCATATCCATGATTAGAAAATCCACAGGCACAAAAGTCATATGTAACTCTACCATAACATCACTTACTTTTCCCAAAGCATGTTTAATAGAGTCATCAGCAAGTGCTAGTTCAATAGAGCATTTTTCAAGATTTTTCAATTCAAGCACTTCATATAGTTCTTTAGATAAAACAGAGACACTAGATCCTAGATCAAGTATGGCATGGTGTGTCTCTTTTCCAATAGTTACTAGTACCTTAGGTATCCACATATCCCCAAGCTTAGGTGGTATCATAGCCTCTTGGTTGTACCTAGCAATCTTTTCTTTCAAGACATGATTAGCAATATAAGAACCAAAACCTGCTTGGTTAGTGTTGATGGAAGGATCACTTGCAAATTTTTGTAAGATAGATATTAATTCATGCAAGCTACAATTTTCTAAGTCAAGCAAAGGATCCTTGACTTCATTAAGCATTTTAACTTCCTCAACTTTCTTTTCCAACTCAATCAGCATAAGAGATTCATCATGTTCAGTTTCTTTAGCTTCTTCTTTTAAACTACCAAGTTGAGACATGAGTGGCAACAAATATTCAGGGTAGTTCAATAATTCATCAAGAGTTTCCTCCAAAGTGAGAGGAACATTTTCAGCAATGTTAACAGAATTCATTCCAACCACGGGTGATGCTTGTGGTTTTCCTGCAGCCATACTCAATAAAATGGCTTGATTATCAGCTAGTTTAGACAAACCTTTGTCTAGTCCTGCAGTTTGGAGTTGTAAGCCTTTAATATCAGAATTAATAGAAGCAACAGACTTATTCAATTCTTGTATCATGGTATTATGACTAGCAACTTGTTCCATGAGAATTTTGTTAGCCTCAGAATTATCATTGCGTGATAACATAGGCTTCCAATTATTATCATTAGCATTAGGATATGGAACAAAAGGACGATTGTTGGGAACATATGGGGGTTTATTATAAGAGTTATAATTGTTGTTACCATACCCATTATTACCATAGTTCCTAATGAAGTTGGCATCAATATTTTCAGAATTGTTACCAACTAGTTCTTGCAAAGGAACATTTTCAACACTAGGTTTATTAAGCAAAGCAAGAATAGTATCCATTTTAGATGACCAATCATTAGTTTCTTCAATAGAGTTCACTTTCTTAGAAGGATTAGGTGCCCTATCAGTATGCCATTGACTATAGTTTTGTAAAATGCTTTCCAATATATTTTTAGCTTCTACTATAGTCTTACTCATAAAAGTACCTCCAGCAGCAGAATCAAGTATGTTTCTAGACATGTAGTTTAAACCATTGTAGAAAGAGTGTAATATGGTCCATTCATTAACTCCATGTGAGGGACAAGTTCTAAGCATAAGTTTTATCCTATCCCAAGCCATAGCAACATGTTCATTTTCATTTTGCCTAAAAGAAAGGATGTTGTTTCTATTTTGCAAAATTTTAACAGGGGGATAATATTTCTTAATGAAAGCTTCTTTTAGATCATCCCAAGAATTAATACTACCAGATGGCAAGGAATGCAACCACTCTTTAGCTTTTCCTCTAAGTGAAAAACGAAATAACTTCAGTTTTAGGATATCACTTTCCACATTTTTAAACTTTTGCATGTCACATATTTCAACAAAATCATGAAGATGCATAGAGGCATCCTCCATAGCACTACCACCAAATTGTTCCCTAGTTATCAAGTTCAACAAACTAGGACTTACTTCATAACTCTCAGCATTTATCTTAGGTGTGGCAATAGCTCTCGTGATAAATTGATCATTAGGAGTGTTTGTGTAGTCACACAACTTAGTTCTTTCTCCCATTTTAGCAAGTTTTTTTGGTATTTTTGATTTTTTATGCAAAACTGAAATAAATATGATATGATATGCAATGACACTAACAAAACAAATAAATTGCTTTGTAAGTAAAGATGGATAAGATGGTGCTCACGTAGGTGCAACCTCCCCAAGCTTAGGTGTTAGCACAAGTTGGTGACGTTGACTTTGTTGTGAGATGAATGCGATGATGCACACCCTTGGATAAATCTCTCAGCTACGATTCTCCGGCAACGGCGCCAGAAAACGTCTTGATGATCCCGAAGAGCAAGTCTTGATGCCTGCACAAATAAACGGGATTTAGGTTGAGACACCAAGTGCAGAGTGTATAGTAAGTGGAAGACAGTTTTCCCCACGAGGGTGACTCGAGGGTTTAATATCGAACTCTCGGAGAATCTGAAGTGGTAGATTTATCTTCTTATCCTTCTTTTGGTTACCTACAAAACAAGGTTAGATGTTTTGGTCCTCAACCTCACCTGTGGTTGTCAAGCACAAAGTGTAAGAATGATATCAGGATAGTTATGCAATGCAAACAAGAAATAAATATGCAATGATGGTGGATGCAATGATAAATGATATTTTTGGGTTTTTGAATGATGTATGCAAGATGAAAAGTATTTTTGTATTTTCGGATTTAATGATGGCTGAAAATAGAAAAGTGGTATATGGTGTTGGAAAGGTGTTTCTTATGATTAAAAATGGACTGGGGTTCATGGTTTCACAAATGCACTCTCTCTTTATAAAGTGGTAGACAATGGAACACACAAAGTTAACATATGAGATTGCAACACAGGGTTTGATAACAAGTTACTTAGATATATGGGCATCACGTCCTAACATAGAGATCTTTTGGTTATTAACCTCTCTTATACTCCACCAAGATGTGAACTAAATCATAACACCTTAGTAATTAAGATAACTCAGAGTATAGCATTAAGTATCATGACATGAAGTGAAAATAAGAACATGCTAGATCTAGTCATGGAGTAGTGGCAATGGTCACACCCACATCCCCGGTAGCATGGTATTTTAGTTTATCCCTCGTGAGGTAACAAAGTAAGGTAAAGATACCAAAGTGGATCGCAGAACTTTCTCTCACGTTCACTGCACTAGCCACCCCCCCGTTACTCCAACTAATGCACACGTTCCCCCACACACGCTCTCATAAACATGTTTGATCAAAACAAGTAGACAAGAACGCGGTACATAATATGCATCTATACTCATAACTGAAACAAACATTGCAATCTCAAACATATATTAACTCATAAAGATCCACCATAAAGGTATTACAACGGTGACCGTAATCATGTTCAGCAGCTCATACGGTGCTAATTAGTGAAGCTCAAGAGAGGAGAGATACATAAGTTACTTCCACAAACCCATAGTCCAGAGGTGGACTACTCCCTCTTCATCATGGAGACGGTGGAGAAGTCGATGGAGAAGATGGAGACCACGCCGGCAGCGCCCCGCCGGAGTTTCCCCCCTCCAATCTGCAGCTCCTGATCTCCGTTTCGGTGTTTCTGTGTTTGTGCGGCGCTCCTTCCAGAGAACGACGGGGGACCTTTTTTATAGGCGTTTTTAGGTCAAGACGATGTTGGTGGAGAAGAGATCGAAGGCAACGGACCCACGAGGCCCAAACGGGTGGGTCCCACGTGGCCTGGTACTGTGGCCGCGTGGGCCCTGCTCGTTTGGCCCTCGGGCCTCCGTTTGCTCGCTTCCTTTTTCCGTAGTCCTTCTTCCTTCCAAATATTGACGCCCGTAAATTTCCAGGTGATTTCGTTGACGTTTGGGTCCCTGAAACATTAAAATACAAAACTAGGGTTTTCTGCCTGTGCAGAGTTAATTCCATAAAAATAGGAAATCATTAAGATATTTCCAAAATCATGATAAAACATTGATATAACCCTTATATGATGCAAATATGATTGGAATATAAGCAATTAAAGTGCAAAGTTCATGTATGCATTTTACATGCATCAAGCGCTCATTCTACCTGAAATTCAGTCGATAGCACTAATAATAACAAACTTTGGAAGATGAGGATACCACTAAGAACTAAAGTGTTTGCGTGGTATTTACGTCGAGGAGTAATTCTCACCAAAGATAACCTTGCCAAACACAATTGGCATGGAAGTAAAAAGTGTGTCTTCTGTCAACACGACGAGACCATTACGCACTTATTCTTCCAATGCGAGTTCGCTAGGTCTATATGGTCAGCCATCCAAATTGGTTCTACTTTACATCCCCCAGTTCTGTTGCTAACATTTTTGGCAACTGGTTAAATGGAGTGGATTCTAGGTTCAAACTATTCAGTAGGGTGGGAGCGATTGCTGTTATTTGGTCGCTATGGCTATGTAGAAATGACAAGGTTTTTAATGATAAAAATGCTTCTCTTATGCAGCTTATTTACCATTGCACAGCGACACTATGAGCATGGTCTTCCCTGCAGCGTGTGGAGCACCGAGACTTATTCCTGGAGGTGGCGTCGAGACTGGAGGCTGCAGCCAGGGAGTTATTTTCCCGGCATGGGTGGCAACATAGACTCCGGATAGACCTACCAGCATCTTAGGCGGATTTTCAATTTCTCATTTTGATATGTAATTCGCCTTTTATTTCGCTTTCAGACTAGTGTGTTGGTGAACTGTGACTCTGTGCACCTGTGCTATGCAGAGGCCGGGTGTAATATTTAAACCTTTTAAGTAATAAAATCCCTTTATCAAAATAAAAAAGTTGCAGTTGATATCCAACAAGTTTAAAAAAAGATTAAAGGCAGTAACCCAGAAGGTCCAACAAAAACCAAAACAAGGTTACATATAGTTTGCTGTTTCATCATGCTCAGCAAGTGCGGGCCCCTCAGAGCGACAATAAAGTAACACTGCCATATACTTGTCCGAAGGGTTGTTCTGCCACCATAAATACCTTAACATAATTCGTATGTGCATATGTACTCCGTTAATTACTCAATTGTATCATGTGATTAGGGGATAGGACACGCTCGTGGCTCGTTCAAGTGTGTGTCCGTGGTTATGTGTGTGTATATGGTAATGTGCGTACGGGCCGGGTGCGTTTCCTTGTGATCGAAAAAAGAAGTGAACATGTGAGAAACTAAAATGGAAGAGTGTCTACATAACTATTTTGGAGGGTAGAATATAGAAAGAAAAAGAGAACAGACGGTTGACTACGGCGATTAATAACACTGTAGCAAAAGAATCCTGAAGCATCTAGCTAGACGTAAAAAAAAATTTAAACAAGGCAAAAGGTTTGCCTATTTCATTGATTAAGAGGAGTTTAGATTACAAACTTGTCAAGCCAAAGCTTTTAGAGAATAGTCTACACTCGCGGCACCATATTACACGAATGTTTCGCACCCGCAACACCCCAAGGGGCGACATTTCTTTTGATGGAAGAGAGGATAAAGGAAGGTATAGAGGCGACCCTGCTAAACACTCAGAGCATTTCGCTCATTCCAAATCTCCCACGTGGTGAGAAGAACCAAGGAAGATAGCCCCTTCCGCCTCCGCCCTAGCGCCCCGGTGATGGAACACCACCACTCCTTAACCGATGCAAAGTTGCCCCATTGAGTAGTGTTTAAATCCCCTATGCCAATCCAATCTTGGATACCATTCCAAATGCGTAGGGAGTACCGACACTTTAACATTAGGTGCGCCGCGGTCTCTGGTTCCCTCTTACAAAGTTGACAAAGACCATAATTAGGCCACCCTCTTCTCCCGAGACGATCCGCCGTCCACACCCGACATATCATGCATCCTTGTCCTGGTTGGTTCGCACTTCATGTGATTCTGGATCTATTGTTTCTGAACCGTTTCTCCTTCGAAAAGATTTCAATCGGTGTCCTCAGATCACCTAAGGTTTGAGATGGTTTCTGGAGCTGTTCACCAGCAAACAAATAGGAGTACCGCAGAGTATAGTTGGTCTCAACAAGAGATTGTCCTATCCATATGTCCGGGCCCTGGTGCCTGTCCGTAGTTAACAGGACCGCTAACAGAGTACGTAGAGATCGATATATCTGTACGCATATGTCTATTGCCGTCATGTGATCTGTAGCTAAAACTATTAAGTTCTCACACTTGTGCAGTGACCTGGTTCTACTGATGTAATCATCCGGTTCGTGGGTGACATCACCGGTATCGGACCAATAAAACTAAGCCTTATCACTGCTGAACAGTTATCTGTGCAGTAGTAGTTTAATCACTTGTTTAGCGGCATGATTAAGGCATCATTTGACCTCATCGGCCAATTGGAGCTCCGGAAACCGGAAGGGACGTCGTTGCCTGCGCGCGGCGCCTCTGTTAACACCAATTCCAACTGGTTTGCAAGCTGCCTCCGCTTGCTTGTCGCACATAAACAAACAACTGATCCAGACAAACAACAGCCGCGCTCGAGCAGCCTCGGATCTCCCATGCGAGCGACGACGCGCTGCCAGTGTTTGCTGGACACTTGCCAGAACACCATTGGGTGGTCCGTTTACTGCGACTTGGAAGCTGCACAGGATTATAGTACTGTTTGAGATGTTATTTTTGCTGGTTGCTCTGTACGGCACTCTCGTCAGTGACTTACTTATAGCCGGGTTGCTAAGTGAAAGAATAGATAGATTGACCACAATCGTGAGTTTCCTGTTGTCTCGTATCAATAGGAGAGATTACAAGATATACATGATAACAATAAATTACAATCCCTGATTTTATGCAAACTAGCTAAATGCCCGTGCGTTGCCACGGCCTATTAATTTTTTATGCCATCACACATGTGTTTGTACAGAAGATAAAATTTTGATATTTATTCTAATTCTTTTCAAACATGGGGTGCTATTATATTTTTAAACCTGTTTTTTAACGAATAAGAATATTTTAACCAGTTATATTCTATTATTTTTTAGCTGCCAAATCGATGGAATAGAACAATCTGTGTACAAATAATTAATAAAATGTCAACTTATTAATAAAACAAAACGATCCCAGTATCGTCGTGCACTATAAGGCCGCTCTCCTCCAAGCAGAGGTCATCTTCTAGCTACAGCTGCTCTGGAGCATCGAGTGGGGTGGGTCTGCACTTAACCGCAGCTGGCTCAGGAAGTCAGGAGTAGTACCGATCCATCTCAATCCGAAAAAAAGTACTACACAATCATTTATTTATCTCCGGTAATTCACATGTCTCTCTCTTTTTATCGCTCTCGATTTTCCACGGCTGACGACATTATTTTGGGAACTGAACCACACGGCGAGAGAAAAACGAGAAGTTCCCAGGGCTCGTGTACGGGAATCACCCGGTGCCCATGAAAGACCAGTCAATCTGCGAGGTTGGCGAACGATATTGTCGTTGGGATGCACTCGAGCCGATTGGGAGCTAAGTATCGAACCACGCGCGTAGGACACCGTACCTCGTCGCCCTGAAACAGAGACGCAGGCGGGGGCGGCGTGGCAGCCGGAACGGCTTGGGAGCGGCGAGGAGGTCGGCGAATGCGTGGATATTATGCAGGTCACCGGTCCCGGTCCCATGGTCGAGCTCCTGCAGTCTGGCCACGTGGTCGTGTTCCTGCAGTCCGACGCCATGGTCGAGCTGCTGGTCGTTGCCGGTCGCCTTGCCTCGGGGGATGGGGCACGTGACCTGCTGGTGTGGCCTAAGGGCTCAGCCCCGCAACCCGCCCATGGGGATTTGCCGGCACCAGAGAGGGTGAGATTGAAACGGGCGGCGCTGGGCGTTTGCTCGTGATTTTCTTCCGAGAAATAGATTAGGAAAAAGTCAAACCGTTTTTTCACTTATAGGTGGCATGGTGCGTAATTTATATCAATTTCAGGGGCAGTTCCATCGTGACGCACCGCCGCCGACCATCACCTTTAACGATATTATATAGTAGAGATACAACGGGCGCTAAGTATGGAAGGGGATAACCGCATATCTCAATAATCGGTTTCCTAACACTCGTCTCAGTTGCAATGGCAGATTCTCATATGCTAAGGGCATGTATAATGGTAGAGAAGGCGGGTCTTCTCTTAGCCCTTGATGTCATTTAGAGAAAGCTATAAATATTAGTCGTACAATGCGTTGTCTCTTCTTGTCATCTTTAACAATTAATGAGAATTAGCTAAATTTAAGTGTTAAATTATGTTAATAAGAGAAGGCATACAGTAGAATGGAGAAAATAGTCTTCTCTTAATTAGATCATCCCTTAGCTAAGGGAAGAAAACCCACTTTTTTGTTTTCTTTCATCCAACTAAGTAAAATCTAATGTGGAATCTCTAAGAGAAGGCTGACATCACCCCATTGTACATGCCCTAAGACTGGATCGGAAGACCAAAAACAAAGGTGATGGCTGGCGTTTGTTCACGATGTTGGTGAACTGCCAAGAAGATGGCACATGAAGAACTCGAATGTGTCCAAGCGCAACACGTCTCGGATGAAGTGAAGCATGATCTCAATTTATTTGGTGCGTTAATTCTAAACCGATTTGTGGACATGTAGACCGCGTTAATGTTTTTGCATAAGACAACAATGGAGCGAGGCAGTGAACGGTGAAGCTCCTCGAGTAGTTGCCGAAGCCAACTTGCTTCAAAATGAAGTTGGTGACCATGCGGTACTTAGCCTCGGTGCTAGAACAAGAAACCGAGTGTTGTTGCTCGGAAGGATAAGGACACAAACATGTCTCCAAGGAACACAAAGTAACCGCATGTCAAATGGCGATTGACAGGACATCCATCCCAATCAGCGTCTGTGTAGGCGATATGGTGATCCTTGGAAGAGGACGTAAGCGAAAGACCATGGTGCATAGTTCCTTTGGTGTAGGAAAGAACACACTTGACTAAATGATCGCAATGGTCATTCATATGAAGACAACTCTATAGAAAAAACATAGACAATGTCTAGACGAGTGAACGTCAAGTACGATAGAGTACCAAGAAGACTAAAGTAGGTTAAAGGATCATAAATTAGAATTAGGGGACCGTCCGAAGCAGTTTGACATGTGGTTGAGGCAAGTCGAAAGGATCTTATGCCAGCACGCTCGGTGACCTCGAGAGCGTCCTCACTGCCGTGAGGTGCCGACTCTGCGTTTTGGTCTAAAATATCGACAATATTTAAATGGCGAGCTTGCCTTTATGCGTAAGAAATATTTTATTCATATAGGAGCCCCAGAGCGGCCGAGCCACAAATTCTTTTTTCCAAAAAAAAGAAACTTAGAAGGTAATATACTACTATAAATAATTTGTTTAAGGTTTAAATATGTTTGTCTTTCTAAATTCCAAATAAACATGAAATAGTTCACTGAGTTTGAGGAATACTATAATGGGAGAACGAGAAAAAATAGCATCAACCAATTTGACTAATTGTTTTCAATGCGAAAGCATAAAAAAACTGATTTGTTAAAGCCTTCGTTTTATTTGAGGAAATGTCCAAAAGCATTCCAGATCTAAGTTATGTTAAGGGCACAATTACATGAATAGGAGCAACTAGCACTTCGAAAAACAAATACGCCAAAATCAACCACACAATCACAAAACAAACGCCAATTGCCTCATAGGTTTCGAAAGCTGAACTGAAATTCGTCTTGTGAGACAAGACCAAGACAAGATCGATCGAACTTTTACAGGTTCGCGTTGCAATTTCGCTTACTCACATGATTGTCCTCGTCACGCCTAGACAATAATGACATTGATTGCGGAAATCCATATCGGCTCATAGCTCTAGATGCACCCACTGCTCAAAAAACATTTTTTGAAATGTCAAAAAATTTGAAATAAAATTTTCGGATATACTAGGTGACATTTTATGTTAGCACAAAAAGTTTCACGGAAAAGATACATTATTTGTGGGATGTGCAAAAAAGACAAATCCATATTTTTTCAAAAAGACTTTGTACGCGATTTTTTTGTCGTTTTTGCATAGATTACAAAAATGTCTTTTCTTTGTGAAACTTTTTGTGATAACATAAATATCATGATGTATATCCAAAATTTTATTTGGAATTTTTTGACATTTTGAAAAGTTTATAAAAATGTTTTACATAACGGGTGCATCCGCACTCGTGATCCAAAACGCCGTATCCCATTGATTGAGACAACCACAATACATAGAAACAAAACAAAACTAGGCATGGTGGGGAGTATCATATACTAGTATCATGCATATGATACTCGGAAATCCATAACAAAAAATTCAAAATAAAAATTTCGGACATACTTCAAGACATTTTATGTTAGCACAAAAGGATACGTGAAGAAAAAATATTTTTTGTGACCTGTGCAAAAAAGACAAATCCGGGCGCTCCAAAATGATTTTGTATGAGACATTTTTTTTCTTTTTTGCACAGGTCACAAAAAATGTGTTTTCTCCACGACATTTTTTTTGCTAACACAAAATGTTCTAATGTGTATCTGAATTTTTTTATATAATTTTTTGACATTTTAAAAAAATTAAAAATGTTTTATATAATAGGTGCATCTGCACCTACTACCCAAAACGCCGCCTTCATATGATACTTGTGTATTTTACTACTTTCACAATGTGTAGTACTAGCATATTTGTATTATCATATAATACTGCATTTATTATGTTGTAGACTCATCTTGCATTGGAATCCGCTATCTACGGTATCTATCTATGATACCACTGTCACCTCTCTAATCATTAAGACTACCCATAGTGGGAGTAACATAGATAGTACCATAAGTGCCACATAAGCACACATGATGATGTGGCATGCAATTAAAGAAGACAGAGATGGTGTTGGTATCATAGATAGATACCGTAACATAACGAATTTCGAGACAGCATGAGTCTATAAGTTAATAAATACATGATTATATGATACCACATATACGTTACTACCCACTATAGAGGTAGTAACATAGACTAGTATCATATGCATGATACTAGTGTATGATACCCCCACTATGAGTAGTCTAATTGTAGTGGCACTTCAGATTTTTTTGCCAACGTGGCACGCATGATATCACCTATGATACCCGCCCTGTGGCTAGTCTAAAGATCCATCCCATTCTCTACCAGATTTGACATAACCAATGGTGTTATAATCATTCCCCGCGAAGGCCTTCTGAAGAAGAATATTTCGACCACCACCACTTCCTAAGGAGGTCAATGCGCCGGGTAAACCCGAACTCTTTACATTCGATCAATTAGATCTGGATTCCCAAATTCATGGGACCACGTCCTCACAAGCCTAGCACTAGCTATGAAAAAACATCAATGTGATGGGCATGAGGTCAAAGAGACTTATTCCATCGACATAATGCCATCCCCACCTTAATCAACATCGCCTCTAAGACGTACCGGACACATAATTAAATGGTGTACATAATCGGATTTCCCTACCTCTCCCATCTTTAGGTGACTGAAGGCGGATGGGAATGACAACTTTCAAGGAGGGGTGAGCGAAAACCCAAATCCACCCCTGCTTCAAGGTTGGAAAAACAATCTACCCAAATCCACCCCTGCTTCAAGGTTGGAAAAACAATCTTATTGAGAAGAGGCTACTTCGTTTTCTTGGTTTGTGGCAGCATGTACTACAAGAGAAAACAGTCCGTGGCGACACGATTTTAGGTTGTTAGACACTACAATTGTCTCTACACAAGTGTAGAGATGTTTGGTCAAGTACCACATAAGTGCCACCGACCAGTACATGCAATGTCAGTACGACCAAAACAAAATGTCTATACATTAAGAAAATGTCTCTACATGATTACATGACAATTTTATAGATGCAAGTGGCAAAGGACTCTAGAGAAGTGTTGCTACCAGCAATTTGTGTAACCAGCCTCTTATTTTACGCAACATGTTAATTTGAGGGGTAAAGAGAGATAGTGTGATCAGTAAAATAACTACTTGGCCATCTACAAAAAGGGATGGCCTAGCCAGAGAGCCGGTCTATTTTGTGGTTCCTTGATAAAAAAAAGGGTGACAGTTACCTAGCAAAAGCACGAATTAAACAGAGCAAAAAGCTGATAAATTTGTACTAGAACAAGATTGTTTGGAGGATGCCGATTGTTAGTGGAGGAAACAAGGCTAGTGAAAGTGAACCATCTATGAGCTAGGGCTCATAGGGCCAGAGCCCGAGGATATAGGCTTGTTATTAAGCACAAAGTCACAATGCATATGCACGCATGACAGATTCTTTCTCTACTTGCTCGTGCCCCTGCACATATAGTACGATCTAGACTCGTTTTAGACCGTACTCATGTGCTAATAAAGACGTGGTCGTGTACTTAACGAAATGGGAGTAGTACGTGGCTCATAAAATGCCATATAGATGGATCTAGAGTAAAGATCGTGTGTCAGGAGAGATAGACACTTTCAAATAGTAATTCGCTTCCAAGGTTTTCTAAGGGAGTACTACATGTCTCTTTAAAAAAACGCAGGAAAAAGATGTGCCACTTTTCATTGATTAATTAAGAGTTAAATACAAGCAAGCAACTTAACCAACAACTAAGTTTACTCTCGCAATATTGTGTTTTAAATTTTCAAACGTTTTGTTCTTTGATGTTCGCAAAGATCATATATAGGGATAGTGTAACTTCTCCATGAAAGACACATGCTTACCCTTTGCTCCAAATCTCCCAAGATACTAGTTACACGACGCGGGAACAATTGCTTTCCTCTGGTTGCTTAGATTTGGCAACCGGTTCTACTAGATGCCTTTGCCAGTCCTATGATGTCCAACAAGGCTTCAATTGTTCCCCACATTTGAGTCGTGGTGTGGCAACGAAAAAGGTGAGTCACCAATTCTCGCTCAACTCCTCACGCATATGTAGAGGGAAAATTGCACAGTTGGGCCAATCCACACTCGCGAACCTGCGAGCTACCAAAACCCTATTCTAAGAGTCAAGAGACATAATATAGCTAGTGGAAGAAATGGTACAATTAGAAGAACCAAATTTTAGGTCTCAAGTGACACCTAGTTCCTTTGATGTTGTTGGTAGTTGTTTCGATTATGTTTTGTTGTCCTTGTCCTTGGCTTGTATACCTAGACTAATGATCTCGGACACTATTTTTTTACTCATTCCATTCTTTATTCGATCATGTAATAATATATAAAACCTTTATTGTTTGAAGCTTATCTTATATATCACAAAACAGGAGCAACTAACCAATCTGTTTCTCCCGACATGCAAGCCTTCCAACAAATCCACCACATCAACAAATTTGTAAAGTTACGTGTCTTCTAAAATAAAGAACAATCTTTAGAGCGGTGTGGTGACCGTTAAGGCGTGACCATAATAATTAATTTTGGTTTCATATAGCCATCTAAAGCCTCTCCTAATGTAGATTTCTTACCACGGTTTCATAAATACTTTGTTGATGTTGCATACAACCGTTGCACGCCATCATAGCTAAAAAAAAGCTGCTAACCAAATCACATGTAGACATGAGCAGATAAAACTCCTAAGAAAGAGTGTGTTGCCTAGTTGTTTCTAAAAAATTATACCTCTCATATGATAACATGCTAAGAGAGAGGCATAAAACCCACAACTTCCATCAATCCGCGGGTTAAATTGGTTTCAGGCAGCCAAAATTTCCTTTTCAAACAAGCTTCCAAAATCTGAGTTACATGTATATCTTGCCCAAATAGTACAAACGATGTTGCCTGATTAAGCCTCAGGGATGAACTGTATACGGAGATCAACACGCAGCAGCGTGCATGCATGCAGTACGGCAGTCGAATCCAATGCCTGCGTTGCATGCATGACCACTATACTGACGGGCGTTCTTCCCGGCGTGGCCTAGATCATGGCGCTGCGAGGTGCATGCTTGCATGGACGAGGAGATCGAAGCAACCAAAGGGCCATGCGGCCGGTGACAGCGCTAGTGTCGACTAAACAGTGGCCGACTTTTCGCCGGGAGGCCACCAGCAACGCCTAGTGCTAATCACAGAAAGGACACGATCGATCGATCGATCGGCCCGGCCACGCACATGCATGCCATGCACGCTCGCACTCTCAGATGTTGATAGCTAGCTAGATTGACGGGTCATGAACTGATGGAACCATCTCTTCTGAGCGCTCTCGCACGCATCTGTAATGGCTCCGACGATCCGCCTGGTCGACCGCGCCTTTTCCAGCAGGGAACATGTGACTTTAAGCAACAAATTTTCCGCGATGGAGCTTTGACACCTCCACCTTTTCTCCTCCTCCTCGATCACCGCGGGGAAGAGAGGGAGAGAGATAATGGTCCCTGGGCAGATGGTGCCAGTGATCGAGTTGGACGGCATGGCAAAGCTCCAAATTCAAGTAGGGCACATTTTGCGGACACGGCAACCTATATATGCATTTCATCGACGGCAGTGCTTTCCTGCCCGAACCAACCAACGTCCAACACCATACTGTGCACATGTATGCAAATACTAGTTGTATGAGCAGTTTACCTAGGTAGCATTTCATGTACTCGTATGTCTTGCTCCGAAGAAAATCTTCTGAAATGTCTCCAAAACTATTGGTAAGCCAATGGATTCCGTGAGAATCATGACAGATTTACATATAAGAACAGCATCTCCAACATGATTGATCACCTTATAGTAACATATCACATCAAAATGCCTTTCTCAAGTTGAAGTGTCGAGCGAATTATCTTAATTCGGCATCTGATCCGAGATGTGAGGCAGAACTCTCTGTGTATACAATATGGTAGCTCTTCAGAGATGCCAAAGTACAACAGTCGTCACGCAAGACGACACTTACTAGTGGTAGTATAGCAGTATGGGAGTACGTACGTACGTACGTACAAACATGGGGCTGCACATGCATGCTTTAAACTCCACAATGCTTCCTGATGTTTTAGTTTCTTTTTCTTCGATCTGCATGCATGTGTATCAGTGTATGCATATTGTTCTATGGGAGGATGAGCGCAATGATAGATTGTACATGCGTACACACACAGGAAGCAGCAAGAAGAGAGTAAGGGAAGGCACAATGAGAGCTAAAACTGACTAAGGCCAAAGAAGAAGGCCGGCCGTGGCAGCCTTTTCGCTATCGTGGAACTTGCAAACAAAGGAGAGGTCCTTCTTTCTCAGAGCATCAGAAATAGGGGCTTTCTATTTACATGTATGTAGACTAAAAGAGCCTGCGATCCCTTCTCTCGTGAACCAACCTTTCTTTTCCTAGCCTTCCCTCTCCCTCAACTATCGGGGCTAGCTAGCTATGCACATCACTCTGCAAGTCTACTGGGATCACCCATCACTGCTTAATGATGCAGGCTATTGAGCAAAGCACACACAACTTTGCTAAAATAAGTACTCCCTGTGGCCTTTTTCCTGAGAAACACCCGGTAAAACTGATGGGCGCGAGCACACGCCGCTCATACCACCACACTCTCACGTACTCGTTAAAGGACTGCTGAGCTTGAAGAGACGAAGTCGCCACCGAGACATAACTATTGATGGATACGTCATCTACCATTGATAGACATTAGCCATGAAGGTGACACACATGACGTGAAACATAGGGTATGATCACTGGTGGGCAAGGAGTAAACCACATAACCACTCACATCATGTAGCGGAGAACAGCAAGTTTAACCGGAAGATGCTTGCACATCAAAGTCTGCCGCACAAACTTGAGGGTAGTGAGAAATGACAACTCTACATGCCACTGAAAAAGAAAGAAAATACAATCTTAGTAACATTGTGAAAAGTAAGTTGTTTCACAAATGCAATTGTGAAAGTTTGGATCATGTGACGGCCGCATCAATAAAAAAAACATTAAAATGTAAAACTCATATTCGATGAATCGAAAGATTTGTAAAATAACCAACGTAATTTGTACATTATTTTCTAAACCAGAAATTGGTTACTATTCCTAAAAAAGCAGCCAAGAAAAAAGTATAAGTGTACCTTTGGTAATTGTAACAAATTTAGATATAAATTATAGGCACTCATAAAATTTCACCATATATTCTGATTTTTTGCCAATGTTCCTAATTGTTTTTTTTTTCATTTTCTGTTTTTTATTTCTTCACTCTTCAAAACATAAGTTACCTGTTTCTTGGATTTTTTTCTTATTTACTCTACATTTTCAATATTTTAAAAGGTGTTCAGAAAGTTGGCACACGTGCGAAGCCACCGGAATATAATCCTTGAAAATGCTTAGAATTAGATGAGGAGCTTATTTGTCTGGTTTGTATGGTTTGAGAGTTCAGAGAGAGACCTAGTTGAACATTTGGTTACGTTAGTAATATAAGATATAATTCTAGACATATACCAATCTATGAAGCGATAATGCGCACATCTAAGTTTTTCCTTTTGATGCTTTGACATTATGGAGGGATGATTTCATGTCATCTTCGCAAGCAAGCATAGAATGTGATAATGGACTATTTGGAACATCATCTCGACAAACATTTGCCAAACAAGGATAAATCAAAATGGTTCAAGGTGATTTGTGATGGTCCAATTACACAATTTACATGGGTAAATCAAACAGCTACTCGGCCTTTGTAGACACGATAACACGTCAACTCAATGAAGATAAAGTCCATTTAAATGGAAAATAATTAAAAAAAACACATGAACTAGATTTCATGTCTCCCAAAACCCGGAAACAAACAAACTATACAACCATAAGTTTAATTCGATGGATACTTCACCTTAGATTATGGCGACAAGAAAAAAATACTACCTCCGATCCATATTAATGGGCACAACTTTATCTAGATACGGATGTATCTAGTTAAGTGTTTAGACTAGATGCATCCGTATCTAGACAATGTTGATGCCATTAATATGGATCGGAGGGAGTACAAAAAACAAGTCCCTTCAAGTAAACAAGATAAAAATTGAAGCGACATGGTGCGCACGACAAGACGGCATACACCGATACACGCACGCCGGCCGGCCGGGTGGTCGCAATCGGGCGTGGGTGCATGATACGACGCGCTGGCTGGGGCGTGCCTGCGCCATGAAGAAGAACCGATGGAGGACCACCGACCACGTACGCGTGCTAGCTCCTCCAATATTATCTTGTGAGCCAGCCATGGCACGCACATGACATGCATGGCCCCGACCCTCTGGGGTAGGGCACCCAGGAGCTACTGGCTCGATAGCCAACGATCGAGCTACTGCATACATCCAACTCATCTCTCCATCGTCTAGCTTGGTAGCCAGCCACATTTGTGAGCAGATCGGAGGCAGTTGCTCCGGCCGAGGCGCAGACCAGGCCAGGCCTGGTTTGGTGTACTAGTACTAGCTATAGCTGGGGCATGCTTCTACAACATGTACGTCTTTCATGAGGGTTTGGGACCTTTGCAGAGCTATAATTGGTGGTCCAGATCTCCTCCCTGCGCGCATGCAGCCTCAGCTAGCTCCGGCCGGCCACATCTACACCCACCTTGCTGTCTCTCTCCCCTCTTCCTGGATGCCCGATCCCCACTTCCGATTGCGAAGTTACACTGGACTTGGGATGAAAACGAAAGTTTCCCACTTTTCGTGCAAACCCCAACAAGAGGGGAACTATGATTTGCAACTAGCTGCGTCTACACCCATTGTCGGATACCCCACTTTCGAGTTTTCAAAAAGTATGAAATAAATCATGTACATAGTTTATGTTGTATCCAGCGCACCCACAAATTTTCATCTGAAAATATGATCACATGTGACCTCTGCAAAAAAAAAAAGACAAATATGAATAGCACATGATACTATTCATTTAGTTCTTTCTCTTTTTATCATAGGTCACATATGATCATATTTTTGGATAAAAATTTGTGGGCGCACAAGATACAACAGAATCTATCTTCATGATTTATCTCGTATTTTTTGAAAACTCTGAATTGGGGAATCCGACAATGGGCAGCGGTCGCAGCTAGTTGCGAAATATTCCAATATTCCAATCGAAAAGAGGAGGATATATAGAAACATATGGATTTTTGTGGAATAAAACATTAATGAAAAAATTAAGCGAAATCCGAGGTGGAAATGAAACCGCATCTTCTACCGAAACAATTAAACGGGATTACCATTTCCCAAAAAGAACATAACTTTCAATTTTTGATTTTCGTGTGGTCGTCCTGCTTGTGTTGGTTCTGTCAAGCAGGCCCTTGCCAATCTCTGCAAATGTTGCTCAACCTAACCTATTCTACTATCTGATCGCGTAATCTCTTCGGCGTGCTCCCATAATCAAGCAAGCGTAGTCGTACAATCAAGCTAGCTTAAGGGACACCTGACTAAACCTGAGCATTTTCTATGCCGGGTCGGGTGTTAGACCGGGCCCGAAAAAGCACGACTGACAAAATCTAGGCCCGGTCCCAATGAAAAATCAATCATCTTGGCCCGAGCCCGGCCCGAACATGAAAAGCCTAACCCGGCACAGCTAGACTGGCACGACACTAGCTTAAATTGCATTTTTTACAAGCCCGACGTTTGGCCTAAAAAACTTAGCCCCGAGCCCGGACCGGGATTTTTGGGCCGTGTCGGGTCTGCCCGGCAGGGCCAGGCTGCTCATGCTTAGGTCCAGACCGCCACCGGTGGTGGGGCCATGTTGCCCAACTAATTTCCACTTACATATCTCTTGTTCATACCATATTCGGTTTGTGTCCATGTTCGAGAGTGTTAGTTTTCGTATTAGCTTATGTGATTTCTATATAATTTTTTCATTTTGCAAAATTATAAAAAAATGTGGCATCAGTTAGGTCTGGTTAGCTTTTAACTTTGTTTTCATCTCTAGTCTCCAGTGCCCACGTTTTGACCAGTAAGAATTAATTGGTGGAAAGTGGAGTACATGTCAAAAAAGGTTCGAATGACACATGGATATTTACTTCACTGCGGGCCTGCAAGGCCATTGGTATATGTATGTACTCTTTATGTCCACAGATAAATGTATTTGTAGGTTTTATCTAAAATTAGATTTAAAGTCTGTTCAACTTAATAAACTTTCTGTAAAATTATTTATGACATTAAATCGGTATATTATGAAACTACATTCCAATATGCATCTAGTAATATTAATTTGGTGTTGTAAATAGTGGTATCTTAAGTTGGTCAAATGTAAAAAAGATTGACTTACGACAAAATCTGAAAATACGCTTATTTGTGGATGGAGGGAGTATGTGCTAAATGAGATCTAAGGCAAAGATGCTCTAAAAAAGAGTACCAACATGCTTGAGAAGGCAGAACTACGAATAGAGAACAAGTACCCAGTACATGCTCAATATGGGCAGAACAACAATACAGGACCACTTGCTATTGGAGAGATGGATCGATGGACAACATCATCTGTTCAATCCTTATTGTCATGCTGCACTCTTGCTATATCGATACCATCCATTATCTAAGTAGTGTACGTGTAGAAGGATTTATAGTAGGCTCGTGGCTTTTTGATGATCATAACTTCATTACAGTAGTCATTGAAAGTATGCATGCATCCATTACTGCAATCATAAGAAGTTAAGAACATAGAACAACAGTAATATATGGCTCTAGATTGACACGAAGCAGGCAGCATAGGTATGTTCTCATCTGTAAACTCCTAACAGTACACTATTTGTAAGGCGTGATGAACAGTGACAAGATAAATGGGTCGGCGGGGGGAGACATTTTCGTGCAGGCTTATAAAGGACGACCCTGCACTTGTGTCCCTCCTATTCTATGCTGGTAGATCCAGCACTGGGTCGATCGACCCATGAGATGGCGATGACAATGAGGTCTGCTCGGTGTACGTACGTTCACCTCCAGCTTGTCCCTGTCGCTAGCTCATTGACCCCCACCACCGATCTCTTTCTCTGCCGGCCCTTTCTTGGGATTAATTGGTGCATGTGATTAGATCGATGTAAACCAATCCGACCACACCCGAGCAAGCTGCTGCATTAAGGCCTCTGCCCTGACAGTGCAATGCAAAACTCCATGAGAAAGAGAGAGCTTCATGAGAGGGGTAAGAGAAAGAGATGTGTTTATGGTCTGTCATCTGTGTATGGAGAGGGAGAGAGCTCTGGCTGGGTGAGCTGGGTGTCCGGGCCGGAGAAACAAAGCTGGGGGACTACACTGGTGGTGCATGCATGCAGATGCTGCAGAGAGGGTGGGAAGGAAGACCCAAATAATTCCCACCTATTTCGGTCAGTGAGGGCCGGGCTAAAAGGCCCACCGCCTCGATCGGGCCCCTCGGCCGGCAGCGACTGCGCGCCCCTGACGAAACCGTTGAGCTCTCCCCCGTTACGTCGTTTTCGCTTGCCCACCACCCCTCCATCGGTGATCGGTCCCCCATCTTCTTCCCATGGTGTCAGCGTGGAGTATGTTCCGCGCGCGTCGGCCTCCGGCGAACTGTGTGCTCTCTCCGCTCCGGTGGACATGGGTGGGCTGAGCTGGTGGGTCCCCGCCCGTGGGCTGCCCGGTACACTCTTTGAGGTGGATGCCCATGTACTGTGCCTCCCTGCGCATGCATTCAGAAAGGGATCACCGGAGCGGGCACCGGGCAGTGAGGTTTTCGCCTAGCCCGTGCCAAAATGGAACATTCAGAAAGCTAGCTTCTTCTTCTTTCATTTCCTTTGGCGAATGAACTCTCTCATGGGAGAGCTCAAAAGATGGTACTAGTGCCCATTTGCTTGTCACAGTATCTACTACTAGTTGTTTAGGGACATAAACAGCGTGCATTTATAAAATCGTGCATGCTGCCAGTATCGTACGGACATGCTCAATTATTGGCGTAATCAAGCTGCACTCTCAACTCCCAACACAAGGAGAAACCATGTTCTATCCTTTAATTAACTGACACAGCATGCCCTACTACACATCGTGGCAAACCAGGCCTCCTCCAAATTAAAGTAGCATAAATTCTCACGGCTGCTCATGCAGGTGATGAGGGACCTTGCGCCTGTTTCGCCATCAAGATTTAGCTTAGCCAGGGACAGGAGAAAATAACTAATTTCAGTTGGATCGGGATCGATCAGTGTCATGACATGTTACTCCTACTGGTGCCACAACTACCCCACGACCTATTTTATGTGCGGACAGTTTTGTTGGGGTTTGTGAGACAGTTTTGTTTGATTTCTCTTAATACAGCCTCAGCTCCGACCCTGGGGTGGAATCGTTCAAACTGCATGTCCCAGTTTCTTATTCAGTCTTATTGTCAAGGTAGACATGAACTATTATTTTAGTGGGAGCTAGCCGGAAGGTGCAAGTAGTCCACTTGGCATGAGGAGTTAGGCCGTTAGCACTTGTAATCGCGCGCTTTTGGTCAGCACCAAGCTATGGTGCAGTGCATAATTGCGAGATATTGTATTTCTGTTCCTATCCAAGTAACAGCCGCTTGCTCACCTCCAACCTCTTTTTTAGACAAGGAGCAACAAGCCCAGCTCATTTACCAACCTCTGCTTGTACAGCCCAGTTCTACCTTCCTGGGCCGCACAGACAAGGCCCAAGAGATGGCCGCCTGTTATACAGCCCAGCTCCAACCTCTTGTTTTTTTTTGTCAAACCTTGAGCATCAAGCCCAACCCATTTACCAAGCTCCGAAAAGCCGAAGTACAAAAATAGTAAAGTACAAAATTAAAAAGTACAAACCTTCGAAGTACAAAGTACAATAAACTCAAAGTATAAAAACAATAAACCCGTAGTTAAAAAATTGAACAGAAATACATATACACGCTCGCACGGAATACAAAAGGATTCTGAAATCCAAAGTACAAGTACGTTGAAACCCGAAATACAAGTATTCAACTTTCGTACAAAAACAATTTTTTTTATCAAAACCTATGATCGTGTGATTTAGTTTTTTATATCTCGGCGCGAGAATATCAAATATGAAAATGGCCCATAATTCGGACGAACGGTTCAAAAGATCTTTTATTTTGAAAAAAAATCGAATATCAAAAACAACCTCCGGGCGTCGGAAAGAGAAACATTCACCAAAACTCGCACATGCAGACACTTGACACACATGCAGACACTCCATATGGCCCCTGCAAAAGGAGACCCAGAAAATGCACAAGAAGGTAAAAAGCCATAACCTGAAACTAGCATGGTTTGAGTTATGTTTTGGATCAATTCAAAAGAAAAAAAATTATGTTTTGGATCCAGGGCGAGTTAAAATAAATATAATTGTACTAAACTTTTATACATTCTTATTTTTTTTTAATCATACAATGGTTTTAACAAATATATGTTGTATACTTAGCATTGTAACTACACACTAAATTTTCTTAATTGTGCCCATAAATAATTACAATGTATATTATAAAAAATATGAAAACCACAAAAAAGGAAAACACATGCCTATTTGATCATTTTTACAATTGATGAATTATTTATGCTATATGTATATTATTGTGTGAATGTGTTTCCTATTTTTAGTAGTATTGAATATTCTGGTACAGATTTCAAAGCATATAGCCTAGAAAATATCTTAATAGAAGTGTATAGTGTATGATTATGTAAGCAAATATATAGAAACTTTTTGAATAGTTTGGATGATCATTTTTTCATTGGTAAATGTACCTTACAAGTTATCGTCGATTCAGCAATATGTTCTTGATTTATTCTTCTTATTTAAGTAGCATTGCTTATAATAATCACCGAAAACATACATTTACACACACAAAAATTCAATTATTATGTGCTCACCGTATATCCCGCGTGTTGTAGCGGGTCCTTTTAATAAGGAACTATATTGTGTAAACAAAAGTGTGTAAGAGGTACGATACATCATGTTGGTCATAGTTGAGATACTAAATTTTAATAGACATGAAATGTGTGTATTGTAAATTATTAATGTGAACAATTGCATGGTTGAAGTAAAGGATGATGTATAGTTTGCACGTTGAGATTAATAAATATTAGTGAAGATGACATGTATAATTGATTGGCTAAGAAAATGGATGATGTGAATAGCTTGCATGTGGAGACGGAAAATCACTAATGCAAATTAATGGGGTTTATCTCTATAAAAGATATTATAGGCCAATTTCAAAGGCAACTCGCATTAGATACTCCTCATTTTCACTTCTATCCCACCTCTCCGTAAAACCATCTTTTTTAAAATACAATTTCAACTACTATCCGTTAAACCCTCCCCCCCCCCCCCCCCCCCCCCCCCCCTATAATTGGACCATTCCCCCAGAGTTGGCGTTCACAATTAATGCACACAATTAAGGAGGAAAATTGAATGGAATATCATGGCGCAATTTTGTAGGGTGTCGGTAATAGGAATTTATAAATGGTGTGCCTTTTCTTCCGTGGGTGAAAGGATCGGTATGACACCTAGAGGGGGGGGTGAATAGGTGCTACTTCAATTTTAGTTCTTTTCAAATTAGGCTTGACACAAAAGGTAAATTCTCTAGATATGCAACTACGGTGAATTTACCTATATGACAAGCTAGCAACTAGGCACGGTATATGAAGTAAAGACGGTAAACAAGGATAGAAGTAACCGAAGTGAAAGCACGCGGAGACACGGATGTATTTCCGAGTTCCTCCTTTTTAGGGGAGTACGTCTCGTTGGAGAGGTGTGAGCTACCACGAAGGTCAAAACTCAACCGCCACAAAGGCGTCACCTTCTTCTCCGATGAACCGCACCACAAAGGTTTAGTTCACCTTCCACTATCGGAATCCTTCAAGGCGGAGTCCGGAGCCTTTACAACAACGATTCGGGGCACAACCCACAACGGGATTGGGGGCTCCCAAACAGCTACAATCTGTCACAAAGACAATCAAGTAAGTACAACAATGAGCTAGGTTTTCCCAATGGAAACCCTAGCAAAGGGGCCCTCAAGTGAATGAGGGGGAAATGAAAAACTGCTTGGTGAAGATGTAGATCCGGGCCTTCTCCTTCAATCCTCCAAAGATCAACGAGTTTGGATGGAGGGATTGGGAGATCTAGTGATTCTTGAGCTTGCAACAATGGTGTTTTTCTTTTTGGGCGAGCTTCAGAGCTGGAGGTAGGTGGAGGGGTATAAATACCCCTCCAAAAATTCTGCCCGTTGGAGTCTGTCCGCAGCCACTTCACCCGGAACTTCCGGTCCTGGGGGCCGGATCTTCCGGCCCACCGTTCCGGTCGAACTTCCGGCCCGAGTCCAGTGCCGAAGGCACAAAGGACTTAGTCGTTTTCGAGGGTCACGCGCCAGCACCGGAACTTCTGAAGACGGATCTTCCTGCTGGAACCGGAACTTCCGGCCTGGAGAAACTGAGAGCATCACCTTTTTCTTTTTCTTTTCCCTTTTTGCGAAACAAACAGAACTGAGTTCTAAAGTATCACCTGCACCTGACAAGCACTTAACACACAGTAAGATAGTATTTCTGCTGTCACAATCATCAAAACATGATTTAGAGCAAACATGCTCTTTCAATCTCCCCCTTTTTGGTGGATTATGACAACACAAATAGAGGGATTCACAAAATATAGACGGGCTCCCCCTAAGCATGTGCATAACTTAGAAATTGCATCTGAATACAATCTGCACACGACTTAGGATCAACACTCCCCCTATATTTTGTAAGTCAAGCAAGTTCTCAAAGATATAATATCAACATAACTTGCACAAAGAGGCAAGACAAGGACATTAGAAGTTACACAACATATAGTCTCACATAAATAGGTTCCACACGTCTTACCACATGCAATAGGAGAAAGTTCACATAAAGCAAAACCAACAAGTTCGATAAACGGAGCACAACACAACTAAAAATGAGAGAAAAAACAAGTACTTGTGCTCCACCCATGCAAATCCCCGTAACCTAGAGATAAACTTCTCCCCCTTTGGCATCAAGACACCAAAAAGGGGAAAGATCGATGCTAACGCCCCTCAATCATCCGAAGTCCGAACAAAGGTCATCATCACCCACAATAGTGTCCCAGTCCACGGTCCTGTTGTTCCAATGCTTGTACTCAATGTGTGGAGGCGGAGGAGGAGGGGTGTCGGGAATCTTCAAAGCTTGCATGATCTTGTATTGGTTGACAAGTCCCGTGTGCCTCTCCACGGAGGCTTGGTAGTTCTCCCTGTGAAGAGCAATGTCCATGCACATGACCTTGTTGAGAGCTCGCACAATCCATGAGCGTTGCTTTGGTTCCCCCGGTTTCTTCACTCTAGGGTCACGAGGTGCACGAAACCCACTAGTACCATCATCGGTTGTGGCATGAGGTTGATCCTTCTTGAGGTGAGCATGCTTCTTGTTCATTTTCACAAGCTTGTGGAGACTGTCACAGTTGAGAGCCAAGTCCATATCGAGCACATCATCATCATCAAATGGAAACTTCGATTTGATAAGCTTCATAATGTAGGGGCATAAGGAGGCACCTTCTTCCCCATCACAGCATCATATATCTCATTGAAAATGAAATCCATCACATCAATTGGGCAGGTGCCCGGTTCAGGCTCATCTTCCATCAACGTGTTGTGGGCAAATATCATGAGGTTGACAAGACCGCCACGGATCTCATCGTTGTTGCCCGCACTAGGATAAATGGTGTGACGGAACATGAGGAGCAAAATGTCATAAATGGGAAGGAGCCCATCAGTAGAACCAATAACCCCATCCTCAGCATAAAGATCACTCATTAGATTCTTATCATAGGCAGCCCCTTGAGTGTGCATGCGCGAACCATCTGCCACAATGTTGCTAGTGAAGGGATACCCGAGCACCTCAGCAAATCATGAAAGTTGGTGTAGAGCTTGTGAGTTCCTGACATCCATGTCATACCACGGTCCGGAGAGGAGTCAAACACCACAGTGGCAAAGAACTGATGAATCAAGTGAATGCTGTAGTGGCACTGAGTAGACATGAGTTTGCGCAAACCAAGAGCATCCACCACAGCCACAGCTCCACCAAAATATGCTTCCTTCTTCTCCAAGTGATCAAAATCGATGGGCTGCATAGGACACACCTTGTGCCTCCCGAGGTGCAGTAGAGACCATTGTACAACACTTCTTGCTCAATAGACCAAAAGCATAGGTCCACATCAGTATCTCGCTCATCCTCATAGACAAATGCTGAGCGCCAAGCAAGAAACTCGGACTTGGAAGAGGGAATAACTGGCATAGGAGCTTTCTTCTTCTTCTTCTTCTGAGTGACTTTCTTTGGAGCAGCAGCTGTAGTGTGAGCCAAGTGATCATCCTCACTTCCACTTGGAGGACGAGACCGGGACGCGGGGCGCTTGGCGATAACCTTACGAACACGGGAGCAGCCACCTGCACACAGTGAATAGAATAGATAGAAAGCAGGGGATAAGTGCTCAAGTCCAAGAAGTCAAAAAGGAAACAAGTAGTAAGCTGAATCTGCAAAAGAAATTTTCTGTTCCAGGGCGGAAGTTCTGGGCGCAGGCCGGAAGTTCCGGCCACCGGAAGTTCCGGGCAGAGCCGGAAGTTCCGGTGCACATGGCTGCGAGGGGAACTTGAACCTAATTCACAAAATTTCTAACGAAATTCAAATCACTACTAGTGTCCAGTAAGGCAATCCTGGAGAAGAATTTCCACCAAAGGAATCCAAGTATAGAGCTCTATTTCTTCTAGGTTAAACGAAAAAGGTAATCGTCCTAGATTTGAAATAGGAGACAATACTGGAGTCCATGGTGCAAATGGAGTGGAGGAACGAGATCCCCTTGACGAGGGGATGTAGATCCGACCGAGGGCCGGAGGAATCCGCGGCTGGACGGCCGCGGTGGAGATGCGGCGGCGGAGGAGCTCCTGGGCAGGAGAGAGAAAAAACTGGAGCGCGCGGGGTGGATGAACCGTTCTGGGAAGAAGCAGTCCACCCCGCAGCCTCCTTATGGTTGCCCAGGAAACTTAGACTGGAACTTCCGTCTAAGGGGACGGAACTTCCGGGGCCCCGGAACTTCCGGTCAAATTTCCGGCAAAACTTCCGGTGCGACATCAGTACTGATTTCGCACCGGGACTTAGCCGAAATTTTCGACTGAAGGTTAGGGGCGCCCGAGGTTCCGGTCCAGAAAACGGAAAGTCCGATGAACCAACGCAAGCACATCTCCGGAACGGCAAACACAGGACATGAGCAAGAGTGTAGCAAGTCTTTTAGGGATAAGAGCATGGCTTAGGATAGAAAAGGTCACTGGAAGTGGTACTTCACACTCAAACATATAAAGAGCAAATGAGACACTAGAAACCAACATTTGAGTGTGTTTTCCAAAAAGAACAACGCAAAGGCAATAAGATCCAAATAAGCTCCAATAAGACCAACTCTTCACAAAGAAGAGGGCGGTGGCCTAGGCCACCATGTATGAGTGTGCGTGGTGTGACACCGCGAAGATATATCTTGGGTTCACCACCACTACTCGTCATTTAAGCTCACAATTCATAGAACGATATAGAGATGCAAATGATTTCTTAGTGTCGGCATAATGGGGGGAGGGATAGTCCAATGTATTAGGACCGCACTCCCCCTATGTCCATGCCTACACCTAAACCAAATAGATAGTCAAGAATAGGTGTGTATGCAAGATAGTCAAGCCACGCTCCTTGAATCCACGATATTTAGCTCATGCCTCAAATAAGTGAATCTTGCTTCATCAAGTGGCTTCGTGAACATATCGGCAAGTTGGTTCTTGGTTGGAATATAGCCAAGCTCAATGTCACCCCGGTTAATGTGATCACGAATAAAGTGATAACGAATCTCAATATGCTTCGTTCTTGAGTGTTCCACCGGGTTGTGACCAATCTTGATAGCACTTTCATTGTCACATAAAAGAGGCACTTTGTCACAATGGACACCGTATTCCTTTAAAGTTTGCCTCATCCATAGCAATTGAGTGCAAGCACTAGCGGCTGCCACATACTCGGCTTCGGTGGTGGAGAGAGATATACAATTTTGCTTCTTAGAAGACCAACTCACCAAGGACCTACCAAGGAATTGGCATGCCCCGGAAGTTGATTTCCTATCATCCTTACAACCAGCCCAATCCGAATCCGTGTACCCGGCAAGAGAAATTGGAGCCCTTAGGATACCACAAACCAAACCTTGGGTATGAACCAAATATCGAAGGATTCTATTGACCGCTTGTAAGTGCTTTCTTTAGGAGCCGCTTGATACCTTGCACACACCCCTACACTCAACACAAAGATAAAGCAAAGAACCAATCATAGAGCGATAAAGTTTTTGATCAACATCGTTACCCTTTGGATTAAGTTCAAGATGACATTTGGTGTCCATAGGAAACCTCTTCTCTTTAGCATCTTGCATCTTGAACCTCTTGAGAATGTCTTGGGTAAATTTTGTTTGAGAGATGAAAGTCCCTCCACTCAATTGCTTGATCTCAAAACCAAGGAAGAACTTCAACTCTCCCATCATGGACATCTCGAACCTATCGGTCATAAGCTTTGAAAATTCATCATTAAAAGCTTTGTTAGATGAGCCAAAGATAATATCATCAACATAAAGTTGGCATATGAAAAGCTCCCCTTTAACCCTCTTGGTAAAGAGGGTGGGATCGATTTGCCCCACTTCAAATCCACGGTCTAGCAATAGCTCTCTTAGGTGCTCATACCAAGCACGAGGTGCTTGTTTGAGACCATAGAGCGCCTTATCAAGCTTGTAGACATGGTTAGGGAAGTTTGGGTCCTCAAATCCCGGTGGTTGCTTAACATATACCAACTCCTTTAAAGGACCATTAAGAAAAGCACTTTTCACATCCATTTGTTGCAATTTAAAATTATGATGTGATGCATATGCAAGAAGGATACGGATGGACTCAAGGCGAGCCACGGGTGCATAAGTCTCTCCAAAATCAATGCCTTCAACTTGAGAGTACCCTTGTGCAACCAATCTTGCCTTGTTCCTCACAACCATTCCATGTTCATCTTGCTTGTTCTTGAATATCCACTTTGTGCCTATAACATTGCGGCAATCTTTTGGCTTCTCAACTAAATTCCACACTTTGTTGCGCTTGAAGTTATTGAGTTCATCATGCATGGCTTCCAACCAATCCGGATCTTCAAGAGCTTCAAAGACTTTCTTTGGTTCCACCATGAGATGTGTGCTTGATGCTCACTAAAGCTTGCCAATTGACCTCTTGTGGTAACCTTGCGACTTGCATCGCCAATGATATTTTCAAGATAATGACTCTTTATTCCAATCTCTTTAACTCTTGCTATACGACGGGTTTCGATATCCTCATTGACACGAGGAATATCTCTTGATCATCTTGATCATTTGAGTCCCCGTCTTGACCGGAGTTTGACCTTGATCATCATTTTGCACATCTTCAACAATAGAAGGAGAGGGTTGATCTTGGTCTTGACCTTGGCTAGCATCAACAATAGGAGAACTTGGTTCTTGCATAGCAACTTGGTCAACTTGAGGAGGGTCTTGAACTTGTTCTTGGGTAGGTGCATCATTTGCTTCCATGGAGGCGCCGGTTCAACTTGTGATGATGTGATCTCCACTTGAGTGGAGCTTGACTTGCTTGAGGAGGCTCATGATGGATTTCAACGGGGCGATAGAAACCAACGCCCATTCTTCTTATAGCATCTTGAGGTTCCTCATTATCTACATCACAAACATGAAATTGCGCCACTTGGGAGCCGTCATTCTCATCGAACCTCACACTACAAGATTCCACAACTCTCCCTAAGGATTTGTCGTAGACTCTATAAGTGTGAGATTCGCACCGTAACCAACAAAAACACCCTCTAAAGCTTTAGATTCAAATTTAGATAAACGAACACCTTTGATTTTGTAGAAACACTTACAACCAAACACACGGTAGTAGGAGATATTGGGCTTGTTGCCGGTAAGCATTTCATAAGGAGTCTCCTTTCTCCAACACGAAAGAATAACCGGTTAGATGAGTGACACGCCGTGGAGATGGCCTCGGCCCACAAGAAAGCGGAGACTTAAACTCCGCCAACATGGACCTTGCCATATCCATGAGAGTCCGGTTCTTCCTCTCGGCTACACCATTTTGTTGAGGGGTATATGCAGCGGAATATTGATGACGAATTCCCTCTTCACTAAGAAACTCATTTAGGTGTAGTTCTTGAACTCGGAGCCATTGTCACTCCTAATGGCCAATATGGGAACATTGTGTTGACGTTGAACTTCATTGGAGAAGTCGATGACGGCTTGTTGAGTCTCATCCTTCGACTTGAAGAAATAAACCCAAGTAAATCTTGAATAGTCATCAACAATCACCAAACAATATTTCTTCCCACCAAGACTAGGTTGAGGCACGGCACCAAAGAGATCAACATGAAGAAGTTCCAATATCCTCTTTGATGAAATGATGGTCTTGCTTGGTGGGGAGAATCATGCATCTTTCCTTCAACACAAGCCCTACAAAGACGATCTCTAGAAAAAGAAACATTCTTTTAGTCCAAGAATGTGGCCACCCTTGTGAAGACTTTGCAAAGTTCTCATGTTGACATGGGACAAGCGGCGATGCCACAACCACCCCACGTCGGCCTTTCCGAATAGGCATATTGCTTGAGTGTTGGTTGACCCCGAAAAGTCCACCACAAACAACTCATTTTCAACATACCCAACGAACATGACCTTTAGAGTCTTGCTCCTCAAGAGTACCACCATATCAATAGTAAAATGGACATCAAAGTTCATCTTATTAAGTGCACGAACGGACATAAGATTGTAACCGAGAGACTCGACAAGCATGACATTTACAAGGGTGATATCCTTTGCAACTACCACCTTGCCGAGACTCTTTACCTCAGCTTTTGACTTATCACCATAAGAGACGGTTGCTGATTTAGATTTGGTCTCAACTCCGTCATAATCTCCTTGCTTCCGGTCATATGACTAGTGCATCCACTATCAACCACCCATTTAGACCCACCGGAAGCATAGTCCTACAAGAAATCATTGCTTGGATTTAGGTACCCATTTCTCAATGGGTCCTCTTTTGTTAGCAACAAGGGTCTTAGGAACCCAAATAGAATAATCAATGTAACCATCATAAGGACCAACATATTGTGCATAAACATCCCCATAATAATCAACATAAAGAATATAGTTGGGATTGTTATGCCCCGCAAAGTCACTACGAGTGGTCTTGCCCCTAGTGGCATTACCACCCGCAATGGAAGTCTTGGCTTGTGCGGGCTTGGTCTTGTTCTCCTTGTTGTTGCTCTTCTTTTCTTTGCCTTGGCTACATAACCAAGACCCTCCTTCCCTTTGTGTGGCTTTTGCTCAAAAGCATAAGCAACAACCTTTTCTTTACCTTTGGGTAGAGGTCTTGGCACTAGTGGCCTTGGCAAGATCCACCTTCAACCTAGCATTTTCCTCAATAACATTTGCATGATCACAGAGAGAATAGAGGTACTAGGTGAAGTAGATTTAGAAAGTTGAGTTTGAAGTTGCTCATGAGACTTGACAAGGTGGAGTGTTCACTTTCCAAGGCCTTGTGAGCCTTGTCAAGCTTCTCCAATCCTCAAGAAGTCTAGCATTAGCAGCCACAAATTCGACTTTCTCCTTTTTAATCACTTTATATTTAGCAAAGACATGATCTCTATCCTTAATGATTTTAGCAATTATTTCATCATTTTTATCATCAAGAGACTCAAGTCTTTCCTCAAGAGTAGTTCTATATTCACTCTCTTCTTCAAGAGAAGCATTCAAGGATTCTATGGAAGCATTCAAGGATGCTATGGTGAGAGAATCCTCTCTCTCAATTTTACCCTTGTCTTCAAGGAGTTCTTCGGCCCCACTAAGTTGTCTCAAGAGAGACTCAACATGTTCCTTAGCTTCACCTTGCAAGTTAGCCACAAAAGTATCGAAAGCATCGAGAGCAACAAGTTCTTTCTTAACCACAAGACTAGATTCATCATTCATTTCATGCATGGTCTTGGGTGTAGAAGATGATACCTCGGTAACTTTAGCCATGAGGCAACGAGCGTTGTTGGTGGGGAGATTTTCATTGGGGGATTCAAAGAGAGAAGATGATGAAGTTGAGACAATAGCCAAAGCGGCCACCTCGTTGGTGGGTTCATCTTCTTCTTCGGAATCTTCGGAAGGATACTCTTCTTGAGCCACCAACACAATTCTCGGTGCCTTCTTGAAGAATGGCTTCCTCTTGCTAACGGGCTTCTTTTGAATCAATTTGAGTGATCCTTTGGGACAAGCCTTCCACCATGTTGTTCTCGGTTCTCATAAGGGCAATCCTTGATGAAGTGATGCTTGTCATGACAATTGTAGCAAGTCTTTATCCTTGTAGCAAACTCCTTCTTCCACTTGGATTGTTCTTTAGATCAACTTGAGCCTTTGCCTTGGCCGGGTCACGCCAAAAAGTCCTTGTTGCAAGAGCTATGTGACCATGGAGGGCTTGTTCAAGATCATCGGGAGGAAGGTTGCTTGGGCATGCTTCAATTTCCACACTATCATCAAGACTCACCACCTTGGCCTTCAAAGCAAGTGAGGGACCTTGTTTCATTCCCATGCCCCTAGCACGGTTGTCTTGAGCATTCTTGGTGGCAACCTTGGAGGCTTGAACTTCTTGCATAACTTCATTGGATGACATTTCAAGGTAGTTGTGTCTTCCTTGTATGGCCTTCAATCAATGGGCTCGAAGGCATGAGAGCATTCACATACTTCTCTTGACCCAAGCATCATCCGCATAGGTTGCCCCTACATTATAAAAGGCTTTGGCAAGAATCTTGAGTCTTCCATACATCTCCTCATGAGTTTCATTATCAAGCATGTAGAAGCCTTCGGCTTCATTGTTCAAAGCATCAAATTATTCCTCTTCATGCTATCATTTCCAAGAAATGCCACCTCAAGGCAATCCCAAGCTTCTTTGGCGGTGGAGACATGTGAAATGTGATGCATGCCATTTTCTCCAACGGCAAGTTCAATCATGTGTAGAGCGGAAGCATTGAGTTGTTTCTTGGCCACCTCTCTTCTTGACAAGTTGTTTGGATCCACAACCTTGTATCCATCTTTGATGATCCTCCAAAGCTCGATAGAGGAACTGTTGACATGAGATTTCATTGAGTGTTGCCAACTAGAAAAAGCGAATGCATTAAGCTTAGGTGGAGGACCTAAAGGGTTTATGCGGGTGTAAGGGATAGGTGGTGTCGTGGGTTTGTCACGTCAGGTGTCATGGATGACTTCGTAGGTGTGGGATTACGCGAGTCAAGCATCTCCGAGCTTGGGATCGCAGGAACAAAGATCAACACAGATTTACCCAGGTTCGGCCCCCTCAATGTGAGGTAAAAGACCTACTTCCTGCCTACCCTAGATTGGTATTGATATGATAATCGAGGTGTTACAATGGAGGCGATCCGATCTGGTACTCGCCATATGAGCTAGGGTTTAAGGGCTTGACCCTATCTAAGTCCTGCGGGTCCTCTTTATATACACAGAGGCTCGTCAGGTTACAAAGGAAACTTCCTCCACAAGGAATACATCAACTGGAACCTTATGAGGAAGCTATTGAACCCTTGTACCTTCCGGGATACATCTTCTAGATCTTTCTCCTTCTGGCGGTTCAATATTGGGCTCGCACCCATGTGGGCTTTTGTCCGTGCGAGTAAAGTAAGTCGCACCGGGCCGCGAGTTAATCCAGAAAGTATTCCCCCGACATTAGCCCCCAAGATTGGTTAGAACTTTACGGTGAGAATCTTCTGACCTTTTGAAACGGTCACTGTGCCGCACTGCAAACGTTCTGGCCAATCTCTGACCTACGCGATCCAGAGTCGCGACTTACTTGTGCGACTCATCTCGTCTTCTGGAAATATTATGTTTCCTTTAATTGCGGACCGTTACTCGTTTTGCGGGCGCAAATTGTGCCGTTGGTTGCGAGCGCAGATTGTGCCGTTAGTTGCGGGTCCCTCCAGTTATAAGCTACGGCCGCCTAGGCCATTATTCACTTGCCCTTGCAATCTCCTCAGTCCTAGCCGCGCCGCCTTCTTCCTCAATCCAGGCTTAGTTCCCAGATCCAATCTCCCTTTCTCAATGGCGCCCAAGGACAAACCATCCGACGACAAGCGCAGGATTTCCTGCAACTGGGAAGGATCTTGGGTGACGGAGGAGGTCCTCACGGATCTAGCCGCCAAGGGTTTCTTGCCCCAAAGGAGAGCAACGTCTGGCGGGCTCCAGGCAGTGAAATCGAGCCACGCCCCAAGCCCAACGAGCTGGTGATGTTCGTAGAGCACGTAGAGCGTGGATTCACGCCGCCCAGCTCCCTTTTCTTCCGCGATCTGATGCGGCGTCTAGGCCTCCGTCTTCACGACATTGGGCCCAATTCCATGCTCCAAGTGAGCAATTTCCATGTCTTGTGCGAGGACTACCTTGGCGTAGCTCCTAGCATCGATCTGTGGTTGGCCTCCTTCTCTTGTAATAGCCAACTCGTTTGCAAAGGTGGCACCTATGTTCAAGTGGGCGTCATCTCTCTTCAACGCCACCGAAATTCTGTTCTCCCCAAGCTGGCCCTGGCGAATCGGCCCAGGGCTTGGCAAAAATCTTTTTTCTATTGCCAAGACACTTCTCCGGAGGGCGAGACTTGCCTCCCCTCCTGGCCAACTCCACCTTCGTGGCTACCGAGGCACTGAAATCAAAGCCTCGCGACTCTGCCCTGGCCTTCATCAATGAGTCGCTGATCAAGGTCCGCGCCTTAATCGGTCATGGTCTCACCGGCCTTGATCTCCTTTCCTGCTGGACCAAGTGGCACATCCAGCCCGTGAGTCCGCGGCAGCGATCCTTCCTTGAGTGCACTGGCACTTCCACTGACGTCGATCGCATCAAAGCTGCCGACTGGACGCCTGAAGAATGGGTGGAATTCGTCACCCGCGTAACTGAGGAGAAAGACGTCTCCTTTGACAAGGTGGGGCTTGCCCCTTTTAGTGTTGAGAACAAGCCTTTCGAGGTAACTTCTTTTCTCTGTCTTTTTGCCTTTGTAGTTGAGTCGCATTCCTTTCTTAACACTGCGACTTATATTTTTCTGATCCAGGCTGATGAGAATTACTGGTCGCTGCCTGCGACTGATGCCGGCACTGCTGCTCCCAAGCGTGCCACAAGAAAGAAATTGCTGCCCGCTCTAGAGGGCAGCGAAATTGCTGACGTCCCCTCTGTCGCCACCGCAGCCTCAGAGGGTGAAGAGACTTTCTTTGCGCTTATAATGCTTTTATTCTGGTTTATGTGCTTCTTCTTCACACAATTCCCTTGTTTTTTGCAGAAGTGCGGTTAAATCCGTGACTGAACTTGGGGTTGTCTCTGAAACTGCGGTTGAGCCGCGCTTATCCCCTGCGGCTGATACTGCCATGGTGGAGGGCGTGGCCACCACCGATGACTTGGCTATGGCCTCTGTTCCTGACACGGCTACCCAAGAGGTGGCTCTGGAGGACGGAACGGATCTCCTCATGATCCAAGACGTGGAAAAGGTCAACCCTTCCTCCATAGTTGCAGTGGCCAAGGATGCTGATGCGCCGCTGATTGAGTCGCCAGCGGCTGATAGCCAGCGGTCACCAGCTCTGCGTGCTGAGGTTGCTACCTCCTCCTCCATGAGCCGCGCTGAGCAATTGTCAGAGGCCATCATTGCCTCAAATGACAAGCAGGCCGCGGAGCTCCACAAGGCGCTGTCTAATCTGTCTGCGGCTTACAAGGTAAGTTTCTGTCTCTACTTATCTGTCTCTAGCCCCCAAGGATCAAGTTTCTTCTTTAACTGTAAAGGGAGACTTGATACTTCTCTTTAGCTGTTGATATGTACTTACTGGCTGATGTACTACCGTGTAGGAGGAACTACGTTCCGTAACAGCTGCACGACTCGCCTTGGAAAAGCAGTTGGGGGGAGACTCCTTCTGAACTGGAGAGGCTGCGCGATCTCCTTGGCCAGCGTGACGCTGAGCTGAAGAAAATGGAAGCCAGGATGGGGCAAGCTGTCTGATGAGAGCTTCAAGTTATCTGAACAAGCCAAAGCCGCCGAGCTGCGGCTTAAGAAGGTTGAAGACAAGTTCCAAGAGAGGGTCCAGCAGCTGGACCTCCAAATCAATGCTCAGAAAGACGCCATTGCTCAAGCCAACGAGGACGCAAGGCTCAAGGTTGTTGAAATTGGCAACCTTGAGAAAAAAATGGCAAAAGTTTCTGATGCCCATAACCTTGTTCATGCCAAAGTCTGTATCATGACCCAGGACCTGGCTGGTACGTATTGCGACTCACCGCTTCATCTTTTCACTTGACTTTCTTCTTGTTGGATGTTATTTGAGCAAACTGACCAAATCTCTGTTTGCAGGTGAGGACTCTGCACTGCAGCGAAAGACCACGCAGGAACAGCTGGACTATATCCGCGAGTTTACGCGGAAAGCTTGCGATGCTATGAAGCCGCTGTCTAGTTGCCTGCTGCCAACCAAGCCAGTCCCTGCTGACGCTGAAGGGTTGCTGAAAAGACTGCTTAAGGCGCCTCAATTCTTCTTGGACTGGAAGGAGTCCTCAGCTCGGTCCGGTGCGGCTCATGTTCTTGCATTGGCCAAGACATACGACCCTTCCTTTGATGCTGCCAAGGTTGCACAAGGCAGGCCCTTGAAGAAGGTAGATGGCACCGATCTGACGGCCTCAGAATACGCGGCGACTTGGAAGAGCATGCGTAGCCATGCGACTGAGCTGGTGGAGGGGGTAGATCTTGCGACCTATCTGGGCAAGTATAATGCAGATGGAAGCAGAATGGAGAAGTTACCCGTTCCATCGTCCAGTGCGGTTAACCCGCAAGAAAAGAACCCCTCTCCAGGTGTGTCCAGCTCTGCAGCCCCCAAGCCCACGGCGGAGAAGCCGTCAAGCGAGCCTGCGACTGCTCCTTCTGGCAAGCTTGGTAAGCCGCCAGTTCCTCCTGCCCACAAGTCAAAAGCTGGGCGCAAGTGAAAAAACAATGTGTTAATGGATTCAGCCCTCAGTGGCTTGTAATAATTTGTTAGAATTGCGCATGTCAAAGACAATGTTATGGTTGTTTAAGTACTCTCAGCAGTACATGTTTCGACCAATAGGCTGGTTCTTATGATTTGTCTCGGTTTTTCCTCACTTAGGCCCCTGCGCGGCTCAGTATTTCCCAGGTAAAAAGTGCGTGTTCAGGGTCGAGAGCGGCCATGATAGGCGATCAAACTCGATTGACGCCACACCCCCAGTACTTTGGCCGCATAGTGCAAGTCGCATCCAAGAGAGGTTGAGTATAATCACGATAAATGCCACTCGTTTGGTGATCCCAAGGTAATAGGCCGCGCTAAAAAGCTGCCGCACCCCCAAGGAACCAATGATTGAAAAATAAAAGACTCACAACTCAATTGGTAGTTTGAGATGCTTTATTTTAAAATCATTATATGATACATAGGGTCGGTCGCGCCTAGGTGGCGACCAGAAGTGATGCTTGGGTCGGTTGCGCCTAGGTGGCAACCAGAAATGGGTCGATCGCGCCTAGGTGACGATCAGAAGTGATACATGGGTCGGTCGCGCCTGGGTGGCGACCAGAGATGATACTTGGGTCGGTTGCGCCTAGGTGGCAACCAGAGATGTTACATGGGGTCGGTCGCGCCTTGGTGGCAACCAGAGATGTTACTTTAGCCCTGAGTGGCCAGCTTAATGGTACGAACCCTTAATGTTTTGTTGCGGTTGCTGATAGCGACTCGTGATGTCTGGGATATATCCTTATTGGCGATTGGCTGTTGCCCTTGCTCTCCTCGCCTCCCTCGCGGCTGTAATATGAAGTCGCAAGTCAGGCAGGTGCCTTTTGGCTTCTACGATGTCGTCAAAAAATTTCTGCGACTCGCCCATGGGCGTGCTCTCTGCGATGCAGGCTGCTCTGGCCATGGCCTTGTCGCCTTCTTCGCATTCTTGAGCTATTCTTCTATCGCCATCAACGGTGATGACTCCCCTAGGACCTGGCATTTTTAGCTTCAGGTACACGTAGCACGGTCTAGCCATAAACTTCGCGAATGCTTCTCTGCCAAACAGCGCATGATATGGGCTCTGGAAATCTACAACCTCGAACCAGATGTACTCGCTTCTGAAGTTGCTTTGTGTCCCAAAGGAGACTTCCAAGTTAATTCGCCCTAATGGTTGAGCTGATATGCCTGGCACGACACCGTGAAACGTTGTTCTTGATGGGTGTAGCTGCTTTTCTTGGAGGTTCATTCTCTTGAAGGTCTCATAGTATAATATATTGATGCTGCTGCCTCCATCCATTAGCACTTTGCTTAACTTGTACCCTGCGACTTGAGGGGCAACCACCAGCGCGAGTTTGCCCTCTTCATTTATTTCTCCTGGGTGATCTTCGCGGCTCCAAACCACTGGCTGCTCGGATCACTTTAGCCACTGTGGTATAGCTGGTACTATCGCATTGACAGCCTGATTGCGTCGTCGCAGCTTTTGCTCCCTCCTTGAGGTATTGACCACGATTGTGTGATACTGACCCAACTGTTTTGGGAACTATGGCTGGTCTGGTTGTGGGTTTGGGACAGCGTTGTTGTTGTTGCCTCCGCCATGGTTGCCTCCCTCATTGTTTTGATTATTGTTGGTTGCATTGAGCGGTTGCCCATCCTTCCACTTTTTGTAATGATAGCACTGTGCCTTTGTGTGGTTGGGTGGCTTTCCATCTTTACCTATATGGATGTCGCAGGGGCGGTTGAAAACCTCTTCCAAGTTAACTGGGTGAAAATTCATTCCTCTGCCGCTGCTTTGCTTGTAACGAGTGTTCGTATTTGCGACTAACCCCGAGTTTACTTCCTCGTTTTTGCGCTTGTTATAACTAGCATTAGTATTGCTAGCTTGCTGCTGTTGAGGCTTGCTACTGGCCTTCTTTCCCTTGCTAGTATTTTCCTCTTCCTCCCCATCAGATGCGTCCCTGATTTTATCCGAGCTAGCATACTTGTTGGCCGCCGCCATTACCTCGCTTAGCGTCTTGACTTTGTCCTTCATGCGACCTAGTTTGTGGACCAGCGGCTCAAACTTGCAATTTTTCTCCATGACAAGGACTGCTGAACTGGGTGGTATGTTGTCTGAGGAATGTATGATTTCTGCGACCCTTCTCATCCAGTGGCGACTCGACTCGCCTTCCTTCTGTACACAACGCTCAAGGTCCTCTATACTGCAGAGTCGCTTGCATGTTCCTTGGAAATTCTTGATAAAAGCTTCCTTCATCTCATCCTAAGAGTTTATTGAATTTGGCGGCAAATTCTGCAGCCATATATGAGCTGCACCTTCTAACATCATGTTTAGGTACCGTGCGCAGATCTCTTCGGATGCGTTTAGGATGCTCATGCCCATCTCGTAATTGTTGAGCCAAGTAACAGGGTCCATGCTTGCGTTGTAGTTGGCGACCTTGCGAGGTCCTTTGAAATCTGCAGGAAACGGTTCGACCTGATTCTTTCGCTGAAACAGACTGGGCCTTTGAGTCGCGATGATAAATTGGATGGAGCTGGTCTTCCCACTGGATTGGCGATTGTGTGCGGCTGCACAACTTCTACGGGTTGAACTTGCTGAGGTTGATTTTGAGGCGCAGGTTGATTTTCCCTTTGTCGCCTAGCCGAACTTGAAGTCGCAACGTGCGGCGACTCCGCGTGGATGCTTCTCTCCGCCGTTGCTCTGCTGTTGTAGGGGGTGGAGTGCAGCCGTCCCGCATGTTCAGACATGTTTGCTTGCTGTATTACTGCTGTGCTTAGCATCTCAATGGCGCGCCGCGCCTCTCTGTCCATTGGTGTGTTTTCCGCTGGTGCTAATCTGGCCAAGATGTTGGTAGCCGCAAAGAGATTCTCCACTGGGCTAACATAATGTCCTTGCGGCGTGTGGAACCTTTGAGGCTGCTGTGGTGGCTGCTGAACAAAGGTTGGCTGCGGCAATGGTGGGGGCATGATGGCCCTGTTGTTAGCTTGTACTAAGGCCCTTGATCCAGGTGCTTTCGCCGCTCTTGGCATTGTGAAGGACGGAACCGCTGGTACGACTGATGGTGTAGCAATTGCTTGAACCGCTGGCGCGGCTAACGGTGCCACGGACCGCATAACCATGGCGGATGGTGCCATGCGTGTAGGTACCACAACTGATGGTTGTGCGACTCCTGACCACGCGACCGGGCGCACTGTGTTGGCGGCGACTGATGGGATCGCGTTGGGTGGCGCCGTGGCTGCTGGTGTTTCAACCGCGGGGACCGTGACTGTCGGCCCAGTGGTAGGTGATTGGAACAGCTCCATAGGATTTACTGCTCCTGGCTGCAGGCGACTCGCATGACGCCTATGCGGTAAGGTGCCCAACCCTCCAAGCAAAGTGCTGGCGTCCTCCGCCAGCCGCTGTTGTTCTTGTTGGAGGCGCTGTTCCTCGCGTGCTAGCCTGGCTCTCTCATCTGCGATTCTCTGGACTTCATCATATAGCCCGATCCTGGTAGCCTCCAATTCTGTCACTCTGGCGGCCGCGTTAACCGCAGATATTGGCGTGAGTAACACACTACCCTGTGGTATTGCGGCCGCTGCATCGGAGGCTACCCTTGATCCTGACTCCGCGGGTGCAACTCCGGGTGGAGTCTCTCTGTTTGCGACTCCTGAGGCCGCGACTCCTGGCGTTACCGCAGCGGATGCCGCGACTCCTGATACGTCTGGCGCAGCTTGTTCTGCTCCTTCCGGCGGCGTGGGGGCTAAGCTGCCTGGTGGCATGCCCAGCCCTTCGTCCGCTTCTGTGGTCCTATAGACCCCTTCTATGTGTCGATCCCCTACAGAGGGCGAGTTTCCGCCCATAGGGTCTCCGCATAGCCTTTCCTCAAGGACATACTCAATGGATTGGCCTTCTTCGTCTTCAAGAGGTAGCGACTCGTAGTTGGTAGATTCTTCTTCTTGGTCCACCGTTACCGCGACTCCTTCTGAGTCGCCTTGTTGCGATGGATCTTCTGACTCGCCGCCAATGAAACCGACGAAAACATGGACAGAGCCAAACGGGATGATGTGGCCGGTTTCTAGGTAGTCAGCTTCCGGCCCCCAGCTTGAATCATCAATGAGGGGTGTGCCATTGACCGTGATGATACGGCCAACAGCAAGATCTTCAGCTCCCTTCATGGATCCTGCACGGAACGTGACGCTCTTGACCGCAGGCCCCACGGTGGGCGCCAACTGTCGTGGGTTTGTCACGTCAGGTGTCATGGATGACTTCGTAGGTGTGGGATTACGCGAGTCAAGCATCTCCGAGCTTGGGATCGCAGGTGCAAAGATCAACACAGATTTACCCAGGTTCGGCCCCCTCAATGTGAGGTAAAAGACCTACTTCCTGCCTACCCTAGATTGGTATTGATATGATAATCGAGGTGTTACAATGGAGGCGATCCGATCTGGTACTCACCGTATGAGCTAGGGTTTAAGGGCTTGACCCTATCTAAGTCCTGCGGGTCCTCTTTATATACACAGAGGCTCGTCAGGTTACAAAGGAAACTTCCTCCACAAGGAATACATCAACTGGAACCTTATGAGGAAGCTATTGAATCCTTGTACCTTCTGGGATACATCTTCTAGATCTTTCTCCTTCTGGCGGTTCAATATTGGGCTCTTACCCATGTGGGCTTTTGTCCGTGCGAGTAAAGTAAGTCGCACCGGGCCGTGAGTTAATCCAGAAAGTATTCCCCCGACAGGTGGGTCGGGAGAGTACAAATGAGAAACCGCATGGTACTCCTCGGTTTTCCCACCTTCCGCCTTGGATATGGATGGAGGGGAATTTTTAAGTTCGGTTCCTTCATCCCCCTTCTTAAGTTCGGCTTCTTTAGCCTTCTTCTTTTTATCTTTTTCCTCCTCGGTTTCACCGTCATTGGAGTTACCGGAGTCCACTTCCTCTATAGGAGCGATGGTCTCCGAAAGAGCCTTGCCACTTGTGAGTTTTAGGAGCAAGTCCCGCATCTCATCAAATTTGACATCCATGGACGATTTCAATGATATTTCCATCGTTTTGAGATCGGCCATGGATGCCGGAGTGGTTTGGTCCTTTGCGGAGTCCTCATCACTTGTTGTCATACTTCTCTTAGGCGGTTAAGCCCAACAAGAGAGCCGAGGCTCTGATACCAAATGAAAGGATCGGTATGACACCTAGAGGGGGGGTGAATAGGTGTTACTTCAATTTTAGTTCTTTTTCAAATTAGGCTTGACACAAAAGGTAAATTCTCTAAATATGCAACTACGGTGAATTTACCTATATGACAAGCTAGCAACTAGGCACGGTATATGAAGTAAAGACGGTAAACAAGGATAGAAGTAACCGAAGTGAAAGCACGCGGAAACACGGATGTATTTCCGAGTTCCTCCTTTTTAGGGGAGTAGGTCTCGTTGGAGAGGTGTGAGCTACCACGAAGGTCAAAACTCAACCGCCACAAAGGCTTCACCTTCTTCTCCGATGAACCGCACCACAAAGGTTTAGTTCATCTTCCACTATCGGAATCCTTCAAGGCGGAGTTCGGAGCCTTTACAACAACGATTCGGGGCACAACCCACAACGGGATTGGGGGCTCCCAAACAGCTACAATCTGTCACAAAGACAATCAAGTAAGTACAACAATGAGCTAGGTTTTCCCAATGGAAACCCTAGCAAAGGGGCCCTCAAGTGAATGAGGGAGAAATGAAAAACTGCTTGGTGAAGATGTAAATCCGGGCCTTCTCCTTCAATCCTCCAAAGATCAACGAGTTTGGGTGGAGGGATTGGGAGATCTAGTGATTCTTGAGCTTGCAACAATGGTGTTCTTCTTTTTGGGCGAGCTTCAGAGCTGGAGGTAGGTGGAGGGGTATAAATACCCCTCCAAAAATTCTGCCCGTTGGAGTCTATCCGCAGCCACTTCACCCGGAACTTCCGGTCCTGGGGCCGGAACTTCCGGCGGTGGAAGTTCCGGTTGAACTTCCGGCCCGAGTCCAGTGCCGAAGGCACAAAGGACTTAGTCGTTTTCGAGGGTCACGCGCCAGCACCGGAACTTCTGAAGACGGATCTTCTTGCTGGAACCGGAACTTCCGGCCCAGCACCGGAACTTCCGGCCTGGAGAAACTGAGAGCATCACCTTTTTCTTCTTTCTTTTCCCTTTTTGCGAAACAAACAGAACTGAGTTCTAAAGTATCACCTGCACCTGACAAGCACTTAACACACAGTAAGATAGTATTTGTGTTGTCACAATCATCAAAACATGATTTAGAGCAAACATGCTCTTTTAGTGGGAAGCCTTGTAAACCCGAGAGGAAGTAGTACTATGCCATGTGGAATTGTCCTTTTCTTGATGTGTCTCAATTTTAATTTAAAATTGGCGACATGGTAGATATACAAGTTGTGTCTATATTTAGTTTTTCCTAGATTCTTATATTCAAAACTTATAACATGTTAGAGAGAAGTTGTGTCAATATTCAGTTTTTTGTTAATAGTTTTTGAATGGCTTAAAAGTGTCAACGAGGAGCACCGGCGGATATTCATTTTTTTAATTCGAATTATTTTCCAAAATTTGAACATTTTTCGAAAACTGAATAATTTATTAATTTTGATCATTTTCAAATTTTCGAACAATTTTTAATTCTAAACATTTTTGAAAACTGAACAATTTTTAATTTTGAACATTTTGCTAATTTTTGTACAATTTTTAATTCTAAACATTTTTCAAATTTGAACATTTTTCGAAAACTGCACAATTTTGTATTCTGAATTTTTTTTAAATTTATTTATTTTTCAAAACTGAACAATTTTCAAAAAAATTAATTTTGAACAGTTTTTATTTGAACAAAAGTACTCAAATTCATCTTATTTGAAAAAGAGAAAATAAATAAAAAAGAAACAGGAAATAAAATTAAAATATGAAAAAATATAATGGAAAAAAATAAATATATAACAATAATAAATAAAGTAAAGAAAAAAGAACCGAAAAGCCTAGAAAAACCGAAAGCTGAAGGTAGTAGTTTACTGGACCGGCCCACAAAAGGATGTGCGGAAGCGAATAAAGCTCCGACCTGGTCGTCAAATTAGGATTTCCCATACAGAAACTCCTCACCAAAATGGTCTATAGAAAAGGTAAACTCTCAGCCGAGCCAAACCACTACAAAGCGCAAGCGGAAAAACCGTGGCCCATTTCCATTCATCGGTAGAACAAGCAAAAACCTCAACGCCTCATCCACAGGCTCCGGATGGCACCCGCCGGGTTCGGGTACGGGTTTGGCACCTCCATACCCACACCCGACACTCCTCCCCGCCCCCGCCACCCGCCCCCATACCCGCCGGCGGGTCCAAAACTCCACCATACCCGCCACCCATCGGGTTCACGAGACCCGCCGGGTACCCGCGACACAACACACAGGAGGCGGTCGGAGGAGCGGTTGAGGAAGGGCAGCGGAGCCGTGGCCGAGGAACGGCGGAGGAAGGGCGGCGGAGCCGACGCCGCCTTGCAGCAGCGCCGACGGGAGGCGCCGCCGCCTTGCAGCAGCGAGGTAGCACAGTGCATCACCGCTTTCGCAGCAGCACCATCACCGATGGACCAGCATCACCGATGGTCGCAGCGTGGCCGGGCGGTTGCTGAAACGGCAGTCTCTCGTGTCCAGGGCGGAGCTAATTATCTTGTGTATCCCGTGGGGAAGAAAGGAAAAGAGGAGGGGAAAGAGAAGGAAACGAATGGAGGAGAAGAAAAGAAGGAAAGAGATAAGAAGCACACGGTGGGTCCCTCAGCTTGGTTGTGTCCAAGACGGGAGAGAAAAGATGCGGATCCCCGACTGTTTATTAGCGTTTTCTTTTTTCTACTTACCAACAAGTGGGGTCAGCGGGTATGCGGGTTAAAGGGTATGGGTTTGATATCCCCATACGGGCAGCGGGTTTGAGTTTTCCGTGTTAAGCACACCCACGAGTTTTTTTCTACATCATACCCTCTCCATTTAAGGCGGGTACCCGTCGGGTTTGCGGGCATCCGGTACCCATTGCCACAGCCCAGGTTCCCAGGATTCCAATTTGTTTGACTGCTAGAAGCAGAGGAGTCCCACCCAGCCACCGGCGAAATGGCTCCGGCCGTCATCTACGAGCGGTACCGGTGACCGTTTCACAACCCGCGGCGCGCAACCAGCCGCAAGAGACACCGCGGCTATCGCAGCTGTGGTCCGGTTTCTTCCGGGCCGCTTTCTTCGCTTTCTGGCGGTTTCTCGGGCCTACTCCAGAGTACCAGCTGCACGTCCCCGGTTTCGCGCGCGCCGCCACCCCGTCAACTCCAACCAAACCGGCGTCCACTGCCCACAGGACGTCGACACGGCCGCACGCCGCACCCGATCCCTTTTTAAAGCGGCGGTCACCCGCTCCGGGACGGCACAAGCAAGTCCACATCCAACTTCAACCCAAACCCAAGCGACCAAAATTCGATTCTTCCTCACATCACATCGCGATGTTCCTGGTCGGGATAGTGGCGGAGCTGCTGGAAGACTACACGGTGCTGGTGGCGCAGGTGCTGGAGCAGCTGCTCAACGGCGCGCCCTTCCCCCGCCGGATGCGCACGCTCATGCTGCGGAGCATCCCCTTCGTCGGCCCGCCGCCCCTGCCGCCACCGCCGCCGCACGCCCTCCGCGTCATCACCCGAGGCTGATGGATTGATTGAGCTGCCCGCCTGCGTGTCTGCCTGCTGGCTGATGAATTAGGCTAAATTCAGACTCTGTTCTGTTGCCTCTTTCGGTTCGTTTTGTTCATTCGTTCGGTGTACAGTGTAAACTGGTTGTGCGCCGTCTTCTTGGTTCTGTAAATATTTTTTGTGAGATGAAGAGACCTTATGAGTTCAATTTTTTCTGTGGATAATGCGAATTGTGTTTATTTTCTTTCCTGATGAAATCATAAGTTCTTGACTAATTGACCGGATGAACGAATTTTGTGCATCCTTGTAAACACGAGTTTAGGTGGCCACTGACAAGAATTACTGGATTATGACATAGATATTGATGGTGACGGTGGCTGGTTTCAACCAGCCTCTTCTCTTTTATATTGGTGATTGACGTTGACTGGCCCTAGCATTTCTAATGTCTTGCCAATTTTTGTTAAACGGGGAAAATGCTTTGCCTTTGTTTGATTATGAAAAAATGATGGTTGCCAGTTAATTAATAGGAAATTGGGGAAAAACTGTTCAACAAACGCACTCACAACTACTTGCCTATGTGGTTATGATATTATAAACTCGATGTCCAGAATTGGAAATATTAATCACTTGTAATGTCGGTGTCATCGTCAACTCGACGACTCCACTTCACCATGGTCCACGGACAAACCATCCACACCCTGGTAATAACAAGGAGCGCCTTAAGCCAATGCACACCAATATGTCAAAATAGGACATCATAACAGCAGCTCTGATATCAGTTATTTTGCAGGTGACCACTTTGTTAGACTGTATTTGTAATGTAACCGATGTATACCTGTTGTAACCTGTATCTGTACCGTACTCTTGTACGTTAATATAAATACATCGATGCCGAACCCTCTAGGGTATCGAGCACTATTCCCACGTATGTAAATTACATGGTATCAGAGCTAGAAGAGTTAGGCCGGTTTCTACAAGATGGCGATGCATACGTTCGGTTGCGCCATTTTGCTGATGTGTATGAGAACTAGACACACGATGTGAAATCCCAAGCTTGTTACAAAACGCATTGAGATTGTGATACTCACCCCCCCCCCTAATCAGATTGGACATGAATAATTTTTTGCTTGAGAAGACGCTTTACATGTGCTTGAAATTGAATAAAAACATCGAACACATCAGATTTTCGCTTGATAGGGTAAAGCCAAGTAAACCGACTATAAGCATCAATAAAGCTACATCTTCTCAATGTCCTTCGAGTTCCTTCAGCTGCACGTAGTTTACTGTCAGTTCCTTTTCGGTTTTGGAGTGATGCCTTTTCTACCGCCTGTTTTCTAATTAATAGACTTCCTACACGACTCCTTCATATGAAAACACCGCTCGAACTCTTGCTTAATGAGACTCCAGATTATACGTTCCTTAAAGTCTTTGGATGTGCATGTTGGCCTCATCTTCGTCCATACAACAAGCGTAAGCTAGAGTTTCGGTCTAAAAAGTGCGTTTTTCTTGGGTATAGTTCCCTTCACAAAAGGTATAAGTGCCTTCACGTTCCCACAAATCGTGTCTACAATTCCCGTGATGTCGTGTTTGATGAGAATGTGTTTCCTTTTTCCGCACTTCCGACTACCACCACTACCACGCCACTTGTGCATTCATCTTTACCTTCGCCTGCTCAATTTGTAGATGTTGCGTATCCTCCTGCTTTGCTGCCTAACCATGCTGCAGGTATTGGCTGAGGAGCACGCCTTCAGCTCCTGGATGATCAGGCCCCGGACACTGATCAGGCGCATCACGGCGATGCACTCCCACTCGCGTTGCTTCGCGGGGTCGTGACACTGCCCATCATGGGCCTCCTTAGCCCAGCCCAGCACTAGGGCTGGCATCGACCGCTGCGGCCCCAGATGGGCCTCCGTCGCCCGGCTCAGTACCTGGGCTGGCCTCCTCTGCTCCTTAAGCCTATGCACACCAATATGTCAAAATAGGCCATCATAACAGCACCTCCGAGGCACGTTGGGCACGTAGTACCACCTGATGAGCCGGATCGACCCCAATCGGGAGGTGGAGGGGGCACCCCATACTGCCACGGGCCTCGGAAAGGCCATCACCATCTCGAGATCCAGCCACCACATCGATCACACGACCACAGAGGTCCACCAACCCTATTGTCAAACTCCTGCACCGTTATCAGATCATCTCCAGCCACAACACGCTACAGGTTGGCGAAATTTAAAGTTTGTACACAGTGCACGACATATCAGTGCATTCCACCAGTGACATATTGGTGATACACTACACTGGGCCTACGCTTCAAGCTGGTCAAACAACGTTGGTGAGATAAACACTTTGCACAGCGGATTGGAACAGTCTCTGTAGGGAAAACCCAAATGGAACAGTCCTGAACTCCAACCGCGGCTCACACAAAAATTAAAGGACCCTGCAGCTCGCGTCCTACAAATTACTGCCGAGCAATCTGCCAATTTACAAGAACAGAGAGCACATTTATTTATGCAACATCGTGCGCTACTGCGCCAGATCACTAGCAATTCCTGGCCGTTCCTGCAAACACACGCGTGGCCATGCGGTCACTGACAAAACACTAAGCTCGTGGCCTGCCGTTACAGGCTTACAGTTACAGCCGGATCATGGGGAAGAGCTTCTTCCACGACTTCCTACTCCTGTACCGGGTGAACGCTCGCAGGTAGTGCTTGGGGGCATCCCCCAGCCTGGCGTCCTCGCCCAGATCCGGCTGGTCATCGCCCCAGAACCGCGCCGCTCGCCGCTTCCACCGGACGGCCGCCAGCACGTCGTCCCGGTTGCATATCCCCCAGACCGTCACCTTCTGCTGGTGGTAATCCGCCTGAACCGAGTGTATCCCTGCAATTAGCAACCCAAGTTAACATTCATTGTCGTCGCTTGGCCTCACATATGTTGTGCTCATTGCTAAGTTAGTTTCTCGTAACCATTTGTGACGAAGTACTCTATGTTTGGGTACCTTTCAGATTCGACAGCGCCTTCTTGATCTTCTTCTCGCAGCCGTAGGAGTAGAGGGGCACCTTCATCTCCACGTACTGCGCCTCGATCTTGCCCCCTGCCAGCACGATCTGCATGTCCCCCATCGGATACTAGCTAGTTGCCTAGTTCTCGATCTCAGAACTAGCAATGTATCTGCAAGAACTCGAAGTCGGCTCGAAAGGGATCAGTGTTCGGTGGAGTGCAGGTAACTGCAACAACAGCGCACGAGGTGTTTATATACACAAGCAAAAAGGAGACGATGATGGATAATCTTTTGCATATCCTGCCGCATGTGCGCAGGGGCCTAGTCATTGCATCACCACGCTCGCTTTTGAGTTTTGATTCATGGCCGAGCGCCGCTTTTTCTCTGATGCATGTCAAGCGCAGGCTGGTAGGCGAGCTTGTAGCATGATCCATGGTTCAATCGGGGAGCAAAAGAGATTGGTACGTAGTGGAGGGATTACGTGGAGTCAGTGGCGTCCTGTCGGCGACGAGGCGGGGCGCTCGCGCCCATGTGAAGTGTCGTGGAAAGTGGAGGATTTCGGAGGGTGGGGGTGGAGGCGACGGCGTCCTGTTGGGAGTGCTTGGCTTTTGTAGATCGTCGTGGAAGGATGGACTGATTGGCTCATCGTTAGAGCTATCTCTGGGATGGTGTAAATTTGGACGTGTATATCTCCATATACACGTTGCTAAATTTTACACCTCTCAGTTTTTCAGTGGAACGTGTATCAGGACGTGTAAATCAGGACGTGTATATTTCAACGGCTATATTTTCAAACGGCTATATTCCAACGACTATATTTCCAACGGCTATATTTTCAACGGCCATATTTCTGGTCTATATAAACCACCCCGACCACCTCTCTTCCAGCATCTCTACCTGTGACTTCTCTTCTGACTCCTAGATTTCTCTATCGCCTCTCACGCAACACAATGAACACATCCTCTTGGGACATAAGTTCTTCGTCATCTTCATCTAGCGACGATGAACTCATACTTGCAGCATTCGCCGAGTGCGAGGAGGAAGAGAGGACGAACGCTCGACGCCATGGTGGATTTTTTTTAAGATCCATTTTCTTGAACATAATGTGTGCATCATTTGTCTGCACATACAAATGTATTGTTAAAATATGCACAGCACATATAGAATATTGCACAGCACATATAGAAGTAGAAGATAGACGCATACCTTTTCTGCTATAGTCCTTCCACTTTCTTCCCTATTTAAAATCCGCTGAAGGCAACCACAAAATTTTTGGGTCTCTCTGTTAATCAACGTGTAACGGCAATTTATTGCATTAGCATTACGCTTCGGCCATGATGATTCCTTGTGTGCGTTGTAGTACTATGAAATTCTAGCCCAATAAGCATCTCGGTTTTGATTTGTCCCGACAATATCCAAACTTGTATTTGCCCATGCTGCTATCAGAACCTTGTCCTCATCACTGGACCAATTTTTTTCTTTGTTGAATTTCCTTTCTCTGTTATTGCAGAAGGTTGCTGCGTTGATGGTGTTGCTTGATGCTGAGTTGATGAGGTTGGTTGCTCTCCAATTGGACTTTCTGGTTGTGTTTGTGTGTAACCAAAACCCATGGTGTCCAAGAAGCATTCATCACCATCCATCTGCAAACAATCAACGAATACACAGGAAACAACAAATATGTTAGCAAATCGATAGAAATTTGGTACCAATCTATATATCAAACCACAACACAGTACCAATTATGTATCAAATCGCTACCAAAACGCATGTGCCCCAGACCACAGTACAGAATCCTGAAAATCCACCGCACCATCCCAGCTTTCCAGCACCAAATCGAGAAACAGATGCACCATATCGAGAATTTCCAGCACCAAATCGAGGAACAGATGCACCGCACCAGCTTTCCAGCACCAAATCCCAATGCATCGTCCACCACCGCATCGTCCCAGCGCATCGTCCACCACCACATCGTCCCAGCGCATCGTCCACCACCGCATCGTCCCAGCTCTCCCAGCCCGATCCCCACCACCACCGCATCCTCCCCCATCCGCCTCGCTCCCTTCTCCCCACGGCGAGCGCCGCCGCCGCCGCCGCCCCCCAAAAAGAACCCTCCAGGCCGCCGCCCCCAGCCCGTCTCCCTCCAGGCCGCCGCCGCCGCACAGGGCCGCCGCCGGAGCTCACCCCACCTCCCCCAGCCCCTCTCTCGGCGCCCTCCCATCTCCATGGCGCGCGCCGCCGCCGCCGCCGGATCTGGCGAGCCGTGCGGCCGCCGCAGAGTCTACATGCGGGAATGGAAAAAATGGAGCAAGACAGAGAGCTTACCAGAGGGGAGTGGCCGCCGGCGAGCTTCGATGGGCTCCGGACGGAGGCGGGAGCAGAGCGGGAGCAGAGCCGGAGAAAGAGCAGTTGCCTCGCTTGCCTCTTTCACGAGCGTGGACGAGGCGTGTTTACTTCCACGTCCAGTAGCGTCGTGGATGGACGTGGATAGCTTCCACGACCGGATACACGTTCCGCTGGAGAACAAATTTAGGCTCAAACGTGTATATTTGGTTTACACGCCCGGATACACATGCCACTAGATATGCTCTTAGGAGCGGCCCGAAATGTTGCAGGTGGCACGCTTACATTCGACGTAGGAGCTTGGTGGTTCTTTTGTCATGTGGATCACTAGATCGTGCTCCTTTTCTTGTGGCGCGTCGGTTAGGGACATCTTGGATCATGATCTGAGCTTTATTTTTATTTTTCGCTTTCACGTTCTTGGAAAAGTATGCCCATGCTCCATAACTCATTCAACTCATCTGAGCTGAAAATTGGTGGAACTCCGCATTAATCAATTGGAATATATAAGGTTTCCTCATTCTAGGCGCATGCATATACTCCCTCCGTTCCTAAATATAAGATGTTTTAGATATTACACATGTTGTCTAGATATACATACACAAATCACTACCGAAAATCCATTCTTTGCCGTGCATCCAAACCACACGGTAAAGGCTTTGCGGAAACTGGCAAAACCTGTGCCGTGCGAAACAGCACGGCAAAGGCCACACGACACAACTCACGTCGGCAAAGGCTCTTTGCCGTGCGTTTTTTGGAAAATACACGGCAAAGTATTTGTCGTGTGTTTATCCATGGCACACGGCAAAGAAAAGCATAGCATCGTTAGGTGTGGACGTTAACGGCGCAACCTCTTTGCTGAGTGCCAAACACAGCACACGGCAAAGGCATACCAGTGTTGCCCATACCAGTCGTTGGGACGGGCGGAGCACACGGCAAAGAGGGCTGAAGTCATCAAAAAAATCCCCTGTCCCTCGCTGGGACGGGCGGTGCTCCGGCGTACAGGCTGGTGGCGCTCCGGCGTCCCTCGAGGTGCGGCTTTGTCAGCGTCCTCCCTCGCCCTGGACGGCGTGGCAGCCCACACCGCAAGAGGATGCTCGCCGATGGCAGGGTCATCCGAGAGGCGCTAGTACCGGTCGTTGAGCGGCGGTTGAAGAATGCGTCGCCGGAGCACTCCGCCTCGGACCTCTAGGGCGCCCAGCTCGCCGCCGAACTGCACGGCTTGAGCAGACGATGTCGAGGAGGCGGTACTCATGGCAAGCACCTGCGCCGTATCTACCCACTCGTAGGAGACGTAGGGCAGAGGGTGCCCGGCTTGAGCAGCCGACGTCGAGGAGGCGGTGGCCAGGCCTGGCGTGGAGGAGGTCGGCGACGCGTTGGTGGCGTCGCACCGGGCGAGACGGGGAACAATGCTCCGGCGAGCTGCAGCGCCAGCGGAGGTGCCGCGCCATCACTCCATCTCCCGCGAGCTGCCGCGTGCCCGACGCTCCGAGTTCGGCCGCCGACGATCGCGTCCCCGCATGGGCTCGCCTTGCTGCAGCCACCGCGTGTGAGGCCGGACACGCGACCGCGTTCTTGCGCGGCATTCGGTCGAACAGGTCTAGTGCGTCCGCCAGGTTGCCGGCCTTCGTCATGAGCCCGTCCAGCCGCTTGCAGTCGCGCACGACCTCCGGCGGCTCGCGAAGGACGTGGCGGCGTGGCCGAGTTGCGTGTCCTGGCAGCGTCGGTAGGAGCTTGGAGTGCGCAGCGGCCATTGCGTCCATGGCAGAGCTTGGAACATGCTACAGCTAGCCTACAGGCTACAGAAAGTTGAGGAAGGAGGGGATCGATCGAATAGGAGGAAATAAGCTAGCGATCCCACGTCATCACGTGTGCAACCTTCAGCCAGCTCTCGACCAATCAGAACGCAATACACGGATTCTGTGTTTTCTTACAGATGCTGCGGGTCGTTGGATCGAGCTGACCAATCATCCAGCGGCTCACGGGAGTAATCCGCGTGAAACAATTCCTGGCCAATCAGCACACATGGTTTCTTTGCCGTGTGCCACACACGGCAAAGAGTTTTTTGGATTTCCTTTTTCTTTTCTTTTTCTTTGTTTATGTAGCAGTGACTATTGAATAGAATAATTCTTGTGTACCTTAAACAATGTCAAATATGGGCATTTTATTTTCTTATGGGTTTTCTTTTTTTTAGTATTTTTTCACTTTCTTTAATTTTTTTCAAAAAAGGTCAAAATGGTCGCCGTGTCTATTCATTGAAAGGGGTGAAATTTTTCAAAGCTATCGATGTTTCTGTGATACAACCACTATTTGTGTATCTTAAAATGATTTTTATAAAAAAATTAGAGCAAACTATCACACACTTGTAGTTCAAATTTGAATTACTTTCGAAAATTCGGCATAAAGTCGTTTAAATAGGCGAAATTAGGTAGAAACCGAAACAAATCCTAATATTTTTAGATTATCCATAACATATGATATACTTTGTGTGAGAATTGAATGGGTGCCATTTTGCACAATATTTGTTTTACTTGCTTCACAAAAAAATATCATTTTTGACACTTAAAAAATGAAAAATGATATTTATAAAAATAATTTGAAAAACTCAGTTCTGCAACATTGTTTGCCATATCAAGATACAACTATGTGTGAAATATGGGAACATTATCACAAACTATGCCACAAGAATGGTCATACATTGATAATTTGACACAAAACTTATACATGTTTGTAGATAATTGATCTTTTTGTGAAGAGTTTTTTTGAAATTTTTTGTCAAAACTCAAGTTTATCATTTTTCCTATCAACTAATACACATAAAAGGACTCCATGCCAAAGGATTTCTTTTTTTTTATAGTATTTTTCACTTTCTTTTATTTGTTTGAAAAATGGTCAAAATGGCCGCCATGTCTATTCATTAAAAGGGGTAGAATTTTTCAAAACTATCGACGTTTCTATGATATAACCACTAATTGTATATCTTAAAATGATTTTTGAAAAAAATTCAGAGCAAACTATCACACACTTGTAGTTCAAATTTGAATTACTTTCGAAAAATCGGCATAAAGTCATTTAAATACGCGAAATTAGGTAGAAAGCGAGAAAATTCCCAATATTTTCGGATTATCCATAAAATATGGTCTACTTTGTGTGAAATCTAGATGGGTGACATTTTGCACCATATTTTGTGTATTTGTTTCACATAAAATGTCACTTTTGACACTTAAAAAATAGAAAATAATATTTATAAAAAATATTTTGAAAACTGTTTTTGGCAACATTGTTTGCCTTATCAAGACACACCCATGTGTAAAATATGGACAATTTATCAGAAACTATGCCACATGAATAGTCGTACTGTTGTTACAAGTAGATAAACTAAAGTTGAAAAAAAAATTGTTCTTTGCCGTGTGTGTCATGTTTTGCCAAAGAGCTGCCGTGACCACGCTGTTTGCGTTTCCGTTTGGCTCCATTTTCTTTGCCGTGTACCTATCTTTGCCGTGTGTTTTTGCTTTGTCTTTGCCGTGTGTATTTCTTTGCCGTGTGTTTTTGCTTATCTTTGCCGTGTGTATTTCTTTGCCGTGTGTTTGCGTGGACGTTACCGTGCACCGAAACTTTGCCGTGTGTATTTCCGGTCGGCACGGCAAAGTCTGTCTTTGCCGTGTTCCGCAAAACATGACACACATGGCAAAGAGCCGACTACATGGCAATGAGAGTGAATATACATATGTAATGTGCCTAGATACATTTGTGTACATGTGTATGTGGACAAAGTCTAAAACATCTTATATTTAGGGACGGAGGGAGTATGTGTGTATGGTATGTTGCTCGGCTGCTTGGACTCATGGCCATTCTTCTGATACTTCTGCATCAGTTGACATGGTCGATCATCACCACTATTAGCAAGAGATCATACATATCGAGTCGTGTGTTGTCATTTCCGTGCCATTGTCATTGTTTGGGAGTGGTTTTTGCTCGGTTTCCCACTAATTAACCAAGTCTTGTATGGTTTTTGGGTCTGATTTTCCTCATAAACTAAATCAGTTTACTTTCTAATCAATGAATTTAGCAACACTCCTGCTAACATTAAAAGAATTAACTAGAAGCTACTCTAGTTTGACTCCACCCAAAATAGAAAGCTAAATTGTTGGAACTAAAGTTGTGGAGTGGAGTTTTCTCAAGCATACCCTTAGTCGATTGATTGGTGCATGTAACCATTTTTATTGCGAAATCTTGTCAGATCTTACGAAATTTACTGAAAAAGAGGCTAGGTGACAATCAAAGCAACTACCATTACATGGTGCACTTGGGCAACACAATCCTAGATGTGTGCCCTACATGCAAAAACAACTAATCCGCTCCATCTCACGGGTAGACCACTCAATCCTAGATGTGTGTCCTACATGCAAAAGTAGCTAATCCGCTCCATCTCTCTCTCTCTCTCTCTCTCTCTCTCTCTCTCTCTCTCTCTCTCTCTTCCCAAAACAAATCTTTGCCTCAAAGTCAACTTTTTGGTTCTTCAACTATTTACCTATTATGCAAGTCTAAGTTTAGTCTACAAACTGCGATGGAGTTCTTGGACCACCAAGCAACGACTATGAACAATGGAACAAGCCAAAGGCATGTCACCGTCATCGGACCTCCCTCAGTAGAGTCGAAGAAATCTTGTTGTAGAGGACAACCGAGAAGTCATCGTGCGAAAACCCAAACGGCCATCTACACCAAACAACACAACAGAGGGAGCATCCAAATAATGTGTGTACATAGTGGTCTAAAAAGCATAATTCAAGTTGGGTTTTCCAATTCATTTTAAGTAGATTGTTTACATTTCAAATATATATTCAAGATTTTGTCAAAAAATAAGGGGTGTACACTTTGCTGGTGGCACCAGCGCACCAACTGCCGCAAACGATGAGGAACATATGTCGGAAGGGCCATGCCTGCAACCCCAGTAATGAAGACGAACACCAACATGATCTGAGGAGATCCACTGAAAGACAACTCTAGACGCTCTCCGCCGACGATAGGCACACCGATGGAACGTGGATAGAGTTGGGAAGACCTCATTCTAAATTCACAATGTCGTTGTCGTCTCAACATTCTGAACAAGACGTTGAAACTATACGTGAACTCTCCCGCCGACGAGGGAGCGTGATCTCCCGCACCTTCAAGTCGCCAAGTGCCACCGAAGACGGGTCGGACAGGATCGGCTTCACCGGTGAGAGGAGTGGAATAATCGCCTACCTCACTCCCTTGTGGGGCGAAACCCTTTTCTATCAACCTTCTCAGAATTGTTCTTGTAGTTGTCCCTAGTCATCTCTATTTCAAAGCATAAAGTCATTTTTTCCTATGGGAATCATAATCTTTTCTAGAAAGGAAATGTATTTTGTTAGGATATATATTCACAAAGAATATGTTCATTTTCACTTTATAGTTTCCGGCCTTGTTGCATTGCATATTTGCAACATTAGTTAGAATCGCCGTACACATGTTGGCTCGTTTATGAGCATCTGGGGGCATTCAATCCAAACGGAAAGTACAAAAACACGTAGGCAACGATGTACATATAAACTCTAGACCGACAGCTACAATGAAAAATCCCAAAGAACAGTAATCGTCAAGTCCTAGGAATTCGACCTCCACTTTCACCTGCTATAAAATCTCGAACTGAAGACGTCCGATGCCGTGCAACACCAAACAGAAGACTAAGAGTAACGAGGCGAACCTTAACAGATCATGGCCACAAAGATTGTTGCCGCAGCAATAGCCGTCGCCTTCCTTGCCATGGCCGTGGCAGTGTCGCTGCGACGGCCGGGACGGGGCCGAGGAGCTACCTGACGTCGTGGGACGGGCCGGCGTGCACGACGAGCACTGGCCGTATGTCGACCGTAGGGACTTGCGGCTGCAGCCCCGTCCGCTTCCACGGCGGCCACGAGTTCAACTTCCGTGGCGAGACGGCGACGCTCTACAGCGAGCACAGCTGCGCCGGCACGCCGTACCAGGTGTTCGAGGACACTCAGGCGTGCGGCGACTTTGGCTGGCGAAGTATCCACATCGACTGCTGAGCTCGTGACCGCGGTGTGCACTCCGACCATCACTGCCCGCTCTATAAGTCGAAATAGAATTTCGCTCCGCTTTATATTAATAAACCCACACGGTCAAACAGTACAAGGTATTGAGGAAATGATCCGATCTGTAGCTTGCCGCAAAATAATGGAGTGCACCTGTGTAATGAATAACTGTCTTGCTATTTCGAGAGTTCCATACAGAGAATGACAGAAGCCATTTCGCACCACAACAACAATCTATGACAACTGACCACGGTGTGCAGCAAACAGCATTCCAAAATAAGGTGAATGATCTATGTCGATTCAGGCTTGCTGCAAAGAATGGTAAACAAACACAATTGAGTTTGAGCAATCGGCGCGCGTAAGCTTAGGTTCAACAAAATGCAGGGCATCTCATGCAGGACAAAGTCACCACGGTGTCCAGCGAACAGCAGTAAAGACAAGGTAAATGATCTTATGTCGACCAGTCTTTGGTGCAACAATGGTAAACGAACATAAATGGGCTTGAGCATTCAGCGTGCACATCAATCTTAGGTTCAACAAAATATAGGGCACCTCACGACCCTCTGCCGGACCATACTAGCGAAGATGGAAGATCCTTCAGCAGTGGCCTGGACGCCTGGTGACAAAAAGAAAACATCATGCCATCGACGCATACTATTTGGGGGCTCCTGACATCTCACGAACAGTATTTGCGCCTTGAGTTCTGCATATAAAAGACGAGAATCACTAGTTACACTTGCTACGAACTTTTTTTTAATTCTTCTAGATGACAGCAATTTTGAGAAGGATTTTGGTAATACCTGAAATCTGGGCCTGCTTATATGCAGCGACTCCATCTTCACTAAATTCTCAGCATCGTCAAGCTCAATCATGGCCTTAATTACTGCATTTGAAAGATCTTTGTCTTCATTGGCGTCAAAATAGCAACCTCGATCACGCGCATCATTGACAATCTTCTGCCAAACAGACTTGCTGTTGGACAAAGTCATCCCGTTCCCTACTATCCATAAACAGTGTCTGGCAACAACCGACAAATAAGTTACTCCTTCTGATGATACAATCCATAAACAGTGCCTGACAACATGAAAGTTTTGTGACATAAAGTGATACTGCTAGATTCATATTTTAAAATATTTTTTCATAATTAACACCATATTATAAAAGAATTAAATGCCAAAGTTAAATTTGAAGACTGCAAGGACTATAAATGTTTAATTCGTTCTTGCATGGACCCTGGATCGAGCAACCAAAATACTTACTTAGCCCTTGTGAGAGCTACATTGGTCCTCTGCATGTTTGTGAGAAATCCAACAGAACCAGCTTTGTTGCTCCTGACTGTTGATATGATAATGATATCTTCCTCTGCACCTTGGAAACCATCCACAGATTTCACTTTCACAGAGAAACCATCATACATGTTATAGGATTTCCCAAGTTTTTCATGGATTGCTCTAACTTGAGCATTATATGGGGACACAACACCAACAGAGATCTTGATTCCTGTAGAAACTGACTCTGCAATAAGAGAAAAGGAGAAAATATATATTTACATGCAGTCAGCCAAGGTAAAGCTCCTAGTGGTTCAGTGCACATCACAGAACAGCATACGTAGTACTCCTTTCATTAAAAAATAATGGATATGTAAGCTTACATGCAGGTGCAGCAATATTTTCTATCTTTTGCAAACATTTTTCTTCCCCTTATCTACAACATTTGTGCATAAATTATCATAAAAACCTGTCTCTCTTATTCCCAACACATTAAAACATGGATAGCATGGTCAACCCATTTCCCTCAAGTAATCTATTAGTTTCATGAATTTCTTAATCCCTATGAAAAAACGAAACACTATCTCCTATATTTTTTAATGGAGGTTATTACAAAAAAGAAAAAACGACTTGCTACCCAGTACTACACTAAAGAGAAAATAATGTTGGTTACCTTTGAATAACCTCTGCACTATCCGCGAAACTGCAGCAGCTTCAATTGTGTTTTTCAGGCTACGGCCATGCTTCTCAGTTGTCTCATGTCCTCCATCTACATTTATGAAAGAGTATGACCCATAGATTTTGCTTGCTAAAAACCTCTTTTCATAGCTCTTACTAGTGACATTGGGACCATCAGATATCTTGCCATTGTAAAATGTAACAACTGGAAATTTGCTTATTTTTGGATGCATCCTGTATTGCACATTGAGAAGGTGCTTACTATAACCCAGCATACTTAACCTCTCAAAAACACTCCGCCCGAAGTTAGCCTTGTCAGATATCTACAGAATCACATTGTATGTCAATTCATCACTTCCAAAAGGAAAAATTGAAAGAAAAAATAGTCAACACACATAGCTTACTTTGCTTTTCACCAGAGCAGGTAACTGATATTCGTCTCCAATAAAAACAGCCTGCCTTATGCCAGGTAGCTGCAAGGGAATTAGGGTCTCACACTCTTTGAGCTGTGCAGCTTCGTCGACAATAAGCAACTCTATAAGATTCGACTTTTCAGGTTTCTTGAGCGATTGGCCAGTATCAGAAGTAGATTTGTCCATCAGCACATGGTACAACCTGAAAGAGCTGGAAACTGTACAGAGAATGCATTTCGTTCTCTGGAGCAGATACAGTTGAATTGGCTTCGCGCTGTAATAATTTGGAAGCTGAAAGTTTATGCGAAGATATCTTAACTCTTGCACACACTGGGATCTGGCCAGCTTGAACTTGTATTGATTGCATGTATTGGTCCGCAAACTGGCTAGCTGCTCAGCCCAGTAAACAGGGTTACAGTCCTCGTCTACCTTGCTCTCAAGAAATTCATCTGGCCATATATCATCACTATCCCTGTAAGCATTTATCAAAGCATGCAGAATTTTGATCAATTCAAGCACTTCCAGCATACACTGAAAGCTCTGTCCTGTTTCTGAATTTCTTGGATGATCATTGTACAGTATCTCAATGCAATAGCACAAATCCTCAGAATGCTTCCATCATAGTATCAGAGTCATGACATCCTTCCTTATGGCACTCTGCTTCATCGTCTTCAGGCCTGTTATGTATTGTCTTGCGGAATACCGAAAGAGGTGCTACAAGATGATCTTTGGAGTTGGGATTGGAACGTAAAGGATAACGTGGGGCCGAAGTTTTCCTGTCCTTACGCTGTAGGGGTTTACCCCCGTCCTTTTCAGATACTTCTTTTTCCCTCTTCATTTCCTCAATAATTTTTTCAATGTGCAATTTGTACTTGGTAACAGGATTCTCAAGAAGATCTAGCAGTGAGCACAAGCAATGTCTCCAACCAGTGTGTGGTACGAAACATGGCAACAACCGCTCTGCACGTGAGTCTAGGAATACCATGGAAAGATCATGCCTATCATCTATCTTCATCCTATCTTTGTTTCCAAACAGGACAATATCATTCAGAAAGCAGCCGCTGCCATCTGAAGACTCTCCAACAAGTCTGGCAATTCGAGATGCAACTTCCAAAACAGCAGTATTGGTTGGTGCACAGGTAACTGTCTTTAAGCCCTTCATAAGCATTGCCCACAAAATAGTGCTAATGGTTTTTGTTTTACCTGTCCCAGGGGGGCCCCATATTAGTTTTAGGGAAGGCGAGTGATTCTCCATTGCTGAGACACAGTCTGCTACTGCATTCAGCTGTGAATTATTTAAGTTGAACTTTTCAAGGCCAAGACCATCAGTTGATCTACGAGTGAAGCATTGAGATGTCTGGGAGCATGACGAGTTATCATCCACTACCTTCAAGGGGAAATGGGCAAGTAAATCAATCATGTATAGTAATGTATTGTAAAAGAACATAAGGGAGTTATCTCATTCCACGTTAAGAAGGATATGATTAATATAACTCAGAGATTTGGTATGATGTAAAGAGGAAATATTAGCAAAAGTAATGTTAATGCAGAAGAAGTCTTGCATGGAGAGCCACGGGTTTAACAAAGCCTAAGTTCTAACTCCTATGTCCTATATAATACATATTAAAATTGATATCAAGCATAGTACGGTATTAAAAAGGACCTAAACTTATTTTTGTTTGTAAGCAAGTTGCATACCCTTCGCTTGTATTGCCACACCAGATCGACGATGCCAGTACTACTCAGTCCACTGGTACTACTCCTTTTGTTCTGATGTTCTGCTTCCATACGAAGGCACTTCCATATACGGCTGTATGTCTTCATATTTATAAGAAATACAGCAAATGATGACCGTGTAGGTATTTTCGTTTCTGGATCTACCTCGACAGGAATAGCAGATGAAAACCGAGCAATACAACAGTTGCGTGGGAAATCTTCATCTTCCTTGTCTCCACATTTTAGAACTGAACCTAAAATATAGGATGCCTTTTTTTGTATCAAATCAGACACATGCTGCGGTTTCTGCAAGGACACAACTATTATGTCCCCCTCTTTGGGGTCATATGTCTCCCTCGACTTCTGGTCCTTTGATGGCTCGGAAACCTCAAAACAGAATATTGATTTCTCATCATCAAGCTTCTCAACCCAGATTATTTGTATAAAGTTTGCCTGAGCATAACTGTCCAATGATGAAAAGACATCAGCATGTACTTCTTCAATCAGAGGGCATATGAATGAGTTCAGATAAGTGTATGATGACGTGAAGGTATCTGGTATCCTCTTGACCTGCGATGAATGACCACATAACTTGATTAGGTCCCATTGGAGTAAACATTTAAGGTTAGTCCATGATTTGTGTGAGAAGAACAAATGCAATAGACAGTTCAGGATTGGTACAGCAGAGGATACAGACAATATACACTATACTGGCATGAAATAACTGCAGAAAACAGCATAATAAAAAGATAACTTTGATCAGAAATCATGATTCATCACTTGACTAATGTACTAAGTGCACAAAGATGTTGAAATGAGCAATCATACTAAGTGCACAAAGAATATACTGGAAACAGTACCTATGTTACTCTTGCGGAGATTTTAATGAAAAAAATACGATTCGGTCGCAAGCTGTTCTTATTTAAGGGAGATATTCTTGTTGGCAAAACAACAAACATCTAGCATACAAGGTCCGATCACCATCCATATGTAATGGGCCAGCCCAGTACCGCACACACGCATAGCATTGGATGTTGTTTTGGGGATCAGCCCCCGCCAACGGACTGCGTTCAGCAACGAGCCCATACCACTCGAACCCAAAACCCGGGCGTTGAGTTGAGGAAGGCTCGCCCTTATAAGCAGGTGAGTGGCCTCCTCAACTAGCGAGGTGGGACTAAAGCATGGTCACGCATCCAGCTTCTCGGAGGCGTGACAATCTCCCCCCCCCCTCGGGGGCCGGGAGACGCCAGCTCTGATACCACTGTAATGGGCCAGCCCAGTACCGCACACACGCATAGCGTTGGATGTTGTTTTGGGGATCAGCCCCCGCCAACGGACTGCGTCTAGCAACGAGCCCATACCACTCAAACCCAAAACCCGGGCGTTGAGTTGAGGAAGGCTCGCCCTTATAAGCAGGTGAGTGGCCTCCTCAACTAGCGAGGTGGGACTAAAGCATGGTCACGCATCCAGCTTCTCGGAGGCGTGACACCATAATGCACCAGCTGAGTAGAAAGTAGAGATGAAAGAGGCTAGTTGGCGAAAGCGGAACGAATAGACTCCGCGAGCGACGAGTGCGGCCGACGGGCGGAGGGTCACTCCTGTTTGGGCAGGGTAGCAGAGCAGCCTCCATTGGAGAAGCTCGACTCATCATTTCCCTGGGCAACGACAGAACAGGGAACACATAACAGGAGAAGGGTCCAGGGAGAGCACTGAATGGGCCTTGAAGAGAGGCATTACCCACAACTTGGGCCGAGAAGGCCTGTAATCCAGAGATTCTGTTGCCGTAATAGAACTTTGTAAAAAAGAGCATCTCCTCTAAAATCCCTAAAAACTTATATTCTAAGACATCGACTATATTATGTTGTGATCAAACAGAAATTAACTGGTTTCCCTTCCGAAAAGTAAAAAATCCATAATGCAATTTTTTTTAGAGAGACCTAGTCATGGTTCTACTATAGTCTTCAACTGTAATGCAATTTTCTTTTGTAAAAATGCAAAATCAGTTATTATATATTGACAAAATTTCAGGAGAATTCCATAATATAGTTACGCATATAAATATATGCTCATGTAAAAACATTCGGATGGTCCATCTAAGAACTCACCAAGAAGCAATTATCAAAGACTAAAAGTTCATGCATCTTCACTGCATTCATTTGAGGCAGCGGTTTTTTTACTGGAAAAGGAGTACCATCAGTTCAGGTATTAAAACAGCAGGAGAGGATGGCTTATAAGATCAATCACAGCCCGAAAGAACGACAAATTGCGGAATCACAGTTTGGAATCAAGACATACAAAAGAAGCGACCGATCGAGCTCAAATGTGGGAGCAGCTTGCAAGAAACACAGGGATCGGAAACTCTCGAGTGTCAGTGGTACGTCACCTGCCGCCTGAGGAGGTCCTTGTTGAAGATGTCCTGGACGGACCAAGATAATATCTTGTGCTGAAGATAGTCAAGAGAAAACCTCCTGAGCGTCTTGTCGTCTTTCTTCAGTGCAGCCCAGTAGGTGAGCACGGCCTCCCTCTTCCTCTTCGCCTCCATCTCGGCCTCCATGTCCTCTGCACTATGGAACTCCTCATCGCCGTCACTCATGGTGACGGTGCTCTCTGTGTGTCTACTGCAGTACTGCTCTCCTTTCCTCGGACCCCTGCTAGCTACGACTAGTACTAGAACCACGGACGCATGTATAGTCAGTGTCACACCGCTTCCACCTGCATATAGAGGTGCTCCGTTTGGAATTCCCGAGCTTAAAGTATGAGTAAGACTACTCATAGTGGGAGTAACTTCACTAGTAACATAGATGCCACCTAAGTAAAAAATCCTATGTGGCATGTAATTAATGAGAGATGCAAATAGAGTAACTTAGCTAGTTACTTGTAACACTAGTAACATCACACTTTTCAAAAAAAAATGAGTCTAGAGAGTAATAAATGAGACTATATATGACACCACCTCTTTGTTACTTTGCACTATGAGGGTAGTAACATAGTCTAATAATATGTGTATGTTACTAGTTAAAGTTACTCCTCACTATGGCTAGTCTAAATGTGGTTAGGATGATATGATATCGGCCGTTGGAGCTCCCGAGATGAAGTAAATACAGCTCGGAGGGTGGCCGTGTTCGTGTGAACTGTCTCTCTTCTCGATGGGCGCATGCGTCTGGTTAGTAAAAGTAGCACGCAAGATTTTCTGGATATGACGCGATGTGCCATTTCACTGCTCACAAGAACATATTGGAAACCAAACCCAAGATTTGGACTCAGACCGAAGCAACTCTAGCAGACTCAAGTACTCAACGAAAGCACCGGAACCAGCCGTCCAACTTAGAGCATCTCCAATGCCGCAAAAACCGTCATTTATTGTGTCGGAGGCCAAAAAGTCGCTCCAGCAGGCGCTGTAAAATTAGGGCGCGTTGTAAAATCTTTTCAACGTGTGCGGCATATTTTGTACATCGGCTACAGCGAGCTAGAAAAAGCGAGCACGCGCGCAAAGGTGCAACCGCCGATCTGAAATCTCCATGGCTCGCGCCGCCACCCACCCCATTTCCCCGACCCCCTCCGGTGTTTAAGTCGTGTCCAATCCATGCCGTCGGCTCCCCCGACGCTCCCCTAGCGCGCCGCCACTCATCAACATGGTTGTCCGGGAGCCGCCGTCGCGGTGAATCGCCCCTCACCGCCGCCGCCGCTTCCCCAGCTTCTCCCGCGGCCGCCGTAGCTTCCCCAGCTCCCCCAGCTCGCTGTCGCCAGCTCCAGGGCACTGAGAAATCTGACGACCAGCGTCCGGCGGCCGTCAAGAAACTCGGCGCATACAATGTGTTTCATAAAATCCTTGCAAGGTATGTATTGCCGCCGATGCTATGTTTGTACATCAATTTTGTGTGTGTTGTTGCTAGTTTAAATTAGTCTGAATTTATGTTTGTACATGAGTTCGTCCTACGATTCTTCCGATGATGAATGGGACCTTCAAGAAGAGGAAAACATAGCATTGTATTGGCTATGCACGCGAATAAAAGGCTAAAGTACGGTGGTTCAGTTTTCGGTCAAGAGAAGTTGTGAAGGGAAAGAATCGAAGCTCTCAACAAATTGATGCGGCACTAATTTGTGGAGACTCCCACATACATATGTGCATGATGAGCTAAAAAAAATCTCATCGAGGAGTGATGGCCATGAAGGGGCCAACAAAACTAGTTTGATCTTATATGTTTGTTGTATTGTTGATGAACAATTTGTTATATTGATGATAAACTATGTGTTTGAGTTGTAATAATAATTTAACTATTTATTGTTGATTTATTTTGTGTGTGTTTGATCTTCGTTGTTCTATTTTATGTGTGTTTGGTGTTTGTGTTGGTCACGCGTGCTGCATTTTGGCGCCCCCGGTGAAGCGTTGCGTGCCTCGCGATGTAAAATAGCGCGTCTGGAAATGATGTCGCCTGCTCCGTGCGCTAAAATAGCAATTCTTGACGCTGTAAAAGTATTCATTCGCTGTTGGCGGAGCCGGAGGTGCCGTCGCCGCTTCTGGTGGCACGAGCGGCGTGGAGCCGGACAAGGCGAGCCTGCTCATTGGCGAGGCAGGCCTCGGCGCTGTTCTTCGCAGCCCCCTTCTTCGACTCCTCAAGGGCGGCGGCCAATGTCGCTTTCTCCTTGCGCGGCGGGCGTCCGTCTCCGCTGAGGTCATGGACTAGTCCAGAACCGGCAGCTGGATCGGATCTGTCGCAGGCGCGACGAGTTTCTGGGCCACCTCACATCACAAACCAACATACCTAGTACTCCTTTCATTAAAAAATTAATGGACATGTAAGCTTGATGTACTTGGCGGTGGCGCGCGGCTGCATTGCCCGCTAGCCGTCGGCGTCATCTCCACCGGGACGAGGCACAAGGTGAGCTTGTCCTCGTCGATGGGGGTGTCGGATCCGTTTCACTAGTACAGAACGACACATCGGATACCCCTTTATGGAAACGGCAGGCGTTAGGCGACGGAGAATCGCGCTTTCCGTGCGGCCAGTGCGTACAAACCTGACCTGGGCCGTGGCTGGCCCGTCAACATAGGTAACGGAGAAAGTATTAACTCCGTTACCCATAGTATTGGCAACGGTCTTAATTCTGGCTCCGTTTCCGATATGTGTCTCTATAGCAACGGAGACTTTTGTGTGTCCGTGTGCAATGTGGACACGTTCCATCTTCGTCGAATTCGATGCGAGCGGAGTAACTGCTATGGCGTAGGGGCGCCGCGGCACCGCCCACTACTCCTTAAAAACCCACGATCTCCCTGCTATCTCAGTACGCCACTTCACCGCGGCCATGGATACTCCTAGCAACTCCTCGGACGTTTGCCGCAGCAGTTTCCTGCTTCCGCTGAATTGGAACCGCGTCGTCGTGCCGGAGGCTGTCGCGCAGAGGCACTGGCAATATAGGAGGCCAGTGCCCTGGTCAAATGTTAGCCTCCCCGCTGGCTGGCGCGTCAACCACAGGAGGGTGCCTATGCCGCCGGAAGAGGACGCGGGATCCTCGGGCGCCCGCGACCGCAGCCGCTCGCCGCGGCGGAGAGACGCTCGTCCGCGGTCGCCTGGATGGAACCGCGTCATCGTCGGGCAGGCCGTCGCGGAGCGGCACTGGCAATATAGGAGGCCAGTGCCATGGTCAAAGGTTCGGCTACCCGGTGGCTGACACCTCAACCGCGCGTCGGTGCCTATGCCGCCGGAAAGAGTTGAGCTGCTTCAGAGCCGCCGGCTCCTCCTCCCGTCGGAGCTGCGCGACGATCCTGCCTACGACGACGACGAGATGTGGGAGGGGCGCACGGGCGGCGATGACATCGTCGGCGAGGAGCCGCACGACGACACGGACGACTACGCGGCTCTCCTCGCATACGAGCAGGAGAAGGCGGAGGCCGAGAAGTAGTTATAGTTATTTATTTTTATGTTCTTCAACTTCAATACTAGTAGAGATCAGTATAATCCCAGTGTGTCAGTAAAAAAATCAAAGGAAACGGTTGTTTATACCCTACGTTTCCGATGTTCTACTTTGCTATAAATGTGCCCTTCACACAGCCCTAAACTCTATCGCTCTCACTCTCAGCCTCACTCTCAAAGTGTGGCGGCGCCTCCACGCAGCACCAGATCTTAGCTCCACCGTGGCGGCGCGCATCTCCCTCCCTCCGACCGTGGCGGCGCGCATCTCCCTCCCTCCGACCGTGGCGGCGCGCATCTCCCTCCCTCCGACCGTGGCGGCGCGCATCTTCCTCTCTTCCAACCGTGGCGGCGCGCATCTCCCTCCCTCCGACCGTGGCGGTGCGCATCTTCTTCTCCTCCGACCGTAGCGGCGTGCATCTCCCTCCCTCCGACCGTGTCGGCGCGCATCTTCCTCTCCTCCGACCGTGGCAGCACGTACCCGTTCTTTGCTCCACCCGGACAGATCTCGTCGCCTGATCTGTAGCTGGAGGGCGCATGGCGTGTCGATCCAAGGACGACGAGGACGACTACGTACTCCCGCCGCCAGATCCAAAGGTAATACATCTATTTGTGACCGGCCGTCGTGCCGACGAACTAGGGTTGTTGTCATTGTTCTGCTTAGGTTTTCTTCCATAGGACACTCATGAACAGAACTAGAACTAGGGTTGTAATACATCCGAGGACGATGAGGATGACTACGTAGTGTCGCTCGAAAAGAACATAACTAGCTTAAATCGGTAGTGTATGAAACTCATGGCTGACTTATCTCCTTGCAAAACAGATGTACATTTCGGTGACACTGTATAAAAAGCCGGGTCCTTAGCCAAGGTGCGCTTGTCGTCCGGCATAATTGTTGGTACACAACAACTATGCAATGGATTTGTAAGTTTGTTATTCTGTCTTATGCATCCTTTTGTGTTGTATGTCAGTTATGCTAGATGTATAGTGAGCTAACATGGAGTCATATATTCTCTCTTTGCATTTCAGTGACCACTTTACAAAAGAGGCACCTTCAGTACATCAGCACTCGCTTATTGCACTATGTGCAGAGCATGGTGCTGATCCGTTTAGCTCATTTAAATGAGCTAAATACAAGGTCTGGGGCAAAGCGGCGAGTTGATTATATTTTGGCGACACCGTCCAAGAAGAAGATTGAATTCATGAACTCTAACAGCAAGTCATGAAGATAAATTAAGTTAGAAATGACAAGGATAAGTTTAGAGAGGCATGACATAGATAGATTTAGCTAGACATGTCAATGATAGATTTAGAGAGGCATGACAATGAAGATAAGTAATTGGTTGTCTTGTGATGCAATGTATCGGTGACATTTGTTATATCTTATGAATGAATTTGTTAGCATTTTTGTGCTTCTGCTGTGAAATTTTAAATGTCCAGTGCCAAATCTATTCCTGCTATAGGCTTATGAAGAAACCTCAATGCAAACGAGCAGAAACAGAATCTTTGTTTCTGATGTTCCGACACATCAGAAACGGAGGTTGTGCACAACCGTTGCCAAACCGACGCCTCATCAGCGACGGTTTTTCGCCTCCGTTACCGATGAGGGACTTCACATCAGTCACGGGGTCGGGGACACGGACCCTTTTTCCGTTTCCGATGGGGTTTTTGGCCCGTTTCCGGTGTGTCGTTCTGTACTAGTGTTTGGTGCCGCATCGTACAGTTCCTCTTCAAGGCTATCCCAATCGACGTTGTCAGACGACGACTTCTCGATGGTGTGGACCGGAAGGGACGGGACAGGAGGAGTGGAGTGGATCGGAGAGGACGAGGAGGGGAACCTAGGGTTTATTGGGGACGGTGGGGAATAGAGTGGAGCAGGGCCATATAGTCGGAGTGTGTTGCCTCAGGCACCGCGCCGGCGGGTCTATGACGCGTGGACTCAGGTCAACATCCTCCCGCATGGGTACACGCTGTCAGTGAGGGCATGGCAGACATGTCCGGGTCTGTGACCTCATGAAAAATGGGATTTGGTTTCACAAAGTCTTCAGAGAACATCACATTACTAGCCTTAGCAATGATGTTCTTGACTTTATCGGGCTTATAATTTACAACAACCTGAGAAAGTGCAAAGTGAAATGGGTGAAGGTGTGTAAGGAGACCATAACCATCACATGGAGGATAAGTTGATTTCACACCTCATTATTAGATAGCATACCATTATTCATTAGTTTTACTTGTTCATAGGCTACATGTCAAGCACAACTAACACATTGCCTTAATGCCTTCTCAATATTAGGTGTATCCAAAGGACGATCTTTTCCTAAACAACCATAGTCAACAATGCTCACATGAACGTGATCTATGAGTTTAAGGATATTTCTACTGACAGTCTCTTCAATTCGTCCCTTAGTGGTCTAGGCTATGAACTACCTTACGGACAACAAAGTTGAAGGTAGCAACTATGATAGGATGACAGATGCAAGCAGGAGGACCTGGCTTAGGGCCGATTTGCACAAGCACTACCCCTAGTGGTGTTGTTTTGTTGTGTGATTGTCATGATTTGATGAATGTCATGTATATTTTGGGAGGTGGTGTGATATTGATTTAGGGTTAGACTTAAATGAAATTTATGATAGACCTATAATATTTTGGGAGGTGGTATATTAACCCCTCCGAATATGAACTTAAGGTCATCACGAGCTATTGTTGATTAACTCGTGGTGCATCAGTAATTATATAATTTTTTAATTTGTGTGGTAATCCTGATTCCGAATTGGTTATATGTCTATGCTGGTGATGGGTAATCCTACAACTCATGATAAGAGGTTACCATACACTCGGCACTTGCGTTAGCCTTGCCAAGAATTAAAATTCTAGCCAACCAAACATCCAGTTCTCGTTCATGTCCTCGTGAAAAAAAATAGATGTGAGCAACCAGACGCCATGTCTAACATGGCCGGGAGTCTGGTTTTGTCCGACTAGACCCTTATGGGACATGCCGAGGGATATAAAAATCAACCCAGTAAAACAATCACGACCTTAGAGAGAGGAGCGTTAAAAAGGAGCTCTAACAGACTCCGTCCTCACACTAGAACATTGGAGAGTAACATAAACTAATATAATCATTGGTATTATAATACATAGATTTTTTAATTATCTGTAAAATCCCAATACGATTTGTGAGTTGATTTGTTTACCTTTTTTGTTATACGTGTTATGATACCTAACATACATGTTACCATCATCACTATTTTCTTCAGTAACCGACACTAGTACAGAACGACACATCAGAAACGGGTCAAACCCTCATCGGAAACGGAGAAACGGTATGTGTCCCCGCCCCCGCTGCTGATGTGAAGGTGCACAATGGCAACGGAGATTTTAATCGTTTTCAATAAGTTTGGCAACGAGCATAATATATAATCGTTGTCTAAAGTTTTTACATCAGATAAGGAGATTAGTTTTTTACTGTTCGTAATGAGGGCTAAAGGAAACAAAAAAAGAAGCCGGTGACACTTGTTGCGCCGTCGACGGAGCCCTGGCTCCTGCTTGACGACCGCCAGTTCTTCACCTTCCTCTTCGTCCCGCTTCAGTGCGTCGTATTCTTCTACCTATTTAGTACTGCACAAAAGTCTTGGCTCCTGGACCGTGTGGACGGAGCCCCGCTTCTACGTCTTCACGGCCGCGCCGCATAGTCTACAGGTTTCCTTCTGGCCCTAAAGAAGAAGAATTTTTTTGAAAGGTACAAGACATATAAATATGCAACATAATATTAGGCAACCAAAAGCCAAGACAATATTTTAATCATCGGATGGAGCTGGTGAGCCAAGTAGGATGCACAAGTCGCGGCCACCAGCGCCGCGACTGTGGCCGCGGCTGCGATGGCCGGATCTACCAGCGCCGGCAGTGGAAACCATGCGAGACAGTTGAGAGAGAGGAGACTGTGCGGTGGCTAGGGTTGGAAGTAAGACAATGTGAGTGAGAGTGAAGGGCGTAGAGTTCTTATATGCCAGGTTAGCGGGCTGTTGGGCTGCTTTTTATGGCAACGGAGATTTCCCAAATGTCCGAGTACGATGAGCACATATCGGTAATGGAGGTAAAAAAATGTCCGTTGCCAATATGTATTCTTCACCCGTTGCCTTTGTTGTGGGCATGTCTTACGGCCTAGTGCGGGCACGCGGGGGATGTCGCGATTTTTCGTCGCCTAACTCATGTCGTTTCCATATAGGGGTATCCGATATGTCTTTATGTACTAGTGTGATGTGCCACATCGGATTGCTAACGTGAATTGCATATTACTACTAATTATATTACTCTTACTATGAGAGGTATGACCCCCTCATCTTGTCACATAGCAATCAAGTAATGAAAAAGACAACGCACTCTATTAAACACTTATTTTTGGAGTGATTTTTCCCTTGCTCTAGTGCTATGCCTCGCCCCTACGTAACAGCCAAGATCAACTATGAAGGTACAAGCCGAGATAGATCAGATTCGTTAGCGACAAGAAGATGCGGAAGGAGTGTCGATGACGATGTCGATGAAGCCTGATGAAGATTCTCACGGTCAAGCCTGGTGGTGAGAATATCGCTGATTCCTCGCCGAGCCATCTGGATCCAGCAGAGCAAGGGTCAAACATCTAGGACATCTCACCCCTCCGAGAATTCGCACACGTCCGTCCGTCAAAGTCCAGCAACGCTTCGCCGTGCCAGAACTAGGAACTACTGGTGTACTATTGGTGGAGAGAACCCCAACACATGAGAGAGGGAGAGAGAATAGATCTAGGAAATAGGTCTCCTCCAAACGTGGGAGAAACCCTAAAATCCCTTCACAATTGTGTGTCCTAAAATGGGAGAGGGTGGGGGTTTATATATGAGGACCAAGGGGTAGGGTGGCTTCGTGGGGGTGGGGCCCACACGACCGCATCGACCTAAGGGAGGAGTCCCTCCCCTAGCCGGTCGTGGCCTCCCCCATGGGCCCTAGGCATTATGGTTCGGCCAAGGGGGTAGGGCCCACTCGGCAACCCCCTTATGGTGGGCCCTTTTATTTTATTTATGTAATATTTTTCCAAATATTATTTTATTTATTATTTTGTATAATTAATTCCTAAATGAATATTTCATTTTACAGAAAATTCTCGGAATTAATTACTTATCATACAACCTATTTATATGATCCGGGACACCCAATGTCCGCATAAAATATTCTCTGGATAAATACTTCCCTCCTATATAAACCTCGAAACAGGTCAAATACCTTCCCGATACTTAATGATCAATTCTCTGAATATAATTCTATCACGCCGGAACCATCCGAGTGACACTCTCTCTACTCCGGACCAACTTAAGTACACAACAGACTATGACGGCTTAAGTGTATGACCCTACAGGTTCGAGAACGAGTAGCTGGGATTAGAAATGCCTTTCTAATCACTAATCAATATTAGGACCATGGACGTTCTCACTGACTACCATTGTTATATGAATATGCTCTGATGAACCCGTTGATTATCAAGTATGTTCTTATTACTACATGATACTCATCATTACCCGAGGCGAGATGAGTAACATGACCATGAATATAACCTTCTCTTCACTATGTCATCTTATTCTCGTTACTAGTATGATGCATTTACTCGTTTCGTGCTTAGTATCCCCATGATATACATCATGCCTATGTCGGCGCGGACTTGTTCATGGACACTGTCACACCGAGTATATTCAGGATGTATCTCTCTATTATCTAAGTCTATTATCTAAGGAGTAATTCCCAATCCTGAACTTAATATGATTGCTGTACTTTACTACCCAGCGACAGCCGTTATGATCGCCCAATTAAGGCCGGGACGGTTGATTATGCCAAAGCAATCCTTTCCAGATTACATAACCATATGGTTACCACTTACCACCGCGATGGCCATCGCCATCCTGGCCACGACTGGGACGGGCCGAGGAGCTACCTGACGTCATGGGACAGGCCGGCCATGGCAAGACGACGACGCTCTACAGCGAGCACTGCTGCGCCGATACACCATACCAGGTGTTCAAGGACACTCAGGCGCGTGGTGACTTCGGTTTGCGCAGCAACTACATCAATTGCTGCCCCGACCTCGGCCACCCGCTCTATAGTTTAGCACAGAATAATGAATTGCACGTATGACGTATGTAATGAACAACTGCACTGCATGACCAGAATAACATAAGCCATGGCGCACCACAACCACAATCTAGCTTCATAACAACTGACCACGGTGTTCAGAAAACAGCATTCTAAAACAAGGTGGATGGTCTAAGTCGGTCAGTCTTGGTACGGTAATGGAAAACTAACACAACTGAGCTTGAGCAATCAGCGTGTGCATACATCAAGCTTATGATTCAACAAAATATAGGACATCTCACGACACTCAGCAGCGCCATACTAACGCAGATGGATGTTTCTTCAGCAAAGCCCCGCAACAAGAACATCATGCCAACAACACGTATAATTGGGTGACTCCTGACATCTCACGAACGGTATTTAGGCCTTGGGTTCTGCATATAAAACACAAAAATCATAAGTTCCACACTTGCTAGAATGATGTGGCCATATGGCACCAGTTTTGTTTGAGGAGGCTTTTGGCAATACCTGAAACCTTGTCTTGCTTATGTGCAGGGAGTCCATCTTCACTGAATTCTCAGCATCGTCAAGCTCAATGACGGCCTTGACTACTGCATTTGAAAGATCTTTGTCTTCACTGGCGTCAAAATAGCAACCTCGATCACGTGCATCGTTGACTATCTTCTGCCAAACAGACTTGCTCTTGGACAAAGTCATCCCATTACCTACTATCCATAAACAGTGCCTGACAACAGCCAATAAATAAGTTACTCATTGTGATGATATTTCAAAGACGCCATTGATTTTCAGTCAAGCTATGTTGTTTTCATATTTTATAAAGTGATATTGTTGGATTCATATTATTAATCCTTCTAATTACAGTTTCATAATTAGTACCATATTATAACAGAAGACCACAAGGAGTATATATTTTTATTCATTTTACATGTACCCTGGAATTGAGCAAACATAAAACTTACTTGGCCCTTGTCAGAGCTACATTAGTCCTCTGCATGTTTGTGAGAAATCCAACAGAACCAGCTTTGTTGCTCCTCACTGTTGATATGATAATTATATCTTCCTCTGCACCTTGGAAACCATCCACAGATTTCACTTTCACGGAGAAACCATCATGCATATTGTAGGACTTCCCGAGTTTTTCATGGATTGCTATAACTTGAGCATTATATGGGGACACAACACCAACAGAGATCTTGATTCCTGTAGAGACTGACTCTGCAATTAAGAGAAAATGAGAATTAACATTATACATGCAGTGAGACAAAGTCAAGCTCCTAGCGGTTCAGATTATATGTACATTACGGAAAGCAGGCTTATTTCTCCTTCCCTTAGAAAATATGTGGCATGTTCGCTTGCATGAAAATTTAGCTGGCATTCTCCCTCGTTTGCACACATTTGTCTTGCCCCTCTCTTCAACATTTATTACTGAAAACTAACTTCTCGGGAATATTCCAGATATATTGATCCCATAAATAGCATGCTCATTTCCCTCAAGTAATGTATTTGTTTCAAAACTTTCTTAATCCATGTGAACAGCTAAAACCCAACCTCTTATGTTTTCTATTACAAAACTGAGTATACAGAATTAATATTTGATGATTACCTTTGAACAACCTCTGCACTATCCGCGAAACTGCAGCAGCTTCAATTGTGTTTTGCAGGCTACGGCCGTGCTTCTCAGTTGTTTCATGTCCTCCCTCTACATTTATGAATGAGTATGACCCAAAGACTTTGCTTGCTAAAAACCTCTTTTCATAGCTTTTAGTAGTGACATTGGGACCATCAGATATCTTGCCATTGTAAAATGTGACAACTGGAAACCTGCTTATTTTTGGATGCATCCTATATTGCACATTGAGAAGGTGCTTACCATAGCCCAGCATACTTAACCTCTCAAAAACACTTCGCCCAAACTTAGCATTGTCAGCTATCTACAGAATCACATTACATGTCAATATATTGCTTCCAAAAGGAAAAAAAAATGAACAAGAATAGTCAACACATATAGCTTACTTTGCTTTTCACCAGAGCAGGTAACTGATATTCGTCTCCAATGAAAACAGCTTGCCTTATGCCAGGCAGCTGCAAGGGAATTAAGGTCTCACACTCTTTGAGCTGTGCAGCCTCGTCGACAATCAGCAATTCCAGAGGATTCAAATTTTCGGGCTTCGTGACCAATCCGCATATATCAGAAATAGAGTTGTCCATGGGCACAGTGTACAACCTGAAAGAGCTAGAAACTGTACAGAGGATGCATTTTGCTCGCTGCAACAGATACAGTTGAATTGACCTCGTGCTGTAACAATCTGGAAGGTCCAAGTTTTTGCGAAGATATCTTAATTGTTGCACACAGGGATCTGGCCAGCTTGAACTTGGATTTTTTGCATGGGTTAGTCCGGAGACATGCTAGCTGCTCAGGCCAGGAAACAGGGTTACAGTCCTCTTCTATCTTTCCCTCAAGAACTTCATATGACCATATAACATCATTATCCATATAAAAATTTATCAAATTATGGAGAATGTCGGTCAATTCAAGCACTTCCAGCATACACTGAAAGCTCTGTCCTGTTTCTGAATTTCTTGGATGATCATTGTACAGTATCTCAATGCAATTGCACAAATTCTCCGAAAGTTTGTTGTAACTACCTTTCAAATAATCCTTGAATGGTAGTACTATGAATGCTTTATCCATAGCTTCAGAACCATACCGTCCTTCCTTATGACACTCTTGTTCCTTGTCTTCAGGCGTGTTATGGATTGACTTGCGGAACACCGACTGAAGTGCGAGAAGATGATCTTTGGAGTTGTGGAACACTGATAAAAGAGTGAGAAGACGATCTTAGTGCAGGAGGGATTTGTCCCTATCCTTCTTAGGAATATATTTTTCCATGTCCTTCATTTCCTCAAGAATATACCCAATGTGCAGCTTGTACTTTGTCACGGGATTCTCCAGAAAATCTATCAGTGCGCATAAGCAATGCCTCCAACCAGTGTTTGGGACGTAACATGACAACAACCGCTTTGCACGCGAGTCAAGAAACACCATGGAAAGATCATCAGTATCATCTATCTTCATCTTATCTTTGTTTCCAAACAGGACAATGTTATTCAGAAAGCAGACGCTGCCATCTGAAGACTCTCCAACAAGCCTGACAATTCGAGATGCAACTTCCAGTACGGCAGTATTGGTTGGTGCACAGGCAAGTGTCCTTAAGCCCTTGATGAGCATTGCCCACAGGATAGTGCTGATTGTTTTTGTTTTACCTGTCCCAGGGGGACCCCATATGAGTTTTAGGGAAGGTGAGTGGTTCTCCATTACTGAGACACAATCAGCTACTGCATTCAGCTGTGAATCATTTAGGTTGAACTTCTCAAGGCCAAGGCCATCAATTGATCTACGAGCAGAACACTGAGATATCTGGGAGCACGACGAGCTGTCAACCACTACCTACAAGGGAAAATGGGCAAGTAAATTAATATATATACATTACTGACATATTCAATGTGGTGGAAGCAGAAATATACTCCCTCCATTCCACTATACTCTACATCCTAGAAAGTTTAAGACAAATTAGCATTCTCTTTAATAATACTACTCAAATATGTAAACACCCAATCCAAGTCAGATTAGCATTAATGACACCCAATAGAAGAAGAGAGAGGGTGCTTAGTTTTCTGTTGTTGCTGATTACCGAGGAGATAATTAATGTTCAGAACCCAGAATGTAGATTAATATGGAACAAAATATTAGTCCAGAATGTAGACTATTATGGAACAGAGGGAGTATGTTAGTAAAGAGAAAATATGCATGGAGAGCTACAGGTTGCCAAAGCATAATGAGACAGCCTACGTATGAAGGCAGACATAGTAAAATATTAAAAAGGACATATAATTGTTTGTGGATGTAAGCAACTGGCATACCCTTGGCTTGTACTGCCACACTAGATTGACGATACCAGTACTGTTCCTTCTGTTCGGATCATCTGCTTCCATATGAAGGCAGTTCCATATACGGGTGTATGTCTTCATATTTATGAGAAACACAGCAAATGATGGCCCGACAGGTATTTTTGTTTCTGGATCCACTTCAACAGGAATAGCAGATGAAAGCCGAACAATACAGCAATTGGGTGGGAAACCTCCCTCTTCTTTGTCTTCACATTTTAGAACTGAACCTAACACATACGATGCCCTATGTTGTTTCAAATCAGACACATGCTGTGGTTTCTGCAAAGACACAACTATTATGTCCCCCTCTTTGGGATCATATGCCTCCCTCGACTTCTGATCCTTTGATGGCTTGGAAACCTCAAAACAGAATATTGATTTCTCATCATCAAGCTTCTCCACCCACATTATTTGTATAAAGTTTGCCTGAGCATAACCATCCAAGGATGAAAAGACATCAGCATGTACTTCTTCAATCAGAGGGCATTTGAACGAGTTCAGATAAGTGGGTAATGATGTGAAGGTATTCGGTATGCTGTTGACCTGCGATGAATTCCCATACTACTTGATCAGTTCTCAATTGATGTAAAATTTAAGCAGAGTCAATTATCTGTGTGAGGAAAACAATGCAGTAAACTTATACAGTCCAGGTGAGGTCCACTAAAGTATACAAACCATATGACCTACACTATGCAATAAACACAACATAATAAAAACTTAACTTTTTTTAACAAAACGGATTCAGCACTGGACTAATACCAGAACAAAAAAAACAAGCCTATTGAAATGAGCAAACATACCAAGTGCACAAAGTACATAGTCCATCCTATACAAGTCACAGTCCTACCATGGTTTTTTCTTCATCCACATACGGATATTTTACCGAGAAAAGTGTGATTCAGTTGAAAATTATCCTTATTTAAACAGTTCTTTTCTGCTTGGCAAAAGAACGAACACCTAGCGTACAAGCTCCGGTCACTACCCATAAAGCACAGTTGAGTAAAAATTTAGATATGACAGAAAAAAGTTTGCAAACTACATCGACTAGGCAAGCAACGAGAGGGTTCGACGGGCGGGGGGTCACTCCTGTGCGGGCAGGGTAGCAGAGCAGCCTCCATTCCCATTGGAGGAGCTGAACTCATCACCCTGGGCAAGGAAGCAACACAGAACAAGAGAAGGGAGAGCGTGAATGGGCTTTGTCGAGCTGCTACAGAGCCTACATGGGCATTACCCACAACTTGGGCCGAGCACGCCTGTGCCCCCAGAGATTCCTGTTGCCTTAATAGGGCTTCGGTACAAAAGAGCATTTAAATCAATCACTACATTCTAAAAAAAACATTCTCCTCTAAAGTCCCTCAAAAAACACATTCTCTTCTAAAATATCAACTATATTATGTTGTGGTAAAAAATAATTCTCTTCCAAAAAGCAAGAAAATATATTCATAATGCTTTTTTAGACGATGTGCTGAACATTGTACTCGTGCATGTGGACAACGATTCTGAAATTCTCATGGCCCATTTGAGTTGCCGGTTTGGAGGGACTAAAGTTTAGTCTCACGTTGCTAGTTAAGAGAGAGTTGCACCAATTTTTAAGGTGAGCTCTACTGGCACTTGTATGAGTATGAGAACAGGGAAGCCTCCCGCACGCTTCTCCTTCGCCGCTCGGCACGACGCGTCGGGTTTCGGAATGAGCCGAGTCGATTCCTATATTTTTGCTGGTCAGAAAAATTTAATGAGTCGTTAATTAATAATTAATGGACGCGTTAATCACTAAGTTGTTTCCGATTCCTTTGAATCATGGGGCTATTACGGACTCAAACGTGGGGCTGCGCCCACGTCCTACTCGACCCACACTACATATACAGGATGGGCGAACCCTAGCCGCCTACGTGCAACACATGGTCTCTCGTAATTCTAGTTCCAAACCCTTGCGCCGCCGTCTTCCAAGTCCTCTCCATCCCGTCTTTCGGCGTGCGCCGGTTGAAGGGACAGTAGTCCTCCGGAACCCCAACTCTTGTGATTCTATACGAGAGAGGGGCGATCAGGTTTTGGGGAGCGCACTCGCGCGACTACTGGCAGCGATTACTTCCCCAACGATGACTTCTTCACTCACATGACTACTGGCAACGACTACTTCCCCAACTACTGGCAACCTCTTCATCGACGACATGGCCAACAACCAACAGTTCCGCTCCCCCTGCACTGTATGTGTTCATGCTTTTGCTGTTTAAGATAGTGTTAGAATTGCTGCTTCTAGTATCTATTCTAAATTCAACATGTGTGTCTATTGTTTTAGTAGATCGCATGATAAGTTTAATACTTGTTAACATATAATGCACTTATTTGAGATATTTTCATAAATCAGCTGTAACATTCAGTAAGGGGGATTTTCTGCAGGAGAATTCCATAATATTCACCCATGCAAATTTAATGCATATGTAAAAACATTCGTCTATAAACTCACGGGGAAGATGCCATGACCGAAGACTCAAAGTTCGTGTATTTTCACTGCATTCATTTGAGGGCAGTTGGAAAGGAGTACCAACAGTTCAGCTAGTAAAACAACAGGAGGATATCTTGCAGGATCAATCGAACCCTAAGAAGAAAAATGGTGTGGAATCGAAGTGACCTAGTAGTTGGATCTATGCCGTGCCGGTCTTACAGTACATCTATACCTAATAATAAAAGCATTAAGTCTTCTTCTCGTACGTCGTTGAAAATACCCCTAAAGTTAAAGAAAATTACCCACCTTGCCATCCATAATTACATACCGATTTGTTTTTTTTTTTTTTTTGCCTACTTGTTATTTCTGTTCCGCGGCTGCGTTCTAACCTGTTCTGTTTGAGATACAATCAAGCCAATCTGTTTTCGACCCGTATACAAATAGTTATCCTAGACGCCCACATCTAGTCTAGCGTGCAGCGTGACCAGCATCCTTATAGTACATCGTTGTATGATTACCTGCCAAACCTGCCCAGTCCAACGCGATCAATTCCGATCCCTAGAATCCAGGCTAATTCCCGGCCATAGTCTCGCGTACATCCTAGGGCTGATGAAAAGTATTACCAGATTGATTTGAAGAACCCGCGGCGGCGACAGCCATGCATGATGCTCCTGATCAGCATTGGACCACCCTCTGCTGTCCCTGTCAGCCACTCGCGGCCACGCCGCCACGAGCTTCGCGTCGCCGCTCATCCCGGCGCACTGATGAGCATCGAACCATCCGGCGCTGAGCCGCTGACCATGTCAACCAGGCAGCCCCTTTCTCCAGCTGCCGCGGCGCCAGCGCACGACGTCGTCGTGTAGCCGGGCTGTTGGTCTGGTCGTCCACCGTGACACGGCTGTACATGTTGTTGAGGTTTTCTGCTGTTCTTCCTCGCCAAGATGTGTGGCATCAGGCATGAGGCATGTCGACGATAAAGATGATTGCGATGGCTTGATTCCTTGGATGTATAGGGAGCTTCATGGTCTTCCATTAAAGGGAGTAGCTCATTACGTCCTACTTCAAACGTAGTTCAATAGGATGTGCCCCAGGACAGGATACAGCATATGGTATTATGGGTGGCCTGAACCTAACCTCGACCTGTGCGAATTAAGGGAGAATAAACTGCACTGCATAGGCCGCCGTTCTACTGAATACTGATGGACAGAGGTAAGATTGGTGAGTGCCACATGCTTATTCAATTAATTCACCGGCCTGGTCTCTACTTCCTTCTGTTTATGATTACGGCACTCCGTCATTGTATTATCATTCAGAGCTAGCTTACTTAACATGGCTGGGACACATACACTGAACAGACATGCATGCACGGTTCCCTTTTGACTACTTTATAAAATGAAAGATTTAAGCTTATTTCAAGAGATATATGGCATTCGATTTTTTTAGGCAGACTGACTACTACGGAGTACTTTTTTCAGGCAGAATGACTACTTCGTTAGTTAGAATGACATATATTCGGAGTAAAACATTTTTCTTCCCTTTGAAGCACATTAATCAATTAGTTTTTTCACTCTCCATTAATCAATTACTTAGAATGACATATATTTTTTTTTATCTCCCATTGCAACGCACGGGCACGTTTGCTAACCCATAGGTTCATACGGATGAAGAAAAAGATCTTGAGATCAGCAGTTGGCTAAAAAAATTCAGGGAGCAAGCTGGTTTGGCATCTACAAAAATCATGGAAAAGGTAAGCTAGCACTCTTTCAGTTGCTCTTCATGTTCTTACGGTCTGGATTTAATTTTCACATCTTTCACAACTTGATAATGTCAAGCTCACCTATCTTATTGTGTAAACTCACTCAATTTCTCCAAATACATATTTGTGATAAGCGTTCCGAAAATAAGTTCATCTATATATGTATATATGCACAAATTCTTTGGTTAACAACCTTAGTCTAATAATAATGATCACTCAATATCAGAATTTTGCTTTAGGTTGGAAAGATGGGAATAGAGCGCTTGACCTTGATGGTACCTTTCTTTTCTACACATATTTCTATAGCTTAATGCATTTATGTTGTGTGATTTGAAGGAAGATGATTTTGTGTTTTGTTTTGTTTGTGAATCTTTCCCTCCCATTGCAACGCACGGGCATGTTTCCTAGTACATTATACAAGCAAACAAGGCGAGATGGAAATCGAGAGTGGCTCGTCACCTGCTGCCTGAGGAGGTTCACGTTGAAGATGTCCTCGACGGACCAAGAGAACATCTTGCTCTCCAGGTAGCCGAGATCAAACTTACTGAGCTTCCGGTCATCCTTCACCACGGCAGCCCAGTAGCTAAGCACTGACTCCCTCTTCCTTCTCCCCTCCCTCTCGGCCCCTGCTGCATCGCCGCCACTCATGGCGGTGCCGCTCTCTCTCGGACCCTTGATGAGCTACGAGTGGGAGGAGAACCAGGGGCGGCGCATGTATAGTTTTTTTTAGATGGAACGCTGGGCCGTTTGAATTCCCGAGATGAAGTAAATGCGGGTTGCGAGCGTGCATCCGCCTAGTTCTATAGTAGGTTGCGATTCGAACACAAGATTTCCCGGGATATGGTGGGATTTACACCAAACGCAAAATCTTTCTAGACTGGCACGATGCCTACCCTATGTATTTTGCCATTATCAAGAGGAAGATGTGACGCTTCCATTTTTCTACGTGGGGGCGAAAATAACCAGCACATACTCAAAAGTGTCACACAACCACATAGAAGTACTACACAACATAAAGAGTTCACACCGAAATATATTGCTAAGGAGAACCTGTCTGTGGTAGGATGGTTAGTAGGGTGGTTGTACCCCTAGCACACCATGAATATTGTTCAGTGGGAGGTGACGTTCCAGTCGACAGCGAGACGCATGTGATGACTTCGTCAATCTCAAGACCTGATCGCCGGCTCCGTCTTTCGGAGTTGCTCATATGGGTAGGGTGTGCGTGCGTGCATTCATATGGTTGAGTGTGTGCACATGAGCGTCTGTGTTCTAATGTGTTTCGTAAAAAAAGAATATATTGCTAAAGGAGCACTTAAAATACTAGGATGGTCTGCAAATCATAGCAGCAAAGCTCTCTCCATGAGCTGCCATAGCACAAACGAGTAAACGACCATCGCCTGGATGGTCCTCTATCTAAAGCTGCCAATAGATTCCTTTTCGTCCAATAAAAAACAATCATGAAATAGTACTACTAGCGCAGTACTAGTAGTAATCGACAGTGTCATCTTGAAGTATCAGGGGAAACCTATAAAACTAAGACTATGGTTTCAGGTGCAGACCACAGCCGACACTTCAAACCTCACAAATCAGTTCCCGCAGTATAGTAGTTGCATTCATGTTCAAAAGCATTTCGGCTACAGTTTGGGCATCGAAACTGAACAAGCATTACCAAACTAAGGCTAACCATCACTCAACACAAAACCGTTGAATTGTGTGAGCCGAAATAGAATTCTTATGAGCCATTTCTTACAACACAGCATGGTTTGGCCAGTGAGCTTATACAGGATGAAGCCACTCTGCCACAAGTTTTGCAGGTGTAGCATTCAGAAACAGATCATGACTTTAGTTCATCTCCAAAAAAAAACCTTTGCTCTTGAAGTGAAGAACCTTCAAAGGAGTCTGAGATTGCTGAAGGAAACAGCGGTATCTTCAACAACCCCTTTATCCTTTCGCCAATGCAAATCAGAACGGGAAGCAATACCACTTGATTGTCTCCCAGCATCAGATGAAACACATTTCGAAGAAGGCTGTTTATGTTTCCGCCCCTTTCGAGACGGTGCCTGAACATAAATGGGAACAAACCATATGAGCTTGATAAGATTCAGCCAACAATTTCAGATTTTAAAATTACTTCGTGCCCTTCAACTATAAGAATTTGCCGTAGCTACAACTGAAGTAGCATGTGATCTATAACAAGTGCTGTATGCAGGACACCGAGTTACTCCTACCAAGTTATTGACTGTTAGCAATAGTAGCACAGTTTCGACACCGAGTATTATTCAGCCATTTTTTTCATAGCTCTGTTCTCCTGTTGCTGCATTTTCAAGTTTGAGCGGTCTGATAAATGGATTCCTGACAAGTAAAATAGCTTACTTCTGAAAAATTTAAGCTTCTATGGTTCCATAGCACTCTATATATAATAGAATGTCCAGGTGAGATACCATATGTAACTTCATACCTATACCTATTAATTTTAGGGCATTGACACAAGAAAAGTCCATGAAGTTCCGGTTAATCTATTCAGCAACATGTGTTTCAGTTTTCAAGAATAAATAGCAGTTACGAATGCATCGCTTGCAAATTGAACATAAATGATGCAAAGTAATCCTTGAAACTCATAGGCAGTAGAGAAAACCCCCAGCGAATCAATACCTGAACCATGTTATTTATAGCTTGTAAAGGTCTATCCCTTCTGTCTTTAGCTGAACTGAGCTCACTCCCATACATAGCAATCCACGAGAAATAGCCCCATCACGTTTTGCATTGAAGAAACACTGTCGTTCCTTTGCATTGCAAACTAGATCTGTCCAGATAGAACCACTGCTAGATAAGGTTGCAGCGTTTCCCAAAATCCAAAGGCAATGTCTGCAATCGAAGTAGAATAAGTAAACCACCGAGGAGACAAGAGAAAAAGATCACAAAGGAAAAGGAACACACGATCAGTAACATAAGATACCTTGCTCTTGTCAAAGATACATTTGTACGTTGCGATTTGAAAGAAACCCTACCACCCCATCAGAGTTGGACCTGACAGTTGATAAAATGATGATGTCTTCCTCACCGCCTTGAAAGCCATCAACAGAATTGATCTTTACTGATAAGAGCCAAACTTCGTTTTCTTCAGTTTTTCTTGGATTGCTAGAACTTGAGCAGTGTAGGGGCATATGACACCTACTGTGACCTTCATGGTCTTAGAGCAAGCTGCATGGTGAAATGTTTACAGTAAGTTTCGCCTAATATCCATGCTATAAAGAGCAAAAGAAGTGCTGTTTTGACAATTAACATCATGCATCCTATTAAAGCGAACATGGACAAATAAATGGTTAAGAGATAAATGGTTACAAGAGTATCCTATTAAAGCGAACATGGTATGCTTAAAGTGTCACACTATTAGTATTTATTTTTCCAATTTTCTGGAGTGACAAAAGGACATTGCTTCAAAGTGTTAGAAACTGAAACATTGTTACTGATGTGTGCTAAGGTATAGATGGCAACCTTCCATAAGAACCTTAAACAGACTTGTTAATTGAAAAGGCATGTTTATGATCATCTTTAAATATAGCTTAAAAACATGTTCAATCATCAATTAAAGTCCAGCTAAAAAGTAAAAATAAATGGTTAAGAAATAAAGCTAATACTCTTGTAACACCTGAAGAGCCTAAGGTAGCCAAAAACAAAAAAAAGGAATTTGACAGGTAACTAAATAGTATCATGATATAACACATACCTTTTTGGAGATTTTGCAATATTTCCTGGATAACGATAACTTCAACCATGTTCTTCCTGCTATGAGTAAGTTCATCGACATTCTCCCAACCATCTTCAATATTGATGAAAGAGTAAGGACCAAACATAGAACCTGGAAGATACTTCTTCTGGTGTTCTTTTGCATGACACTACGAGCATCTAAGAGTTTCCCTCCATAAAAGCTGGTGTTTGGAAAAATGCTAATGGATGGGTGCATTCTGTATTGCATATTAAGCAGATGCTTTTCATGTCCCAGTGAACTCAACCTCGCAAAGAGGCTTCTCCCAAATAAGGCATCCTTGCAAACCTACATGTAGCATAAAATCAGATGACAGAACACAAATGTAACAAAAAAAAGGGGAATCTTATGCTTGACAGAGTGATAGATCTGGTACAAGAATATAACACCAGGAACTAACCTTACTTTTGACTGTTGCTGGCAGTTGGCACTCATCACCAATAAGGATAGCATGCTTCAGAGCAGGCAAACGCAAAGGGATCAATGTTTCACATTCTTTCAACTGAGCAGCCTCATCACAACAAGCAATTCTAGTTTTTTATTGCTTGTTACTTTGGAAGAGCTAGAAACGGTACAGAAAATTATGCTGGCATTTTCCATACAGAATTCCCGGATGGTGCGTTTGGAGGATGTTATAGGAAGTTTCAAGGAACTTAATAGCATCTTTAGCAGCTCAAGGCATTTGATTCTGGTTTTGCCAAGAGTTATCACTGTTTTGGAAAACTTTGACATGCTGGATTTCCTGGGAACATCTGTGTACATGAAAACATTCTTCATTTCATCCCTGGTACTTTTCCTCTGGAGCGTATTGAAATCTTCAAGCAGTTCGAGAAGTGAAATGATGTTGTTATAATTCACTTCCAAAATACGAGATTTTGGAACATGAAATAGTAACTGTTTGAAACATCTTCGAAGCTCGGGATAAATGACAGTAAATATTTTCCTAGTGTAATCCAAAAGGAAAGTTCATCATCCTCCCCTTGGTCTTCAAAACTTCGAAGGTACTGGGAGTAACCATTCTCAAGAAAACCGTACAGGGAAGACAGGCAATTTCTCCATCCAGTCGATGGCGCAAAGCAAACAAGAAGCTTCCTTACGCGATCATGTAAGTATATCTCTTTCAGATCATCGTCGACACACATGCGTTGTTTATTGCCAAACAACAGGACATCTCCTAAGCATCTTTTATCCAGAGAATTCTCTTTACTCAACCTTAAGAAACGTGAAGCAACTTGCTTAACAGCAAGGTTCGTTGGTGCACATGCAAGTATGCCATTCTTCGTTTTTCTCATTAACCACAAGAGCACGCTGATTGTTTTGGTCTTTCCTGTGCCAGGAGGTCCCCAGATAAGGCTAAAACTGCTGCTGGTGCTGCAGAGCATGGCTGAAATACAGTTCAGGATGGCGTCATTTTGGGAGTTGTTAAGATCCATTTTAGACAATTCACTCCATATTTCCATGCTGTCAACTGAGGCAAAACCCTTTGCGTCTTTTGGGGGAATATTTGCAACCTGGGAACATAAGAAAAGGAACAGATCAAATTAGCAGCTTCTTTGCAGCTGCCCAAAAGCCTATGATGATGATGTGAACATAGCTAGATCATTTTATATGAAATACATCAAAATTTCATACGCAATCTTTAATGAAAAGGAAACGTGGATGATAACTTGAATATTAGTTTCTATTCTGGATATCTAACCTTTCATGCTTTCATCTGAGAAACAAAATCATGTCAACCACTCAGAGCATACGAGCACATACCTGTGGATAGTGCACCATCTCTTGTGTGAGGTTTTGGTTTTTCCTGACTGTTGTGTAGTCAAGGCAGCGCCATATGCGGATGTACGTCACGATATTCAGTAAATGAGCAGCAAAAAGTGGTGTCCTTTTCCCATCTTGACTGATCTCATCTGCGGCATCAATTTTGCCTGATGCTTCTATCACATAATTGGCAGGAGGTGAGTCATCATCTTCATCCCCTCCATCAGTAATGAAGGCAATGTACAGCCTCCCATTCTGAGAAATGTCAGATATATTTTCTGGCTTCACATCAGACAGGATAATGATATCACCAACACTTCGACGATTACTTTCGGTTTGTTACGAGACTCCGTATTCTGAGATCAGCCTCAAAAGCAATGTCATAATCTTCACTGTATTTCTTTTGCTCGATCCATGATACTTTGACAAAAGACAAGGTGGAGATAGATTCCAAGCTGGACACCATCTCAGCTCGCAGCTCCTCCAACAATGGAGCTGTGTAGGATCCTAAGTAGCTACCGATACCATTGAATATGGACGGCATCCTTTTCACCTGCGATTTGAATCCTCATGGTAAGAACTCGATGATAGAAATTCATGGATATAAAAACACACCGATAAATGTGAAACTGCTGGTACTGAAAATAGAAAAGGACAAGCAGCCAGTTATGAACACAGCATTGCATCCATTTGCTACACTAGTGGTTGCCTTTTTTGGTTCATGGTGATAATGATGAATAGGAAATAGGAATATGAAATTCGGCCTTTTTGTGTTACTTCAAATTTAATGCATCCATAAGTTTTAGATAAAAAATGTAGCATCCTTTCATGCTCAAATCACAAATGGGGAACGAGCTCCCCTTGACAATAAACAACGGCACCATCAACATATGTTCTAGGGAGTTATGCTCTTCAGGCAGAGGAATAAGGACCCAAACATTTTTTCTAGGACACATAAAGACCAAAAAATTGGGCAGACCTGCCTAAACTTATTTGCTGTTTGGAAGTAGAGTATTTTTATTAAAAAAAGTAGCAAAGTTTCGGTCTTTAGTTCAATTTTGGCTTAAAAACCTAAACTTTACCAAGAAATACCATTCTTCGGAACAGCTTAAAATAAATTATTTGGAGAGCCATCAAAGTAGTTGATGCTCCGCAATCAGGCATCTTCAACACAACAAGCTACATTGCGACCTCGATTGACCTAAACCCTAAGGCAGTACGACACAACCAACACGCAAAGAACAGATCAAGGAAACCGACGGCACAAACCAACCTTGTTCTTGAAGAGGTCATCGTCCATGACATCCTCGAGGCTCCAAGAAAGCACCATGTCGACGAGGTTCGGCCAATCCCCGTCGGCGCCCCTCCTCGGCCACTCCTCCTCGGCGTCCCTCCTCGGCGCACGGCCACGGCCGCCCTTCTTCCGCCTGGTCATGCTGCCGCCAATCCGCCGCGCCCTGGGATCGACCTTGCGCGAAGGAGACGGCGGCGGCGGCGGGCTAATGAGGCTCGCAGCGTTGGTGGTGTGGTGAGACGAAAGAGGAAGGCCCGGGAAACCGGAGAGGAGGTGTGAAGGAAAGAGGAAAAGGGAGGGGAAAGTGAAAATCAAACCCTTCCTTCCTTGGGAAGCCTCGCTGCTACCTGCTGCTGTACTTGCCCCGTGCTCGAGAGTCACGGGTCGCCATGGCCATCAAGACTTTGGTCTGTGTAACCGTTTATCTCCAGCGTTTTAATGGAGGAAAATCTAACGGAAGTAATAACTCGTCTACCGTTGTAGGAGTAGTGCTTCTAACGTCCTGGCCTATGATCACGGCACCGAGGATTCCAAAAAAGATTGAACGAGGAAGATGTCCCGAAGGATCCATATAGTTGCATTAATATTGAGCGGTGGCACAAATTACACATGGACTTTCAGAAAAAAAAAATACAACCACGTCCTTGTATTTGACAGAACGGACATTAGACAAATTTTAAAAATGTGATCGAGTCCCCAACCATCAAGATCTCTTTCTGGCGTCATTGTCGTGTACGAGTTGGCCGCATCCATGTGAACTAACATTTTTCCTTTACATCCCGCAAAATATCTTTATTTGTTTTGTTATTTTCTGTTTTTCTTTTTGTCATTATGAATGAAAACTTTTTAAAAAATAGTGTAGTATATTTCAGTTTCGCATTTACATTTATCATATATACAAATACTTACAATAATTAGAATAATCTCGTTTGCCATTATGGGTAAAAAAAAACACTACTAAGTTGTGTGCTAATGCTCCAAATGCTCAATTCATTGTTAGCCCCATAACCTCTCCTGAAATAAAAAGTTGAATCATTTGAAGTTAGTTCTATACTACTTATAATATGCAAAGATCAATTTGGAGGTAGTGCTAGTGATGATGCTTCTATGCATTTATATGACTTCTGTGAGATATGTGACATGCAAAAGTTTTCAGATTGATATGATTAAGCTAAAGTTATTCCCATTTCTGTTAAGGAATAGAGCTAAAGAATGATTGTTAAATCTTTACCCACTATTAATATTACATCTTGAGATGAACTGAGAGATCCTTTCACTAAAAAAATATCACCCACATGTTAAGATCCTCCAAAACAGGAATAGCATTCTCTCATTCAAACAAAGTGATAACGAGCATGTAGCTTCAGAATAAGAAAGAATTAAGAAATATGCTTAGAACTTGCCCAACACATGGAATTAATGAGTGGAGCATACTACAAATGTTGTAAATTATGTGTCTGAAAGCATGTTAAATTCCGCTGCAAGTGGTGCTTTCATGACTAAAAATGTTTCTTAGGCTAATTCTATTTTGAAAACATATTGCAAAACAATATCCAAGGGCACACTAATAGGGCGCCTACCACATCATCTAAAAAATGTCAACTCCATATAAGAAGTACATTCTATGAATGCTAAAGTTGATTCTTTGATTGTCATGCCCAATAAAACCAACCCTGATATTCTGAATATTTGTCAATATTGGAAAAATCATATGCTACACGTCGTGATATTTTTACATGGTAAATTTATGTTTGGAGGGGCCGCGCTCGTAGATCGAGATGTTAGCACACGGGAGACACCAATGTATACAGGTTCGGGCCTTAGTAAACATCGGGGTAAAGACCATGTTGTGTGGCAGCTCTGTGCTATCCAGCGTCTGCTCCGAAGATCTCGACACAGAGCTCGATCTTGCTTTGAATGATGGGTGTTCCTGATGTGGATGAATGATCTATCAAGTGTACCGCTCGACGGCCTCCATCCCCCCTTATGTACTTGGTTGAAATTAGCCTTACAGAGTGCCAATTGGGCCTACAGAGGCATGCACCTATGCTAAATCCTAGCAATTAGATCAGATATAAATTGGTTTACATCGAGTAACCTACTAAATCAGGCGTTCGGCAATCTTGGATTGACTTGTTCATCAAGATGATGTGTTCGTGGCCCCCACCTGGGTTCTGAACCCTTGTGATGGCCTACCGTGATCCGAGTGGGCCACCTTTTAACTTCATAGGCCTACCCGCGACTCATGATCTCGACACTATGATATTCTTGATTTAGGTTAAATATATATAGTGATTACTCTATGTCTATAAATTTATATAATGCTTTACATGTTGAACCCATGACACCATGTAATGTAGACTTGCTCCTAGATGATTCCTCTGCAAGAGAAAGCATTAGATATAACAGGTAATGTCATGGTTGAGAATTGCATGTTAAAATTCTCATTTTGATTTATTTCGATGGACATGAAGAGTCATTCTCCTTATTCTTTAATATTTTGGAACACCTTTTCATAGAACTACATGTGCAATCATTGATTCTAAAGAGGGGAATGTGAAGTTTCATTTTCCACATAAGAGGTGCATGGGACATTTATCAAGTAAGAAGGGGTATGCCGTAAAACTAATGTTGATACCCCATGACAACAAAAGAAACTGAACAAGGTACTTAGCCTAGCTATACGGCTATAAGGAAAACTCTTACGAGAGGCAACATTGAAAGGACAATGATGTCGCCTGGAGGGGGGGGGGTGGTGAATAGGCGATTAAAACTTTTCCGGTTTAGGCTTGATAATTGCGGAATAAAACTAGGTGTTTAAATTAACAAGCCAACAACCTAAATATACTAGTCTCACCTATGTGCACCAACAACTTATGCTAAGCAAGACAAGCAACAAGGTGATAGCAATATAGCATACTTCAAGCACGAAGCCTATCACAATGTAAAATGCATAAGTAAAGAGCTCGGGTATAGAAATAACCGAGGCACGCGGAGACGAGGATGTATTCCCGAGTTCCTCCTTTTTAGGGGAGTACGTCTCGTTGAAGACGTGTGAACCAACACAATGGTTCAACAACCACAAAGGTTTCACCTTCTTCTCCGATGAACCGCACCACAAAGATTTGGTTCACCTTCCACTATCGGAATCCTTCGAGGCGGAAATCCGGAGCCTTTCAACAACGATCCGGGGCACACACCCACAACCGAATTGGGGGCTCCCGAACAGCTACAAGTGACCACAAAAGGTCTCAACCACCACACGGTCGTCTAGGGTCCAAAGACCCAAGAGTAACAAGTTCACAAACTTTCAACTTCCACGAATCCTCGTGGAGAGCACAAACCGATGCAACAAAGCAATGGCAAGAGCACAAGTGCTCAAATCCTTCACTCTCAAATCCCACCAAAAGCAACTAATGCTTATGGGGGGAGAAGAGAGGAAGAACAAAGAAGAGAGCCACACAAGAACTCCAAGATCAAGATCTACTAGGTTCCCCTCACTTAGAGGAGAGATGGATTGGTGGAATTGTAGATCTAGATCTCCTCTCACTTTTCCCTCAAAGATATGCAAGGATCATGGGAGGGATTGAGAAGGGGCAAGCTTTTCCAAGGTCAACAATGGAGGAGAGAGAGGGGAAAAACGAGCAGCTCAAGGTAGAAGAAGGGGAGGGGGTATTTATAGACCCTCCCACGAAAATAGCCGTTGGTGAAGCCACTTAGACCGGAAAATCCGCTCTCTGACCAAAAATCCGGCCTGGTTCAGTGGCTCGCGCCGTTGAGTCCTTAGCCGTTTTTCTGGGCAGACTGGGGGGCCGGATATTCTGGTCCAAGTTTGGGCCGGAATATCCGGTTTGCTGAAAACTGACTGAAACAGCAAAACGGAAACTGCAATATCTTTTTCATCCGGACTCCGATTTCGATGATCTTGGTCTCGTTGGAATCACAACGAAGAGCTCTACAAGATAATGTATAGAAACATCATAGTCCAACAAGGGAGGATAAAACCAAATGGGGAAAGTTAGACCTCTCGATAAAAGAACAACCGGTAAAACCTCCAAAACCGAAAACGCAACAAGTTTTCCAAACGAAATCCGTTTTCGAAGAACTTAGTCTTGTCAAGAAGATCACAACAAGCACCAAAAGCCAACAAGGAGAAAAGCCAAATAAGAACCAAGAAAGATGATATGCCAAGTATGCAACGGTTTGAGCTCTTCACAAAGATGCGATCAAGTTACTCACTTGAGAGCCCCTCTTGATAGTACGCCGTCTATACTATAACCCGGTCTCCCACTAACACCACGGGACCGGTAAAATAGAAACCCTATCAAGATCATACCTTTGCCTTGCGCATTCCACTTGAGCTAAATGATGACGATCTTGACTCCCTCAAGTTGGAACACCTTTCTTGATTGTGCTTGCTAGCATATGCTTGATGAAGACTTCTCCAAATACTCTCACATACACCATGATGGGAGAGCCTTGCAAAGATCCGTCTTCATGAGTCCACTTGCAATTCATCTTCTTATCTTGATATATTAAGATGGCTTGGAGATAACATGAAAGTTCACTCAATCTTCTTTTCCAAGCAATGCTTGCAATAAGCTCAACTCTTCACATGAACATTCTTCATATAAACACTTGGATAGAACCTTGGTCATCATGTTATCTTCTAGAGTCCAACACATGAACTCCAATATTTTCCTATGGACAAGATCTACAAGAATATCTCAATGCAAACATTAGTCCATAAGGATTGTCATTAATTACCAAAACCACACATGGGGCAACACATGCACTTTCAAACATGTTTATGCTTTTGATTTGATTATTAATTTGTGTCCTTGTTGTAGCTAGGAAGTTTAGTTTTTGTTTTTTCTCTTATTTTCTACATAAAGTACAAATTTACCATTTGGATTTTATCGGTTCTTCAATATTAGTTGGTTTTGCCGTCTTTAGCATGTTGTTGTTCATCGAGCGATTTTTCATATTTTTCCGGGACCTCTTAAAATCATGAAAACATCACATGGTTATCATTTTTAGTCATCTACATGCACACAAATCGAAAAATATTTATGAAATTTTACTTTGTATTAAAAGATATATTTTCTTGCTGCTATTTTTCAAGATAGATTATGCGTTTTGTTATAAGAATGTGTCTTTGTGTTTTTGTGGGATCCTTTAGGATTTGAAATATTTGGGTTATGTTACCCACTCAAGCAACCTCTCTGGAAATTTCAAACAAAATATGTTTTATAGTTATGGCAGTAAGTTAGGAATATTTCATTTGATACTAGTGTCTCCCCCCGCAGAGAAGAATGAGAACGTTTTTTTGTGAAGTTTTTTTTAATATGGATCGAAAGAATAACAAACTGAGAATCATTCAAGATAGTTGAAAACCTCAGGTTTGGAAATGCCCCGGCAACCCCTCACTACTAGGAGAAGGGTTATCAGCGGCGCACCAAATTAGAATTCTGTGACGCACCCCCAGAATTGCTAGGTGCGCCACAGAATCCTCGTCACTAAATTTTTTTTCTGTGGCGCACCATGGGCGTGCGCCACAGAAATCCACATTTCTATGGCGCACCTGCCTGGTGCGCCACAGAATTCTGAAAAAATTCAAAAAATTCAAAAACTGCAAAAAAAAAGTTTCAAAAAAAATTAGAAAAATCAAAATATGAAATAATATGAAAAATCCTAATTATTGGAATTATTTTCAGATTTTTTGAATTTTTTGAACTAATACATTCCCGCTAGGTCACCCATTCTCAAATTGCTCCAACCCTAGCACGCTTAACTTCTAAGTTCCACCCACTTCACCTACCCTTGTGCTACTCAATTTCTTATTGATATATATATCATATGAATCCTTTTAAGTCTTGTATGTGTATATGTTATGTATATGTTATAAACGTGTGCTTTTAAATTTCAGATTTTTCAAAAACTTCTAAACTTTCAAAAGGAGATTCAAAAGTTTCAAAAGATCCAAAAAAATTCAAAAAATTTAAAAAAAATCAAAAAATCCAAAAAAATCCAAAAAATCCAAAAAAATCCAAAAAATCCAAAAAAATAAAAAAAAGTCAAGAAAAGTCAACAATCTTCTTTGTTATACATTTCTGTGTCTTTTTTGAAATTTTTGAATTTTTGAATTTTTTTGAATTTGTTGAATTTTTTTGATTTTGCTGCGAAAAATCGTCTGTTTGAAATAACTTTTTTTTCTTTTGGAATTTGGGGAATCTGTGAATTGCTGACCGGGTAAACCCTAAAGTTATGGCCGTTACAAGTTTTTTTCACGTTTTTTTTTGACATATTTTTTGCATTATTTCGACGTCGTATGCAAAAGTTATGGCCATTACAAGTTTTTTTTCCTGTTTGTTGCAGAAAAGGTCAAAATTCATATTTCAAAATTTCTATACCTACTAGACACTCAAACCTAACTACATGTCAAAGGATTCTATTTATTGAATTTTTTATCATTTTCTTTTACTTCCTGCAAGACAAAAAAGGCGATCCACTGGGGGTGGATTTGAAAGAAAAAAAATATGTGGCGCACCAAGCTTGGTGCGCCACAGAATGTCGCCTTTCTGTGGCGCACCTGCCAGGTGCGCCACAGAATGTCAACTTTCTGTGGCGCACGTGCCAGGTGCGCCACATTTTTTTTTTTTTTCAAATTTTAACCCGCCCCCCGGATACCTTTCTGTGGCGCACCTGACCATGTGCGCCACAGAAATGTGACTTTCTGTGGCGCACCTGAAATGTGACTTTTTGTGGCGCACCTGGCCTGGTGCGCCACAGAAAGTCACATTTCTGTGGCGCACCAATTAAGGGTGCGCCACAGAATGCAACCTACCTATAAGGGTTTTCCTAGTAGTGCCTTCTACATCAACAACACTTTAGTTTGTAAACCTTTTGCACTTGTTTTTTAGTATCGTGTAAACATTATATGAGTTTGGAGCGTATGTATCTTATTTTATATGTTATGTTGCATCTCTACATTTGCTCTAATACCATCATTATGAATTGGATGAATGTCATATCTGTATAATGATGGTTAATTTACTAAAAGAAATAAATAAAATGATATATGATGTACTAATAGAGAAGGGAAAGGGATGAATAGTTGCAGAATAAATAACATGCGTTATTTGCTACTAAAACTATACATCAAATTCGTATTCGGGAAACACTAAACACATATCATATATTTTACAATCGAAATTGATGGTAAAACAAGTATGTCACCTAAATAGGGACGGAGGGAGTATTTCATTAAGATAGAAGCGAGGCTCTAGCCCTGACAGGATAGGTCAACACCTCATGCACTAGCCCAGTAAATGGTTTAACTAACCTAGTTTTTTTTTAATTTTACGGCTATTGTTTACTATATAAACTATGAGAGTGCAGTTTTGCCTCACGAGGTGTAATGCTCATTTCTAAGTACGGGATTCGTAAAAAAATAGTAAAACAATTTTACAAAATCTGAAAAGTGGCAGCACATATCCTAGTGTTCTACATATGTGCAAAGTTTCATGAAAAATGGCAATGCTCCATGCGAGAAAGCCAAAATCAATGCTCTAAAAAGACATTTTTAAATATCATGTTGGCCAGCTATTTTGCTGATATTTTGGACAAAACAACGAAAATGTCATTTGTTCACGAAAGTTTGCACATATGTTTGTTGCCAAAAAAAACATAATTTTTAAGTTTCTTTTTTAAAAAATAGTACTTGGATGGGAGCATATGTGCTAGGTAGCTAAATTAAATTTCGGATAAGCTATATACAACACAACATACCTCAATAGTAGTAGACACACCTCAAATCGGTGGCCATGTTGAAGACTAGGTTCGACTTAACATTTAGGTTGCATATTCGTAAGTGGTGGAAACGAAGGTTCCACTCCATCCATGATCACTCGAGCACTACACCCAGGCATGTCTCAAGTTTTAGAAGTCTCCACGCCCAAAAGGCCAAAACAAATCGCCACTACTCCACACGTGGCGCATTCACTAAGCGAGTTACAGGGAACCTAGCGCGTCATAAATATCAGCTTCACGACCAGCCAGGTGAAAAGCCGAAGCAGCTCCACGACGCTCAGTCCTGATCAGGCGCTGCTGGCGAGAAATGGCCGGACGGAAGCTCCTCGTGGCATCTTCCCAGTCGAAGAAGCATCGACGTTCCTCGAAACAGGCTTTCGTCCCGCTTTATAAATAAAGCAACATGCCAAGCAAGTCCAAACACAGTTACCAACTCTCCCCAGATCGAACCACTGCTGCTCAGCGTCGTCGCGTTTCCCAGGACCCAGAGGCAGTGCCTGGAGGAGCCAAAAGAAGCAAAATATATATCAATCAGCTTACACCTGCCATGTCAAATTCAGGAGCTTTCAGTTCTAGCTCTGATCCAGGTCACAGCTTGCCTTGCCCTCGTCAAGGCAACGTTGGCCCGTCGCTGGTTGGACAGGAAGCCGATGGATCCTGTGCCGTTGGACCTGACGGTGGACAGGATGATAACATCATCTTTGCTGCCTTGGAACCCATCCACGGAGTTCACGCGAAGGACAAGGGACGCATCGACTTCACGTCTCCGATCTTCCCCTGGATCGCCTCCACCTGGGCCGCGTACGGGCATATGACACCCACACTGACCACTTTTCCCGCGCTAACACAAGCTGGAAGGTAAACCATATGAAATGCATGAGTTGGGATTCAGATAGGAACATGTGGAAATATGTGAATTGTACAGTTGCAAAGATTGACAGTATCACGAAAAAAATCAGTGGACCTTGTTTGAGACTGCGCAGGATCTCCAGGATGGCGGCTACCTCGGCCATGTACCTCTTGCTGCGGCCACGATCTTCCCAGCCGTTGATGGTTGATGAACGAGTATGGCCCATACATTGCGCTTGGAAGGTAACTACGCTCATGCTTGGGCCGTCGAAAATGCTTGCCAACAGGTTGGGCCCCATGCTTGGTGAGATCATCTCTAGGAACCAGAGTGCCTTCATAAAAAAGAGATGCATACAGGACAATTTCATGTACACTCAGAATGTGATAAAAGACCTCCACAGATAAAAAACACCGTGTTTATTCCTCAAGCTAGATATGGCCAAGGCGTTTGACACGGTGAGCTGGGAGTTCCTCCTTGAGCTCTTACAGGTGTTGGGCTTCGGTCCAAGATGGAGGGAGTGGATTTCTATCATCCTTTCCTCGGCTTCATCCCGGGTTCTGGTGAATGGATCCCCAAGCAGGTCTTTCAGGCACCACAGGGGGCTGCGGCAAGGCGATCCGCTGTCTCCCATGTTGTTCATCATCGCCATCGAGCCTCTCAAGCGCCTGCTTGACCGGGCGAGCGAAAGTGGGCTGCTCCGGCCGATAGGGAGGCGAGCGGCGAAGATGCGGATCTCCATGTACGCAGATGACGTGGCCATTTTTGTCCACCCGGATGCTAGGGAATTACAGGTGGTCCGTGAGATCCTCGGCCTGTTCGGCAAGGCTTCTGGACTGGAGAATAACAACCTCAAGTCTGAGGCTTATGCCATCGCTTGCGGCGACATGGACTTGGAGGAGGTCCTCGCTAGCTTTCCTTGCCAAAAGAAGGAGTTCCCATGCAGGTACCTTGGTCTCCCCTTGCACATCAGGAGGCTTAGGCGTTCCGATACCCAGTTCATACTCGACATGCTGGGTTCGAGGTTGGCAGGTTGGGCAGGAAAACTTTTCTCCAAGCAGGGGCGCTTGACACTTGTGTCCGCCAAGCTGCTGCCGTGCTTGGTGTTCTTCCTTACATGCTTCGCCCCTTCCAAGTGGCTTGTGGGGAAGGCAAACAGGTTGCTCCGTTCCTTCTTATGGAAGGGGACGGACCAATGTAACGGGGGCCATTGCCTGGTCAGTTGGCAACAGGTGTGCAGGCCCAAGCGTCTTGGCGGGCTAGGAATCAAGAACATCGAGGCTTTCAGCTCCGCCTTGCGTCTCAGGTGGCTATGGCAGGAGTGGGCGGATCCGGAGAAGCCTTGGGTGGGCACTCCCACTCCCACGTCGGCGGTGGACAAATGCCTTTTTGACGCGTCCACCTCCATCACGGTTGGGGATGGGCACTTAGCCAAGTTCTGGACCTCTCGGTGGCTTGAGGGTCGGGCTCCCGCCGACCTTGCCCCTTCCTTGATACCTCTGGTCAGGAGAAAGTCTATCTCGGTGGCTAGAGGCTTGGATGGCCACAGATGGGCGTACCCATTTCGGGTGGCCCTATCACAGCAGCAGGTACGCGAGTTCGTCGGGCTCTGGACCCGATTGGGAGGGATCACCCTCACGCACGGCTCCTCCGACACCATTGCTTGGAGATGGACAGGGGATGGATCTTACTCCGCACGCTCGGCTTACGACATTCAGTTCGCTGGCTCTTACTCAACGTCGGACATTCCCGCGAACGCAATTTGGAAGGCGAAGACTGAGGGTAAATGTCGGTTCTTCATGTGGCTTCTAAACCGCAAGCGTATTTATACGGCAGACAGATTGTTGGCTAGGGGTTGGCCGTGTAGTGCGATGTGCTCCCTTTGCGGCAATGCTCCGGAGACGGCGGATCATCTCATCTTGAGGTTCCCCTTCTCTCGGATGGTGTGGCGTGCCGCTGCTACGGACCATGCACTCCCGTGCATCAACCCACCAGACAGTGCATCCTCGACGGGGACTACTTTCTCGGCTTGGTGGGCTTCTACCCGAGGCTCCATTCCTGCGAGGGAGCGGGCCGCCCTGGATGGGGTGGTGGCGTACACCGCCTGGTTCATTTGGTGTGAGAGAAACAATAGAATTTTTGAGAACAAATATAGCTCTTTTGAGGTTGTTGCTGGTTTGATTAGGGATGCTTCTCGGGCAAGGGCCCTCGCCTTTGTTAGGGTGGTAGATGATGACCTTGGCTGATATGGCAGCCGTGAACCTCATCCTGTAAATGTTACTTTTTTCTCCTTCTATATGATTGGGCAGTGCTCCTGCCGACGTTTCGAAAAAAGAAAAAAAAAAGTTAACTACGCTCATGCTTCCTCTGCCTGACATTCGGGGCATCCAGTATCTGCTTGTCGTAGAAACTCAGGTTTGGGAAGATGCTTATGGAAGGGTGCATCCTGTACTGCATGTTCAGGAGTTGCTTCCTGTGTCCGAGCAAACTTAATCTTTCAAACAGGCTCCTACCCAGCAACGCCTTATCTGAAACCTGCAAGGGTAAAGATCGCTCAAGTTTGTCCAGAAGCATAGTAATATCCAATATTGTTCACCGCATGCCACATTTGCAGATAGAATGTCCGAATTCAGACATTCATGAAGAAAGAATTTGGAACGTGAGCTAAAACTGACCTTGCTTTTGACGGTAGCTGGCAACTGGTGCTCATCACCAATAAGAACTGCATGCTTCAGTCCAGAGACTTGCAACGGAATGAGGGATTCACATTCCTTCAGCTGTGCAGCCTCATCGATGAGAAGCAAATCCATCTTTTCCCCTTCCAGCTTAGCCGAGCCAGACACTGTGCAGAAAATGAGGGAGGCGCTTTCAATGATAAACTCCTTGATCTCGAAAAACCTCCTTGTCAGAGGAAGTTTCAGGTCTCGCATCAAAGTTCTCGTAACGTCTAGGATTGCCGACATGTTCCCCCTCAGGGTGTAAACAATTTCTTCTGAGTATCCCGTCGAACCATTCCATAGTTTTCCCTTGGTAGGCACGTATTTCCGAACGATCATTTTATCGAGCAGCTTGCTGAAGTCGTCGAGCATCTTATTAAGCACAGCAATGTTGCTGCAGTTCATCTGCAGGATACAGTATCCAGGGACATGGGACATGATTGTTTTGAAACACCAGCTGAGATCCTGGCATATCCTGTGGAACGATGACCTGGGGCAGGTGTACATGAGGAGTTGAGAGCCATCGTCCTGCTTGCGTGCTTTACACTTGTTGATCATGGCTATTTGCTTGCCCAGAAATACTTCCAGTGAGCGAAGACACTGCTTCCAACCCGTTGCCGGTGAGAAACACTTGCGTAGCCGGCTGGCACGAGTGTCCAGGAAGATTTCGTCGAGGTCCTTGTCGATGCCCATGCGTTTTCTGTTGCCGAACAGCAGCAGATCACCGTAGCACCCCTCGGCGCCGGCCTCGGGATGCTTCTTCCTTAGCGACAGGAGGCGGGAGGCGACCTGGGATATGGCGGTGTTCGTCGGCGCGCACGTCAGGACGCGGCATTTGCTCTAGTTTTTCGTCATCATCGTTATCACCGCCAGAAGAAGAACGCTGATGGTCTTGGTTTTGCCCGTGCCGGGCGGCCCCCAGATGAGGCTGAACTTGCTGCTGCTCGCGCCAGGGCACTGTACCGCCGACACGCAGCTGAGTATGGCGTGGGTCTGCGAGTCGTTAAGCCCGAACGAGGACAGCGCACCGGCCGTTAGCAGAACGCCGACGCCGCTGGCCAGGCTAGTGCCCTGCATGCCGATCACAAGGATCAGTCAGATGAGAAATTCGTCGAATCGAACGCCATGTAATGCATACGTGTAGAGATGTAAATCTACCAAGCTGACGTGGTTTCTTACCTGCGTGGTGTCGCCGGCGACAGCCTTGACGATGACTGCGTTTCTCTTGACGACAGCTTCGTAGTTGAGGCACCGCCAAATGCGTGCGTAGGGTATGAAGGTTAGCAAACTAACAACGAAGGCGTAGCATCTTACGTCCTCTATTCTGTTGCACGTTCTGATCACAAAGCTGCACCCCTTGACATCCTCGACGTGAGCGAGGCAGTACGTGCTGCCGCCGGTCGCAAGGTCGGATGGGACAACCAAAGCGGCATCGCCCGTGAGAGCAGGACGATGTCGCCGATGCATGGGATACAAGCTCCACGGTGGCCGGCGACGGTGACGCGATAAAACGGAGAGATCCTCACGCCCTTGAACCTGTTGGAAGGCAGCTCAACCATCGACCGTATCCGTACGGGCTTGGAGCAATTCGTCTGTAGTTCCTCCTGTTAGAAACCGACCTAGACTCCGTATACGTGTAGTATAAGAGTCCGTGTCCTGTCATGTAACATGTATGTTGGTCCATATATATATACGAGATATGTAGAGGCTATGCCCCACGAAACCCTAAATTCAATCTTGGTATCAGAGCCGGCCGCGCGATCCGTTTTTCCGCCGCCGCGATTACGACGCGAGTTCCGTCCGCGTCGATCGATCGATCTGCTAGCTTGATCGATCAGCTAGCTTGCTCCGATCGATTAGCTAGCTTCCCAGCCAGCGATCAGCCTCCACATCGCTGCCAGCCGCCGCCTCGTCGCCGTATCTCGTCGCGATGTCTACCAGCGGCTCGAAGCAGCTCGCACTCGTCGGCCCCGTCGTTCCCCTGCCGGCTATCACCGCCACCACCGCCGTAGTCGTTCCTCCCGTGGGCGTGCGACTCGACCGCGGCAACTTTCCTCTCTGGCGGGTGCTCGTCATCACCAACCTCTCGGGAGCCTCTCTCCATGGCTTCCTCGACGGATCGGCCGCTGCGCCGGCCACGACCGTCTCCAAGGGCACCGGTGACGCTGCCACTTCTGAGGCCAATCCCGAGTACGCGAAGTGGTGGACGCTTGATCAGAAGGTCTTAGGGGTGCTCCTCTCCTCCATGCATGAGGATCTCGCGAATCAGCTCATTAGCTGTAAATCCGCGGCTGCCGCGTGGACGGCGATTCACGCCATGTTCAGCGCGCAGAATCGTGCCGGGGTGCGGCACATCCGGCGTCAACTGCAGACGCTGAAGAAGCTGGACATGACCGCCAGTGAGTACATGCACAAGGTGAAGGCTCTTGCCGATGCCATGACTGCCGCTGGGTCTCCGCTTGACGATGCCGAGATCATCGACTACATGCTCACCGGATTGGGGAAGACCTACAACCCGATCGCGGCTTCTCTCAGCGTCATCACCACTCCGGTGACCTCCGCTGAGTTCTACTCCATGGTATTGAACTATGAAGCGCTGCAGCTGTCGCAGCAGTCCGAAGAAGGGGATTGGTCCTCATCCGCCAATGCTGTCTCGCGGTACGGCTACCCTGCCGGCAACCCCGCTCGTGCACCTGACGCGCGTGCGACTGGAGGACGATCCGCTGGTGGATACCCGCAGCAGGTGTCGAGCTACCCGCAAGGTGGCTACTCGCACGGGGGCTACCCGCAGCAAGGACAAGGCCAAGGCGGCCAGTACTACGGCGGCCAAGGCGGGCAGCAGCAAGGCGGCCAAGGGGGGGCCAGGACACCCGCCGAAACAACGGCGGTGGTGGAGGAGGCGGCAATGGCCGCAACGGCAACGGCTGCCGCTGGCGTCCCAAGTGCCAGATATGCAAGAATTGGGGGCATGAAGCTGGAAGCTGTCGCAACCTTCTCGACCAGGGCTACCGCACCGACAACCCCCGCTCTGCGAACACGGCATCGACCTCCTCCAACAACAACCATCCTCCCCCGTGGGTGATGGACTCCGCGCCACAGACCACCTGACTAGTGATCTCGAGCGCCTTCAGGTTCGCGAGCGCTATGGTGGCCAGGATCAAGTTCAAGTGGCCAACGGCTCAGGTTTGTCAATTTCGCACATTGGGCACTCGACCTTAGCCGGTTCTTCTCTTCGCTTGAATAATATCCTGCATGTTCCGCACATTAGTCAGCATCTTCTGTCTGTTTATCGTCTAGTCTCGGATAATGACGTCTTTATCGAGTTTCACCGATATTTTTTCCTTGTAAAGGACAAGGCCACCCGGAGAATCCTTTTGCGCGGTAGGAGCCAAGGTGGGCTCTATCCTCTTCCGCTCGGACGTGTTACATCTGCGCGGAGTGCTTCGTCTAGCGTTCGGACTATGTCGGCCAAGTGGCACCAGAGGCTTGGCCATCCATCCAACAGTGTCGTTAGTTCCATTGTTAGGAATAATGATCTTGAGTGTTCTTCCTCAGACAATTTAAATTTAGTTTGTGATGCTTGTCAACGTGGTAAAAGTCGTCAGTTATCTTACACTGCTTCGTCTCGTGTTTCTACTATGCCTCTTGAATTAGTTCATACTGATGTTTGGGGCCCTGCTCGTGCTTCCTCGGGGGTACTCGTATTATGTGAGTTTTATTGACGACTACTCTCGGTTTTGCTGGATTTATCTCCTGAAACATAAGTCTGATGTTGAACAAGTTTTCTATGCTTTCCAGACTCATGTTGAGCTTCTTTTGAACGCTAAGATTAAAGCTGTTCAGTCTGATTGGGGTGGTGAGTACCATAGGTTAAATCGCTATTTTCAGCGCACGGGCATCGTCCATAGAGTCTCATGCCCTCACACCTCCCAACAGAACGGTATTGCCGAGCGCAAGCATCGTCACCTGGTAGAAACTGGCCTCGCATTACTTGCACACTCGTCTCTCCCTTTGCGTTATTGGGATGAAGCTTTTCTCACCGTGTGCTATCTCATTAATCGTATGCCTACCCCTGTGCTTGGTCAGGACACGCCTATTCACCGTCTTTTTCACACACCACCAGATTATTCCTTTCTTCGCATCTTTGGATGTGCATGTTGGCCTAGTTTGCGCAAGTATAACTCGCACAAACTTGAGTTTCGTTCAAAGATGTGTGTTTTCCTTGGTTACAGTCCTATGCATAAGGGGTACAAATGCCTAGATCGGTCTACAGGACGTATCTATATCTCGAGAGACGTTGTCTTTGACGAGTCGGTTTTTCCGTTCGCTACTCCTGGTGTTACTGTCGATGTGTCTACTCTTCGAGAAGCTATTTCTTTTCCATCCAGTGAACCGGCTACGAGTGTGTCTGTGCGAAATTACGACCTATCCTACTTGGCTACTAATCCTCCTGGCCAAGCCAGCGTTTCTCCTGTGCAGGTCTCAACGATGCTTGCGGTGCAGCCGATCGACGTGCATGGTAGCGCGCCGCCCGAGGCTGCTGTGCGCATGCATGCTGGGCTGCCTGTCCCGGATCCATCTTCACGTGCTGGCCCGTCCCCGAGTGATGGGCCACCTGCCGGGGCGCCCCCGCCTTCTTCGGCCCATGGGCCGGCTGTGGATTCGGCCGGTGCGCCGTCCTCTACTGTTGTCGATGCGGACAGCAGCGCCGCTTCCTCGTCCGCTCCCGCACCTGCGTTGCTTCATCCTATGGTCACGCGCACGCGGGATGCTACGCGTCGCGAGAAGGATTACACCGATGGTACTGTCCGGTATGACCCTCGACGTCGAGCTTTCTTCGCGACGCCTGTCTCGCATCGCGATGCTCTCCGTGAACCTGCATGGCATGCTGCCATGTCTGATGAGTTCGCTGCTCTTCGCCATACCAACACATGGGTGTTGGTTCCCCGACCGCCTGGAGTCAATATCGTCGGGAGCAAGTGGGTTTTCAAGACGAAGCAACATCCAGATGGTTCTATTGATAAGCGCAAAGCTCGTCTCGTCGCTCGCGGTTTTACTCAGCAGCAGGGTATTGATTATGGTGACACATTCAGTCCAGTTGTGAAGCCAGCCACGGTTCGTTTGGTTCTTTCTCTTGCAGTTTCTCGCGGCTGGAGTTTGCGGCAAATTGATGTCAGTAATGCTTTCCTTCATGGTTTTCTCTCCGAGGATGTCTACATGCAGCAACCGCCCGGGTTTGAGGATGAACGCTTTCCCTCTCATGTGTGCAAACTGCAGCGAGCCCTGTATGGTCTCAAACAGTCCCCCGTGCCTGGCATGCTCGGTTGAGTGCTCGTCTTCTCCAGCTCGGGTTTGTCTCATCGAAGGCTGACACGTCTCTCTTCATCTTCGATCAGCGTGGTGTGCAGATTTACATGCTCGTGTACGTGGATGATATTGTCATTGCTGGGTCTACTGCGGCTGCTGTGGATGGTTTGGTTAAGTCCCTTGCTGACAGTTTTCCTATCAAGGATCTTGGAACTCTTGAGTATTTTCTCGGTCTCGAAGTGTCCTACAATTCAGGGGGCATGACACTGACTCAACGGAAGTATGCGCTGGATCTTCTTCATCGTGTGAGTATGGAGAATTGTAAACCTACTCCGACACCGTTGCATGCTACCGATCGTCTAGCTCGTGAAACTGGGACACCGCTGGGTACAGAGGATTCTACCAGGTATCGCAGTGTTGTGGGAGGTTTGCAGTATTTGACTCTCACTCGTCCCGATCTCTCATTTGCCGTCAACAAGGTGTGCCAGTATCTATCGCAGCCAACTGATATGCATTGGGAAGCAGTCAAGCGTATATTGCGCTATATCAAGGGTACTTTGAGCATGGGATTGAGGATACGGAAGTCTCCATCCACTGGAGTTAGTGTTTTCATGGATGCGGATTGGGCAGGATGTATCGATGACCGCCGATCCACCAGTGGTTTTGCTGTATTCGTTGGACCAAATCTCATTTCATGGAGTGCCAAGAAACAGCCTACTGTTCTAGATCGAGTACAGAGGCAGAGTACAAAGCTTTAGCAAATGGTGCTGCTGAAGCTATCTGGGTAGAGTCACTACTCAAGGAGCTAGGTGTTTCACAGCAACGTACCACCATCTTGTGGTGTGACAACCTTGGGGCTACATACCTGACGGTGAATCCAGTCTTTCACGCACGAACCAAGCACATAGAGATTGATTTCCACTTTGTGCGAGAGCGCGTTGCTTCTGGAGTTTTAGATGTCAGGTTCATCTCGATGAATGACCAACTGGCTGATGTATTTACTAAACCCGCCACACGACAGATGTTAGACCGGTTCCAGTCCAATCTGAACCTTGTATGTAGTAATAGTTCAGATTGAGGGGGAGTGTTAGAAACCGACCTAGACTCCGTATACGTGTAGTATACGAGTCCGTGTCCTTTCATGTAACATGTATGTTGGTCCATATATATATACGAGATATGTGGAGGCTATGCCCCACGAAACCCTAAATTCAATCTCCTGCAAGGTTGAGCTCATCTCTGCTCGGATTTCCTTTAGCAGCGGAACCCTGAATGCATCCAGGTAGCTCTTCAGACCGAAGAACCTGTCAGGTATGGTGTTCACCTGCAAAAAAGGTGTACATTCACGGTCAAGTACTGCATGCTGGCAGGATCCAACTTGGAAAAATGGCGAGTGAATGCAATCGATCGACTTCACCTTGTCTCTGAAGAGGTCCTGGTTCGCGACATCTTGGAGGGACCAAGAGAAGATGAGGTCAACGAGCTCGTCGTCGTCCTGCCCCTTCTCCTTCCTCGCTCCACCTTTCTTGCTCATCTTCGCGAACCAGCAGATGGACCCGTCGAGTGGTGCGCCGTTTCACTGTGATCGGTTACTTCTAGCCACTGTCACATGCGTGTATGTAAAATCATATTCTTTAGTCTGAAACTCCGAATGAATATGGACAGGTTCTCGGTACGCGAAGCGGTATTGATTGAGCACGCATGGTTTGATGTGCATGCAGCCGCCGCCAATCGCATGGCCTGCCCGAAGATACTGCGTAGCATGCGTTTGATCGTCTCTTGCGGTTTCGAGGACGGAGGGCGCGGCTGCAGCGGCTGGGCTTCCGCTATTGATTTGACACGACGTCAACAATTACTGTGCCTAGACCGTAGCCTATTCTCAAAATTAGCCCAGCTAGGCTCCCGTAACCCATTTGCGTCCCCGCAACGATCACAACCCGTCTCCTTCTTTGCGGGTGAAGAAAATCGGCAACCTAACCCTAGACACCACTCAGTTCTCCTCTCTCCCCTCTCCCCACTAGTACAGAACGACATTATGGATGCTGGCAAAAAAACTACGACAACAGAGAGGGTATGTGTCCCGAGCCCGGACACTCATGTGAAATCCCTTGTTGCCAGAACAGGAAATAACCGTCACCGATGAGGCACCTTTATCAGCAAAGCTTTTCTTCATTTTCCCGCTTTATTAATGTGGGACTCATCAGATGCGGTGTTTCTGTTCCACTCATTTGTACTATACTTTTTTCATATGTCTACAGTAGGAATATAGATTCCACTACACATTGCAAATCTAAAATGGAAGGCATATTTCTTTCAGAACGTAAATCAAATATCATCATTATATTTCTATCATAATATGACAAATTAGACAATGTCATTGCTCACTAATGTCATCACAGTATGATTAATTGCACATTGTCATGCTTTATTGAACCCTAACTAATTGTCTTGGCAAAAGGCTAGGAAAAATATTGAATTCTTACATGGAGAGGGTGTAGCCACGAAGAAAAATGTTATGATACGAACATCCAACACCGCAGATCCACTCGACCCTATGCATCAATCAAAAAATCAACAATAAGTAAATATGCTTATAAATGTAAGCAAATTGAAACATGAAGGTAACTATGCATTGAGACAACTCTAGATGAGGAAGTCAACTCACCCATGAGATGGTTGACGACAACAAATTGGTATGGTCCACCATCAGGCACAAAGTTTTCACATCCTTCACAGCTACCATCATTGCAAGAATGTGAGAATCATTAACAAGTAAACACAGGTCATCTCACTATTTTTGCCAATGTAGGCACCAACATACAGTTGTTCTGTCTGTCATCTTATTCCCTCCTTGCGTGATAAAATCCTCAATAGTGGGGAAGTCTCAATCTAGCAATAGTCACAAAAACCCCCACTTCCACACTGGCATAGCATAAAATCTCCTTTAGTCCAAAAAAAACATTATGCTTCAAGTGTATAGTGAACTTCTCAGGATCATCTGCACATATCAAGCAAAACACACAAAAAATCAGTTAGTGCAACACGTCACAAGCCAATGCATGCATGCAATCAGTGTTAAAATGTACGTAACATTCAATCAATGTTAGTATTTAGTTAATAATGTCAAGATTTAGAACAACAAAAAACCATACTATTGTGTTTCAGTACTACCTACTCAAAACTAAGAACTAAGAACAATACATATACTAATTGCTGACGTGAAACACACGTTCGTTGGGAGACCCCAAGAGGAAGGTATGAAGCAGTGCAGCAGTAAGTTTTCTCTCAGTATGAAACCAAGGTTATCGAATCCAGTAGGAGCAGAAGCACTTCAGAAGGTTGTCGATGATGCCGTTACCCAAATCACCGACGCGGAACCTGCACACAACACAATCAAACTACTTTACCCCAACGAAACAGGAAGGTTGTCAATCTTCCCGGCTTGCTGAAAACAAAGGATTAAACATATGGTGTGGAAAACAGTGTTTAATTGCAGAAAGTAAAACAGAACAATGATTGCAGTTGGTGGTTTTATCAGTGTAAAAGAATGGACCGGGGTCCACAGTTCACTAGTGGTGTCTCTCCATAAAGATAAATAACATGTTGGGTAAACAAATTACAGCTGGACAATTGATAAAATATTGAGCACATAACAATGCATATATATGACAAGATGGCTACCATGATATTTAATTGGGCATTACGACAAAATACATAAACCGTTTATCCAACCGCATCTATGACTAATAATCCACCTTCAGGTTGACTTCCGTGCTCCCCGTTGGTATTAAGTTGCAAGCAACAGATAATCGCATTAAGCAATGTGCGTAAAGTAAACAAGTACATATGACCGTGGACATAGCATTGTTATGCTACCCCTAGTAGCAACAGCACATCCACAACCTTAGCCGTTGCTGTCACTCGCCCAGATTACTGGAGACTGAACCCACTATCTAGCATAAATACTCCCTCTTGGAGTTACAAGCATCTACTCGGCCAAACCATCTACTAGTAACGGAAAGCATGCAAGATCATAAATAACATGTATCATAGATTAATAATCAACTTGATCATAGTATTCAATATTCATCGGATCCCAGCAAACACAACATGTAGCATTACAATAAGATGATCTTGATCATGTTAGGCAGCTCACAAGATCTAAACATGATGGCACAAAGTGGAGAGACAACCATCTAGCTACTGCTATGGACCCGTAGTCCAAGGATGAACTACTCACGCATCACTCCGGAGGCAGGCATGGTGATGTAGAGCCCTCCGGTGACGATTCCCCTCACCGGCAGAGTGCCGGGAAGAGGTTCTGGACCCTCCCGAGCTAGGGTTGACGACGGCGGCGCCTCTGGAACTTTTCGTGGAATATGACTCAGGTATCTAGGGTTTTTGCATCGGGGGAATAAGTAGGCGAAAGGGCGGCGGCTGAGGCACCCGAGGGGCCCACACAACCCCTCGGCGCGGACCCACCTTGGCCGCGCCGAGCCCTTGTATGGCCACCTCGTGGCTCGGCTCCGTTTCTCCTTTGGACTCCATGTGTGTCTCGGTGAAATAGGGACCTCCGTAATTTACGTCCAATTCCGAGAATATTTCCAGAATAGATTTTCTGGAATACAAAAACAACAGAAAACAGGAACTGGCACTGTGGCATCTTGTTAATAGGTTAGTCCCAAAAAATGTATAAAAGTGATATAAAGTGGATGCAAAACATGTAACAATTGGTATAATATCAACATGGAACATCAAAAATTATAGATACGTTTGAGACGTATCAGCATCCCCAAGCTTACGATAAAACAATATAATTTTTGAAGTGACATGCTACCATCATAATCTTGATCATATAATATTGTAAGGCACATGTAAATGAATGAAGTGATCCAAGTCAATGGTCTATAGTTTGCTATCAAATAGATAATGAGTAAACAACTGAATCACACAAGCTAAACTTTTCATGAATAGTACTTTGGAGACAATGCATCCACAAGTTCACATAAGTGTTAACTCATAAAGCAATAGATTCTAACAAAAGGTATTTAACCAAACCAACACAAAGGAAGATTTAAGTTTCAGCATTTGCTTCAACTTTCAACATATTTATCTCATGGATATTGTCAACACAAAGCAATATAATAAATCCAATATGTAGCATATAACAAATGTTGTACCAAAGTTGACACTAGTGTTTGCTTGTGGAAGATAGAAAGAAGTAGGAAAACTGACTCAACATAAAAGTAAAAGAAAGGCCTTTCGCAGAGGGAAGCAGGGATTAAATCATGTGCTAGAGCTTTTTAGTTTTTGAAATCATATAGAGAGTAAAAATTAAGTTTTGAGAGGTGTTTGTTAATTGTCAACGAATGACAGCGGATGAAAACAGTATTCTCCCTATCAAACAGACTTTTAAGAGCGGCTCCCATGAAGGACGTTATTTCTACCAGCAAGGCAGATCATCCCTCTTTCTCTTTTGTTTACACATGCAGATGTTTCACTGAGTAATCAGTTGACAAAATGTGAAGAGAATTAAGCGGTTAAAGTTGTAATTAATTGGGACTGGGCACCCCGTTGCCAGCTCTTTTTGCAAAATTAATAGATAAGCGGATGTATATGCCGCTAGTCTGGTGGTAAAGTCTGTTTGACAAGTTGAATAAAGAATAACCACTACTTCCTCATGAGCTAGTAAACATTGACACAAAAAGGAGTAATAACAATTTTGAATAGTTTAAAGGTAGCACATGAAAAATTTACTTGGAGTGGCAAGGAAATACCACATATAGGTAGTTATGGTGGACACAAATGGCATGGATTTTGGCTCAAGGATTTGGATGCACGAGAAGCATTCCCTCTCAGTACAGAGTTTAGGCTAGCAAGGTTATGTAAGCAAACAAGAATATCAACCGGTACACCAAGTTTTATATGACCAACATATTGCAAACATTATAAGACTTCACACCGTCTTCCTTGTTAACCAAACCCTTTTATTAGAAAATATCTAGACCTTAGAGATACCACTCATGCAAACCAAATTTCAACAAGCTTTACGGTAGTTCTTCACTAATGGGCTTAACTTACATGATGCAAAAGTTTAATCATGATCTACTTGTTAACTCAAAACAATTGACAAGTATCAAATTATCCAAATTAGTGATCTACAAGAGTATGCAAGTCTTTTCCATTATACCATTTACCACATGCAACATTTTCTGTTCCAACCAAACACCAATCAATTTATTTCAATAACTCTCCAAACAAGTATAAGTGAAGCAAGAGAGTACTTTCTTTAAAAGAACTAATAGCTCTGACAAGAGATACATGAAAACAAGAGCTAAAAGCTGAACACGCTAGATATGAATACTCAACAAATATAAGTGAAGAATAGGAGTATTCTCATGAAAAAGCGGAGCGTGTCTCTCTCCCAATCAAGAATGCTAGGATCCAATCAAGTTGATCAAAAAATAAAATACTGAAAATAAAAGCACACAGACGCTCCAAGAACAGCACATATGATGTGAAAGAATAAAATATAGTTTCACTAGAGATGACCTGATAATTTTGACGATGAAGAAGGGGATGCCTTGGGCATCCCCAAGCTTAGACGCTTGAGTCTTCTTGAAATATGCTGGGGAGATCCATGGGAGCCTCCCCAAGCTTAAGCTCTTCACTCTTCTTGATCCTATTATATCACTCTTCTCTCTTGACCCTTGAAAACTTCGTCACACCAAACTCAAAGTAAATCTCATTAGAGGGTTAGTACATAATCAAAAACTCACATGTTCTATAAGGACGCAATATGACCGTTACTTTAAACATTACTACTGCCACTGATGTTATGTGAAGCTCTTCCACCCAAAAAAAATTCACTCAACACTAGTAAAAGAGAGAATGCAAAATAAAAGACATAATCTGTCTAAAACAGAACAGTCCGCAAAGAAATTTTTTCGAGGCACTTACGAGCTCAGATCGAAAAACTTTGAACTAACAAAAGATGCATACATATATAAAGATTACGCACAAATATTTTCAGATTTAATTCACATTCTGGTGATTTTAGAGAATTAATACGGTGAACAGCAGAAATCTGTTCCTACGCAGCAATCAAAATTTAGCATCATCTTATCATTAGAGACTACTCTTGGCACAACAATGCGAAAAAGTAAAGATACAAAGGAGTTGCTACAGAAGTAAACACCCTCCTTGACTCAATAAAAGAAAAATTGCAGAAATAAAAATAATGGGTTGCCTCCCATAAGCGCTTTTCTTTAACGCCTTTTAGCTAGGCACAAAGCATGCATCAAGTATTACCAAGTGTAGAAGCATAAACATTGTTACGTTTAGATCTCTTACCCTTATTCTTAACTTTAGGAAATTTATGATTACTACCTGGTGAGGAGATAAACCTCATAATACCTTGGCCTATCTATGGTGGCTCCAAAGAGTTTTAGCAGTGACCTTCCAAGCGTAATTTGCCATTCTCCTGCACATTCAATGACATGGTAATAAATGGATACTGTTACTCCCAAGAGTTTTGTATATACTCCTTCAGCTATCCCCATTGGTAATTTAGTAGTATTATCAGCCAAAGTTATACAACTTCCGCTCTTGGAAAGTTCCCAAAGATTTAAGGACTCATAAACATTCAGGGGCATTAAACAAAATTCAGACATGGTATCACAGCGAGCATGAAAGGTATCACCATTAATAACAACTTTTACTGAGGGAATCCACCCCGAAGGTTCAAAAGGTACTGGCACTTTTTCAAAACGTTCTAGAGTCTGAGTGTAAACCTCTTTCAAATTAGAAATATCTGTCTCAAGGGTATTTATCCTTGCACATATGTTCTCAAGAGCTGACTCTATCTTACTAGTTGAGGAGGTAGACGAAGTAATTAATTTTTTTATGGCATTGAAAGCTTGATCCCCATCATGACGAAGGAAATCCCCTCCTACTACAGCGTCTAAAGCATATCTATAGCGAAGAACAAGACCAAAATAAAAGCTACTAAGGAGTAGGCTCAAAGTCATTTTAGGTTCGGTTTTCCCATAGGACTCGAAAATTCTAGACCAAGCATCCTTAAAGCTCTCCTCACTCCCTTGCTTGAAAGTGAAAATTTCTTCCTCAGGTGACATGATATAAGGAACATGGCTAGACATGTTAACTAACAAGAAACAAGACCGAAAATAAACTAGATGCAAGTAACTATTTTTTTTTGTGTTTTTGATAATTAAAAGCAAACAAGATAAAATAAATAAACTAAGCAAGACAAAAACAAAGTAAAGAGATTGGAAGCGTGCGACTCCCCTTGCAGAAGTCTGCTGACTCCCCGGCAACGGCGCCAGAAAAAGTCTTGCTGACGTGAAACACACGTTCGTTGGGAGACCCCAAGAGGAAGGTATGAAGCAGTGCAGCAGTAAGTTTTCTCTCAGTATGAAACCAAGATTATCGAATCCAGTAGGAGCAGAAGCACTTCAGAAGGTTGTCGATGATGTCGTTACCCAAATCACCGACGCGGAACCTGCACACAACACAATCAAACTACTTTGCCCCAACGAAACAGGAAGATTGTCAATCTTCCCGGCTTGCTGAAAACAAAGGATTAAACGTATGGTGTGGAAAACAGTGTTTAATTGCAGAAAGTAAAACAGAACAATGATTGCAGTTGGTGGTTTTATCAGTGTAAAAGAATGGACCGGGGTCCACAGTTCACTAGTGGTGTCTCTCCATAAAGATAAATAGCATGTTGGGTAAACAAATTACAGCTGGGCAATTGATAAAATATTGAGCGCATAACAATGCATATATATGACAAGATGGCTACCATGATATTTAATTGGGCATTACGACAAAATACATAGACCGTTTATCCAACCGCATCTATGACTAATAATCCACCTTCAGGTTGACTTCCGTGTTCCCCGTTGGTATTAAGTTGCAAGTAACGGATAATCGCATTAAGCAATGTGCGTAAAGTAAACAAGTACATATGACCGTGGACATAACATTGTTATGTTACCCCTAGTAACAACAACACATCCACAACCTTAGGCGTTGCTGTCACTCACCCAGATTACTGGAGACTGAACCCACTATCTAGCATAAATACTCCCTCTTGGAGTTACAAGCATCTACTCGGCCAAATCATCTACCAGTAACGGAAAGCATGCAAGATCATAAATAACATGTATCATAGATTAATAATCAACTTGATCATAGTATTCAATATTCATCGGATCCCAGCAAACACAACATCTAGCATTACAATAAGATGATCTTGATCATGTTAGGCAGCTCACAAGATCTAAACATGATGGCACAAAGTGGAGAGACAACCATCTAGCTACTGCTATGGACCCGTAGTCCAAGGATGAACTATGCACGCATTACTCCGGAGGCGGGCATGGTGATGTAGAGCCATCCGGTGATGATTCCCCTCTCCGGCAGAGTGCCGGGAAGAGGTTCTGGACCCTCCCGAGCTAGGGTTGACGACGGCGGCGCCGCTGGAACTTTTCGTGGAATATGACTCAGGTATCTAGGGTTTTTGCATCGGGGGGAATAAGTAGGCGAAAGGGCGGCGGCTGAGGGCACCCGAGGGGCCCACACAACCCCTCGGCGCGGTCCCACCTTTGGCCGCGCCGAGCCCTTGTGTTGCCACCTCGTGGCTCGGCTCCGTCTCTCCTTTGGACTCCATGTGTGTCTCGGTGAAATAGGGACCTCTGTCAATTTTCGTCCAATTCCGAGAATATTTCCGGAATAGATTTTCCGGAATACAAAAACAGCAGAAAACAGGAACTGGCACTGTGGCATCTTGTTAATAGGTTAGTCCCAAAAAATGTATAAAAGTGATATAAAGTGGATGCAAAACATGTAAAAATTGGTATAATATCAACATGGAACATAAAAAATTATAGATACGTTTGAGACGTATCACTAATCCACTAGTTTTTTAGGCAAATGGCCCAAAAAACAGTGGATTTTAGACAAACTATTGTTGGGCTCGGGGGAGGGGGGGTGGCCCCCCTGGCGTCTACGTAAATCCGCCATTGCTAAGCAGTGCATGTACATGTACTTCCTACCAAAATTCAGAACAATAAACTTACTGACACACTGAGATAATTCACAAAATTCAGTTTTAACAACTCCGGAAACAAGGCATCTTCTTTAGTCCCTCTAACTATGATGATACACCTCAATTACTTATTAGAAATCGACTACAAGCTAACCAGATCCTACTCAACCCTAAACACATCTCAATTGATAGGACATTCGATAGCTTTGCGGCAATTAACCACACCGAAACAACACAATGTAAAAAAAACGATTTTATGCAGATTAATTGTGGGGAAACGATGCCTACACACTAACAATACGTACATCACCTTGTTTTGCAGCAGACTATCGATGGGAACCTACCTAAAGCCCTTACCGCCCCCAAGCTATGAGCAAAGCATAGAGCACCTAAATATCACCTCTGCGAGGGGAGAAGGAAATCACCGTAGTGCGGAGGTTCTTCGTCCTAGTTTTGGTGTGTGGATCACTGACCATCGTCGCCTTGGTTGAGCTCTAGCTTCGTCCTCTCCATGGTTGTGAACAGCAAATGCCCAACAGAATTAGCGAGATCCATATGTACCTGGTAGCAAATAGAAAAAGAAACCTGACGAGTTCCTTTTTGTAAATTTACAACACCTGTCCGATGGAAGGACCTATTTGTTAATCTTATGTTTTGTAGAGGGCTTCATTGCAAAGACATTTTCCAGCATGGACGTGGACACATGTCGGCTCCAAAATCGTTTTGTATGAATTTGCACGTAGAGGCAAAGGTTTTGTGCCAGCGGAACACAACTTGCAAATTTTTATATAAATCTGCACATGGTGGACAAGTTCTTATACTAGCGGTGCAATTACCTCTTTCTAAAACTAGCTACAACTAACACATGCAATTTTGTCCACTCTAGGAAGAACCGAAAGGCTTCACCTCAGTTACCCTAAAATGACACCCCTCCTCTCCCCCAACTCAGCCATGGAGAGGTGGGTGGTCGTGTCGGAGTCGGAGACAGAATCCCTACCTGATTCTACCTGATTCGAGTGATACCGGGTCCTGTTCTCATTGGACTAATTATATTTGTTCCGCGTTCGCTATTGGCAATCGAACGTATTTTACTTTGCATTTATGAGTTCCCTCTCATTTGAGATCCCATCAGTCGTTCAAATTATTGACCCCATGGACAGGGGCGATTTTACCAGGTAGGCTTTCGTGACACCTTACTGTGTTGTTTAAATCATTTTTGTTTTTTTGTTTTGCGAATTTTTAAATCATCTTAGTTAAGTGATCTGTTTGAGCCAACCCTCCAATTTAGTTCTAGAATCGCCACTGCCCATGGAGACAGTGGCGGAGCTGTGTTGTGTATATGATGTCAAGCGACATCATGAAAATTTAATGTGCACTGTGATACTAGGCACAAATACGCTAGGTCTGACCCAATAATTAAGACATAATGACCTCACTAGCCCTAGTTTTCACTCGTTTTGGTCATTTGACATCATTGGCTGTCAATCCTAGCTCCGCCACTGCATGGAGACCGATGGAAAAATTGCATGTTTCAATTTTTTCTGGGTCGCCAGAACACTGACAGAAACTAGTGGCTCTCGTAAGTGGCTTCAGCATGTGATGTTTTCATTGAAAAGAAGTCAAGTACCACAAGTCCAATTTTGCCTTGGACAGTAGCTTTCGTGATGTCTTGGACCCCAATTTCGCCTGCCAAGTGCCAACACTTCAGATCTGTGGCATCACAAGTTAACTGGTGGCTCTCCACCGGGCAAGAGCTACGTGGACCAAGCCCCTCCAGAGGCCAAATGAGGCCGTGGCTTCCCCTCGTTTCGCCCCAAAATCTGAGCTTCTTTCACTTGCCGGGTAACTACACCTCCACGTCGTGAATGTCATGGAGTTTCTACGGGAACTGACGTGGCCAGATCCCTCCCGTCAGAAACAAACACTTCCACCACGAGATGCACGTAAAAAACAGCGACACGGAATCTCCTCCATTGCAGGATAAGGTGCCTTCGTCCTGAACAGCCTAGTTCCTCCATTCCCGACCTCCAGTTTCCATCGCATCGCACCGTGATGGCAGCCAAATGCTACTCAGATTGGCCACCCCTCCCTCCTCTCCATCCATCGAGAAGAACATCGCCCAACACCTCCCTCTTCACGATCAAGCGGCAGCTCGCGACTTTCGTCCTGCACTGCTCCAGGTCCTGCGCTTCCCCTGTTCTTGAGCCCAAGAATTTGTCCGGCGAGCTCCATGTTTTGTCGGCTCCGGCTCCCGCGCCGGCTCCGGCACCCCCGGCGCCGGTTCTGGATGCTCCGAAGCTCGGCATCTCCAACAAGTTCATCCGGGGCCTCTGCAGCGACCGGCAGACCGAGAAGCTCGCCTTCGAGTGCTACAAGAGGGCTCTGCAAGAGCCGGAGTTCCGGCCGGACAAGAAGACGATGAACGTGCTGACCGTGCAGCTGCTCAGGGCCAAGCAGTGGGTCTCGCTGGAGCATCTGGTCGAAGATTTCAGGGCCTATGGCGTGCTCCCGGAGAGACGCACGTGCGCGCGGCTCGTCGCGAGCTGCGTCAGGGCGAGGAAGTTCGGCCTCGCCGACATGGTGCTCGGGATTCTCGAGGGGAAGAAGGGCCCAGTCGCCGCCGTGTGCTTCAGCTCGGCGATGCAGGCGTACAACAAGCTGCACATGTACCGCAGCACGGTGCTGCTGTACGAGCGGATGAAGGCGGCCTGCCTCTCGGTGAACGCCGACGCCTACCGCGCCGTGATGGCGGCGTTCGGAGCGTTGGGCGAGCCGGACTTGGTGGCTTCGCTGTTCAAGCAGTACAAGTCTCGGAAATGGTACCCCTCTGAAACCTGCCTCGAGACGTACACCATCGCCTGCGACGCGCTGGGGCGTGCAGGCAGGGCCTTGGACGCGCTCAAGTGCCTGCGAGAGATGGAGGCGGACGGCATCCCGCCGAACGCCGCGATCTACTCTTCGGTGATCGGCTCATTGGCAGACGCCCGAGAGACGGCATCGTCGGAAGACGTGTACCACGAGGCGTGGAGGCAAGGGATGCTGCGAGATCCGGACATGTTCCTGAAGATGATCATCATGCAGGTCGAGACTGGGCTGCTGGAGGACACGCTCAGCGTCGCAAAGGACATGAGAGAGATCGGCTTGAGGGTCACCGACTGCATCATGTCCACCATTGTCAATGGCTTCGTGAAGAGGAGAGGGCTCAAGCCAGCCATCAGAGCTTATGACAAGCTGATCGGCTTAGGATGTGAGCCTGGTCAGGTCACCTACGCCTCGGCGATCAACGTGTACTGCCGGCTCGGCAGGAGCGACAGGGCGGAGTCCGTCTTCTCCGAGATGATCGACCGGGGCTTTGACAAGTGCGTCGTGGCATATGGCAACATGATCTCCATGTATGGGCAGATCAAGAGAGCGTCGGACGCCACGAGGCTGCTTGCGCTGATGAAGCAGAAGGGGTGCGAGCCAATGTCTGGGTGTACAACTCCCTCCTGGACATGCGTGGCAAGCTTGGAGATTCAAGGCAGGCTGAGAAGATCTGGAGGGAGATGATGAGGCGCAATGTCCAGCCTGACCGGGTGAGCTACACGGCCATCATTGGCGCTTTCAACCGGTCCCGAGAGCTTGACCGTTGCATTGAGTTTTACCAGAAGTTCAGGGAGACAGGAGGGAAGGCCGACAAGACCTTGGCTGGTCTCGTGGTTGGGGTGTTCTGCAAAACCAGCCGGTTCAACGAGCTCATCCAGCTGCTGAGGGACATGAAGCTGCAGGACACCAAGCTGGACAGGAGGTTGTACACCATCGTCCAGAACAGCCTCCGAGAAGCCGGACTGGAGGTTCATGTCAGGTGGCTCCAAACTTATTTCAGTTCAGTGGAGGAGAAAACTTGATATCGCACTCCAGGAGTGAGTTCCTGATGTTCTTCTTCAGCACCGGGCACGGCGATTGGGTGTCAGGAGAAGGCAATGCTTTGGTAAATATTTGCTTGCCTCAATGCTCCTTGAAACTATATGCTTGTCCTGCTCGATTTCAACCTACCTTGAATCATGAAGAATTGACAGTGTAAATGTATTTTAGAGGATACCACCTTTCTATCACCAAAATGATATGATTCCAGGTTTCTCGGGTAAGGTGTATAGCTCAATAATTGGTTCCGGATTAATGTCAGAATGTAATGATACTCTTGTACAGTTGTACTATAGACCACTGTGGTGGCAGATGTAACTTTGTATCAATACTTAACATTTCACATATGCTCACATTGGGCTTTTATATTATTATTATTTTATTTGAATTGTACTAGAGATATGTACGCACAGCATTGTATAGTCCGAATGATTATGAACATATCACAAATATATATTATCGGATTTGCTAATGCTCGGTTGCCTGATATTTATGCTAACGCTCGGTCGACGAGCAGGTCGTCTGATCGATCGATCATGTTTCGCGAATGTCAGCGCATGGTGGCAGCGTGTTTCTCGGCCCGGTGCTTTGTTATCTGGCCCATGTATTGTTGTGGTTGTTTTCCTTTTTGGATTTTTTGTTGGGCTTTTTTCCTTTTTCTTTCTGGGTTTGTTTTTGTTGGGTCTTTGTGAATTTTCGTAGGTTGAAGTTGAATCGTCCACGAGCCCATTTCTAGCAGTGTTACCGTGAAAAACAACACCGCTCCCACCCACCTGTTATTACTGCTATCGAGTCCCTTTTTGCTTATGCTTAGCGTGCAATCGCACATGTTTTTCCGTCGTTGTGTGCAATTGCCATCGGTCGCACTTATTTTTTCATCGTTAGAGTGTAATCTCATACGACATCTACTGAACATGGGCGCGTCATTTTTCCTTTTTTTAGGTGCGACGCTAACTTTTTTTTGTGGGCATGTTGAACCCACATTAGGCTAGAAGTATCGAAGATGAGAACATTGTGTCGCTAGCGTGCGATTTCACACTAATTTATCATCAACGTGCGATTGCATATGTATTTTTCTCATTAGTGCGTAATTGCACATAATTCTCATTAGTGTGCAATTGCACATATTTTTGTTGTTGTTAGCATGCAATTGCACATGTTTTACATTCGCCGGTGCGCAATTGTATATGTATTTTTCTCATTAGTGCGTAATTGCACATAATTCTCATTAGTGTGCAATTGCACATGTTTTTTGTTGTTAGCGTGCAATTGCACATGTTTTACATTCACCGGTCTCACACTTGTTTTCCATCGTTAGCGTGCAATTGCATATAGGCGTGCCACTTTTCGTATTTTTGAGGTGATTTGCAGTGTTAGCGTGCAATTGCATATGAGCGTGTCCTTTTAATCGCGTAATTGCACATGAATCTTTTAAGCGTGCAATTGCACACTCTGTTTTCTATCATGTAGTTGCACATGAATGTTTTTATCGTGCAATGACACACTCATTTTTTCAAGCGCGCAATTGCACACTCATTTTCTAAGCATGCAATTGCACGTGACTTTTCATTTTGTAATCATGCAATTTCGAAAGGTTTTTTAGCGTGCAATCGCACTCTTATTTTTTAAACACGCAATTGCACGCTCATTTTCTAAGCATGCAATTGCACAAGAATTGGACATGAAGGTTTTTAGTGTGCAATTGCACATTTTTTTATCAGCATGCTATTGTGAAAAGATGTTTTAAGCGAGCAATTGCATTCATTTTTAAGGGCGCAATTGCACATGAAATTTTTTAGCGCGCAATTACACACGAATATTTTCAGTGTGCAATTGCAATCATTTTTAAGGGCGCAATTGCACATGACATTTTCAGGGCGCAATTGCATAAGGATGTTTCGGCGTGCAATTGTACTCATTTTTTAAGGGCACAATTGACCATGACATATTTTAGCGTGCAATTGCACACTGTTGTTTCAGCATGCAATTGCACTCATTTTTAAGCGTGCGATTGCATATGATTTTTTTAGCGCGCAATTGCACATGATTTTTTGCAGCGTGTAGTTGCTTATGAATTTTTCTAGCATGCAAGTGTACATGATTTTTTTCTTGTTAGTATGTGGAAAAATCCATCGCCTCTTTGCTCTCCTTGTTCTTTATCTTCCCGGGAGAGCTAGATACCTAGTAGATTCAGTCGTGATCGATCATGCCACAAGGAATTAAACAGTGTACGTGATTGGGCCGGCCCGTCTGGAACCGCATGCAAACACATGGAGGGAAAGGGGCTCGGTCCAAGGTTCGCGTCACCAGCTAACATACGTCGACCGAGCGCTAAATTAAATCTCGGTCACCCAAGCGCTAGCTACTCCCACATTATCCTTCCATGGGCTATACCATGGAGCCAAGCATAAAAAACAGGGAAAGTGGTATCTAAAATTGAAGGTAAATCGGTAAATATTTGCTTGCCTCTATGCTCCTTGCAAAAAGCTCCTGTTGCTTGATTCCAACTTTCCTTGAAATAATAGTCCATTTTTAGAAGAACTTGTCATTGTTGTATCTTCATATGATCTTGTTGATTAAGTGTATAACAATTGGGTGTTGTCAAATTTCAAGATACACTTGTGGGTGTTCTTGTCAAATTTCACGATACACTTGTGCAGCTAGCTGTACTAACACTAGTATGGCAGTCATAACTCTGTATCACTACTGGACTTAAAAAATGTGCCCCAATCGTTTTTATATTCTTGGATTTGATTTGTGCCGGAGAAAGCCGCATCAATGTATACTTTGAGAAACTATGTGCATGTCTCATAAAAATAAAGTCATGCGCATGCTACACTCTTGTTGGCGAACCAAAATAGCTTACCGCTGGCGAACGTTCGTCTGCCAGCGCTGCTACATATGAACATTGAAAAGTAAGAAAAAGGTGAACAATAAGATCAACAAAAGGAAAACATGGTGGGCCTCATAGCAATTACAGGCGGTGGGATGTACGTTGTTAACTGGTTATATTTGTTGTGTTCACCAAAGAATAAGTGAGAAAGAGAAGAATTTGTAACCTAAGACATCAGGTGCCTAGGAGGATAGCAACTCAGCAAAATCAATCGGTGTTGTGTGCAGTGCAATTCTAAGATTGACCACTATGTTCACAACATCCACATAAGCCGAGTCGAGAAAATTGGGCGTTGAGCTTCATGCCAATCTTCTCCTATGTTGGTCTTATCACTTTATGGGTTTGTGATGAGTTATAGAGTAAATGATAATCGACTATTTATACTAAATATTTTTATTTCTCTACGCTCATTTTCACTAAATATAATTTTTTAAGTTATACAACACAAATCAAACAAGTGAAAGTCTATTTTTTATCTTTTCGTCTAACCACAAATACACGATAATGACATAAATTGTTGGTATTATTAATTTTCAAACTAACTATTATATGACTTGAGTGTTGTACATTACAAATCCTATGTTAGAACTCTATTTTATCATGGAAATGTCTTGCTTAAAAAAAATATCTTGGTACATTGGTAAACTGAATCCGTCTAAATCTAATGAAGCATAACACACTAAAAATCAGATCCATATACAAAATAATTTGTGCCACTTTGTTCTACTCCAATTTTGTGGGTGTGTTTGTATCTATGTTAGTATCTACATATTCTTGATTGAGGGTTCTAGAACAGACGAGCCTAACAAATTTTTGTTAGAAATAATCTTGAGTCAATTAGTGTCTATGTGTTCTGATACAAATTTTGGTGTCCGGCTAGAACGCTTAGTTCCGTGAAATAGAGCTAGAACTTAGTGGTTTAGGTAAAATCTATGTTCAGAGGGCGTTATTTTTGCTCGCTGGCTCCGGAAGGAGAGAGTATGGTACATATGGACATTGTACATCTGCCTTAGACAAAAGCATGTACTTTGATCTAGAACCTTAGAATGTTCTTGCGTAGTAACTTTGATGTGTAGTGAATCCAAGTGTAGTTCTGAATGGCACGGTACCTCTGGATACTTAGCTGGTACTTCTAAGTAAATGCCTTTTCTTCTCTTGCAGCTCAAATTTTAAACTGGTCCAACACCTCTAGGTAATTTATTAGGAAACTTCAAACAATTTTTGTTTGCTCAATGGTTGGATTTTAGCTTGATCGTATCTCCCTAGTACTACCCTCTTGGTAAGGCCGAGGAAAGTTGAGTTGAAGGCTTTGAACCACAACCCTTTGCACCCTACTCCTATAACCTTCACTCCAACATTTATTCAATATCTTTGTTACTTAGAGTGATTATGTTGATATGCTTTGCAAGGGTTCAATATTCAAGTGAAGGTCATTTGTTGTTTCCTTTTCAAAGGTGTGTGCCTCATGAATTTTTTGGTGTCGCTTGGGACTCTTCTTACACTTCTGAAGAAACCAAGAAGTTTGTCAAGGCCATATATCGCCTACTTTGTGTGAAGATCTACCCAACTGATTTTGCGTGGACTTGTGTGTTATCTCAAGGGAATATATGGTGGCCAGAAACTTTGTGTTCGATCCTCCTCCAACAAGGACACATGATAACACGAACAATCCGAACTTCAGGTCTACATCCTTTTATTTATGATCCCCTCAATTACTTTATGAATCTAATTTTGTGCCAGTTTACACTTGTTGCATGTAGGGTTAGGTGATATGTATAAAATCAGTTCGTAAAATTATAACTTACAGTAAACTTTGCAATTGCCTATCCATCCCTCCTCTAGTTGATAGTTGTTGATCTTTCATGATCCACGAAGAAGCTCAAGCTTGGAGAGATTTTATTTGGAAACAATCATGTACGATCCATTTTAAAAGGAAAAGGATGTGGATATTGATTGTGAAAACAAGTTATGTCACACATCGTATATCAAATAATCCTTTGTTAGAAACCAACTTGCAGAATAAGCAAAAGAAGGCATGGCTCCTTTTCTAACTAACATCATAAGGGACCACATTGTTGATTCTATTGAGTTACAAGATACTATGAATAGGAGTATAAGGATAGTTGTTCCAGAAAATTTGATCATGCCAGTTTAGTTTTATGGAAATGGGTCTCCTTTGGTGTAAGTTCGGTGGAATTTAATGCGAAGTGAGGAAAAATCTCTAGCGGTATCTGTTGTGGAAGTGGGCAAAGACATTATTCAGTTTTTTGGTAGTTTATAATTAATCTCGTGAAGAATTCAAAGAGGAATTCCTTAATGGGCTAGCTTCTTGGTGTAATATGATTATAGGTCCTTATATTTTGGGGTGATTTTAATACTCTTATATAGTGTGACCCCATAGGAATGTTTGGGAGCGAATATTCACAATTCATTTCCTGCTAGTACCTCCATCCAAGTAGCTTCGTTTGTCCCTTTTCTTCTCCCTTTTACTTGCATGTAAGAACATATGTTCATGTGATTAATGGAAAGGGCAGCGAGTGCCCCAGCTGGAAAAAAAACCAACTCATAATAGTCATATGGGTCTTTTCAACTCTAAATTACATCAAACAGTAACACTAGAACCAGCAAACTAACTAAAACCTTGAACTTTCAAATAAACTCAAGAAAAGATCAACATAAGTTTTCAACCAAAGTCGACTCATATAAATTTTCTTACAAGATTCAAGTGAATTACTTAATGCAAATACTCCATCATTTGTAGTTACCGCAGTAGGCAAGACATCGGTGACACTGGTTGATTCAGGAGCAGCCGAGTTTTCATGGACTTCACCTTTGCATTCAAAGCAAATTGCTCCTTGCTAGCTTCACCAACGAAGGGATAAACATTTACATGTCGTTTTGCCTTTACTGAATTGTTAGTGATGGAAAGATATTAGAGGTCAATCTTGCCCAGCAAGCTGACGAAATATAATGGGTTGGTGATGGAACCGAAAGCAATAAAAAACAGATTTTTCTTCTCATTTGTGTATTTACATATGCATCGTCGCATCGACCATCGGCACTCTTAAGCTACCACTCTCTCCCCCCCTGATCGTTACCGTGTCAAAATCCTCGCAACAACCGCACCCACTGCTCTTGGAACACGCCACGACCGACACTGACTTAATCCGTGGGCGAATCCTCCTAAGCCAATAGCAGAGCTCCTCGCCCAGGCAACCCCTGTGTCTGTGGCCTCGCCGCGCTCGCCGTCACCGGCCGCCGGAGCGTAAGCCTGCTCGGCGACGCCTTGCCGAGCACAGAGATCCGTGCTTTGGACACCTTCTTGAAGGCGGCGGCATTGTTGTGGTGCGAGAAGCGCCTGCGATGCGCGTCCTGTAGCCCGACCTCGCAGCTCCGGGACGTCTTGAGCCGCTTACTCAACGGCTTGGCCAGGTCCTCCAGGCTCCCGACCGCCGCGAGCGACGCGAAAGATTGCGACTTGCCGTCGAAGAACTTGGACAGCCCCCTCCTGCGCCAAAGAGAAAGGTCACCATGTCAGATCACGACGCCAAGATCAGCTGAGCTTATCAAGAAACGACAGTGTCACAAAGGGACGTACTTGAGCGGGAGCTGCGCCATGAGAGAGGACATCTGGAAGTTATCGGTGGATCCCGACGAGCTCGAGCTGGAGGACGAGTCGTCTTCGAGCTCCTGATCCCCGACGTCGACGACAGCATGGATTCCGTCGCCGACATCTCGGACTCTGACGGGCATCCGATGTCCTCCTCCTGCTCCCCGCAGCTGGCCTCCCTCCTCCCGTTGCTCATCGGAAACAAGACATAGCCCTCCATCTCCAGATCACACGAACGAACACACGCACCAATCAATCGGAACGCAGTGTAAATGGTTTGCGATTACGGTTTCTTGCAGTCTAGCTTGGGGGAATAGAGCTTGGAAGGTCGGAGGCTATAAAGGTACCGAGGGTAGGAGGATAAGAATGACGAGTCGTATGCAGCCGGGGCTGGATGCGGGCGGGACGGGATAAAGAAGTCAGTTCGTAGAAGGGAAATCAAAAAATATTGTGATAAAATTCAGCGCGATGGTTATCTCAGGCTCGGTGGAGTGGGTCGACGAGGAGGAAGAAGGGATAAGGCATCCACGTATTCTCTTGCACGGCTTTGCTAGATGCGATGCGACGGGTCACGGCACTCTGTTCCCCTTTGCGCAGGCGTGTACCGACCATCCCCATCCGGTGGGGCCGGGTATGCTTGCATAGTGGCACTGTGGTACTAGGCTTGGCTTTGGCTACGTGTTTTCGTCGTCGGATCCTTATCTCGTAGTCAACGGCTCAGATCGCAGATCGGGTGGTCGACTAAAATAAAGTGCTTATCAGTTGGAAAATGCTCAGATCGCTGAGTAGGAGTACTGGATTGCGTGGCACGTGGTTTTGGACGGTGTAGGTGTTGTGGATCTGATCTAGTAAGATACTCCTATAATTTTGATTATCTATTCGACTAAAATTTGTGAACGTCAACTACAAACCGGCTACCACCTATTATAGAAATAGAACTCTCTCTAAACACATATTCCATAGAATTGAGCAATTAACACGATTTCATATTGCAAAACTTAGTTTTAAGCTCAAGTATATTGTAATTCTAACAAGAAAACAACCAACGTGAATCAACCATTGTCCCGCACTCATATACTCTTTCCACCCTACAATGAAAAAATAATAATTTGCCGAGTTAAGACTCTCATCGCTAATTACCCTCTTCACTTTTATATATGATCCCACTTAATCTTGTCTTAGACACATCGTTTAGGTTGCATTACCCTCTCAGTAATCCGTCAATGATGGTAGTTCTAGCGACCCGGATGACAGTATTGTCAAACTTTGTCGGTGCTACAGACAGTTGCACCTTTGGTCGCTGTTCCCATCTTGGTGGCGTCGTCGTTGAGACACTACCCCGCGGACACTGGCCTTTGGCGTCCGTTAATCGCTGGAGGCTCAAATGAGGCGAGGCCCGGACTCACTTTCTTTGGGTTATACCTTCTCCCCAACCTTTGATCTAACGTGCTTAGAGTTGAGAAATTGCCACATAAGCTAGCTAGCCTCGTTAGCATCACGCCATTTAACAATTAATCTTAAAACATGGTCCCAAGATACAATTTTCTTATGCATTTCGGGTTTTTTTTTTTTGTGTGTGGACTGGTTGTAAAATTTATGTAGAGTAAAAGGACTGCACGGTCTATGAAGTTGCCAAGAAGTAGCGTATTGGTCACAAACTGGGAAAACGCTAACTATTGGTCAGGAAGTTGTGGAGATCCGACACATTCGTCACTCCGTCACTCCCGCCGTGTAAAAGCTGACGTGGCACCGTTAGTCGTCATTGACCATCGTCGGGGACTGATTTTTTTGCAGAAATCCCCCTAGAAGCTCACTGCTTTGTCATTACCTAGTCCCTGACCACTCACCCAGTGACCCGATAGGAGCCGCCATGGCGATTTGGTTGGTGAGGTGAACTCGCTGTTCGAGAGCTCGTGAGCGGCGGCCGGCGGTCGTGGTCGAGAGCGATGGAAGGTCCGGAAGGCATGGAGGTGGTGCCTCCGATTCGAAGACAGAGTGGCGCCCCCGCGCCAGACTACGGTAAGATTTCGATTCGGTCGATTGGGTCGCATAGGTTGGTAATTAAGTGTAGAAATCGCGTGTATATTCTGTAGATTGGCCGTACGTTCCTCTATGTTGGCTTGATTTTGTAATTTAGGTTCAGTTCTTCTGATTTTGGTTTGTTTCACCGTATGAACTAGGGTTTCGGCTAAATTTGGTTTTTTTTTTCAATGTAGCACATTCTCCTACCAAATTCAGTGTGGTGATCTGCCATGGTGGATTTTTCTGTGGAGTAGGGGTGAACAGAGCCTATATGGATGCCAAACTCGATTTTTTCGATGAATGTGATCAGGAGACTTGGTGCCAGTATGATATTGACTTCATTTTGACGGAATTGGGCTATACTGCCTCATGGTTAGAGCATGTGTACTGGCTTGAGCCAGGATATGGTTTGTCGGATGGTTTGAGATCTATGGATTATGAAAGAGATGCTAAGAAGATGGCTGCCACATCTGTTTCTTGCAAGAGTATGCGTTTGTATGTGGACCATGTAGATTTGCTCAGGTCACAGGAGGTGCCAGATGATGTGTGCGCAGCACCTATTCCAGAACTTCCTAAAGTGATTCTTTCTCCGATGAAGAAAAATTTGAGAAGAGCAGCATCTTGTGATGGGCCTGTAGAGGAGCAAGTTGTCGACGACGAACGAGTGAAGAATGCTGATTCAGACATAAATGACAGTGACTATGATTTTTCGGATGGAGGGGAGCAATCAGATGGAGATGGAGATGACGATGATAATGAGTTTGATAAGTATGTTGACGATGATGTGGAAGATGTAAAGGAGAGAAAGCTAGCTAATATGGTTTGGGCTGATGATGGAGTACCACCTGATGATTACTTGCAGCCTCTTTGTGCAGAAGATGATCTTCTCAGTACATTCAAGCCGAGGGTATTCAACCCTGAAGCAGACATGGAAAATCCAACATTCAAACTGGGCATGGTATTTTCAAGTATGATAGAGCTGAGAAATGCACTTGCTATTTTTCTCTTGATGCGTGCAAAAGAGGTTTCTTGAAGGGTTGTAGACCAGTAATTTGCCTAGATGGCACTCACATAAAAACCAAATATGGTGGCCAGCTTCTCACAGCAGTAGCCATTGATGGAAATGATGGTATATTCCCTATAGCAATGGCAGTTGTCGAGGTGGAGTGCTACTCCAGTTGGAAGTGGTTTCTTACCACTTTGAAAAATGATTTAAATGTGATAAATACCTCACCATTCACAATCATGAGCGATAAGCAGAAGGTTAGCTTCTTGTTACTGTTTTCTAGTTCAATATTTCGCTTGTTATTGTTGCTGACTATATTTTGCGATAGTCATTGTACCTGCAGGAGGTGGCAGCTGACTGGCATCCCCTATTCTCATGTACTGTCTTGTCTAAAACAGGAGAGGATACGACCTGACTCCATGGTTGCTAGCTGCTACAAGTTAGAAACATATGTCCAAGCATATAATTGCACCATCTATCCAGTCAGAGACAGAACTGAATGGGAACGAACTAATGGACCTGATATTTTGCCTCCATTTTATGAAAAGAAAATTGGAAGGCCAAAGAGGAGTAGAAGAAAAAATCCTGAAGAATTAGCAGATGGGACCAAACTAAGCAAACATGGTGTGAAGATGCATTGTGGCTACTGTGGAGACCCTAACCACACAAGGAGAAATTGCTCAAAATTGAAGGCTGACATTTTAAGTGAGCAAGGAGGTGTGGAAGCCTGGCCTGTGCAGCAAGAAGGTGTCGAAGCCGAGCCTGTGCAGCAAGAAGGTGTCGAAGCCGAGCCAGAGCAGCACACTCAAAATCAGGCAGGGACATCAAAAAGAAAACGAAAGCCTAGTCGCAAAGTAAGAGAGCAACAAGAAGCTGATGAACTATATGCCCACATGAGAAAGAAAGCTACTGTATTTGACGAGAATGGAGATATTGATGATCCAACAATATTAGAGGTAAGAATTTCCATGAATTTGACAAGAATGGAGATATTCATGCATTTACTTGAAGCTGACAAAATTTCCATTCATTTTTTCAGCAAATCGTCCCAAAACAACTTGTTCAAGCCCATGATCCATCTCAGCTCAGGAGCACAGTTGTGTACAAATTGACACATGATGTAAGTTTGCACTTTCTGGTACTTATTTGTCACAATTTGTGGATAAATTGACACATGTGCTACTCTTACTTACAGGTGCCAACAAGGGCAGCAGTCCATCAACAGGAAGAACTACCTGAGTCTGCATTTGTAGTTCAAAATAGGGAACAAATCCCTCCTGTTGGCAGAACAACAACTGCATTGCAAACCTGGAGAGATACTGCAACAGGACAAGCAGCAGCGTCACGGCGAGGAGGGAGAAAATCAGGAAGAGGTAGAGGAAGAACATCAGGAAGAGGCACAGGGAGAAGAGATAGAGGAAGAGCAAAATGGTTGCTATTTGGCGATGGAGCCGGAGGAACTTCTCACAAGGCTCAAGTTCCTGACCTCGAAGAATATCAATCCGCGGAGCTGAACACAAGCCAAACTGCACCTCCTTATCCATCTGATGAAAATTGATGTAAATCCATGCACTGGAAAGTGTATGTGCAACTAGTGCTTTTGGAAACTGCTGTAATGTGTTACAGATGATGCTACCAAATTGATATCATTTTGCAAACCTGACTTGATCGTGCATGAATTTTCATATTGTTGCCAATGTAATGTTGAATACACCTACATGTGCTTTCAATTTCAGCAAAAATGCTGCCGAAATTTGCATATTTCATATGTTCAGAAACCAAATGGTCGCCGGCGCCGCTCGATTCGCTCGATTTGGGAATGGGGAGTGACACAGTGGATTTGTTCGATTATACGGTGAGCTTCCAGGGGGATTTATACGAAGAGGAGGCAAAGGACCGGTGGGGGACCATGGTGGATTTTTGCTCAGCTTCAGGGGATTTCTGCAAAAACTAACGGTGCCACGTCAGCTTTTACACGGCGGGAGTGACGGAGTGACGAATGTGTCGGATCTCCGCAACTTCCTGACCAATAGTTAGCGTTTTCCCAGTTTGTGACCAATACGCTACTTCTTGGCAACTTCATAGCGCGCAGTCCTTTTACTCATTTATGTACCCATATATAGTTCAAATAAGAGCTAAACACCGGCGAACACAATCGGCACACAGAAATACAACCATTTCAATCAGCCATTTAGATTTCTGCAATTGATGCTTAAATTCAATGAGCATGTACAAATTGACTGCGTATACATAAACTTATCGTCACCATCGTCATCGCTAAAATCAAGTCAGCTCAAGGAGCAAGGAAATTACTCGACTGACTATACGCTCACCTCAACGTAAAGCTGAGAATATGCGAACGTGACCATCGGTGACCGCGACGAGCGGCTGCGGTTCACTGCTCTGCGTGGCTCAAAGTCGTGCACTAATCCTTGTCAAACCCCTGGCATGGCAGCTCAACCTGATGTGGCTTACCTACTTGCTTGTGCTGGATCTCGTGCTCTCCATTCATGTGAGCACAGTGGATGGATGTCACCCGTGTAAACATGCCTACGCAACAGACGAGTCAATACTGTCACGCTCGGCGTACATGGTCGACGAAGAAGACCTGGAATTTTATACAGTGCAGCAACTCTTTTTTTTTTTGTCGAAACAACAGGGGGCGAATTGCCCACCTGCAGATTTCAAACTTATTAGGGCCGAAACTGTATAAGACAGGCCTAGCTCCAGGCAGATTTCTAAGATGGATAAAGTATAGAAATCACCCCCAAATGTAACACATTGGATAGAAATCACCCTGAACAATAAATTGATATACTTTCAACCCTCAAATTCACAAAACCGTCTAAATCACCCCCTATGCTGGTTTTGCACAATTTGACATGTTTTGTGCGGTGACGTGGCGATGACGTGGCGATGACATGGCGATGGCCGTCAGTTAGAAGATAACAGCGCAGCATGGGCCTCACCTGTCATCTTCTCTGCTCTGGTGCGGCGGCGAACTCCAGCCAGCTCCCGTCGGCCAACTGCCGGACTCCGGTCTTCTTCCGCCCTGCTCCCGTATTCCGTGCCGGCGGGAGCTTCTCTGGATTTCAGGCTGTCGTGTGCCCGTGTCCCTTTTCCCTTTTCCCCTCTGGTAGTCATGGCCACGGTGGTCGGGACAGCCGTGCCGCGTCCGTCAGCAAGCTCGTAAGCATCAACAACACTCCCCCGCGTCATTCCCTGGTTTGATTCAGCACCCACCAAATGAGATGGCGGAGCCGCCGTCGTCCCTCGGCCGCCCCGGCCCTGCCGGCCCCGACTGACGCGCAGAGGGAAGACACCCTGTACCGGATGCTCACGCAGCTGGCCCTCGCCGAGGACGCTCGCCTCGCTCCTCTGCTCGCCTGTGTGCTCCCCTACGCCATCACCTCCTGATTCGATTCAGCACCAACGACGTCCCTGATTTGATTCAGCACCAGCTGATGGGCGGTACATAGCAGAGTTCGTGCTCCATTTGCGGGTGAAGGCGAGCAGCGCCACGGCGCCCCTGGAAGATGGCCGTGAGGGCCGCTCCCGCGATGTGCGGCATGTGCCAGGTCCTCGAACATGGAGCCCGCCGGAGACGAAGCCATCGTGGTCGCAGCATCTCAAAGCCTACGCTGCTTCTTTCCTGATTGCCTTCCTTTGAAGCAGGAAACCCAAACAACAGTCAGTACGTTGTTTGCACCGTGGAAGAAGCCCTCGTGCAAGGATTATCAAGGACAAACACAAAAAGCTTTGAAAACAACTAGATGAGCAAGAACGATCAGAAGCAGGACCATGCAAAAAAAAATCGACTAGACTCATCTTGGCGATTCTCTCCGTGGAGAGCGAAAGAAACCCCAGAAAAATCATCCCGGCGGCTATGGCCAGCAGAGCAGCGCGGCGCGGCGCGGAGGAGAAGTGGGGGAGGAGGAAGGCGGCTGCGGGGAGGAGAATTCTTGGAGGAAGGCGAGCAGCGCGACGACGCCCTGGAGGGATTCTTTGGCCGGCCAAGTGGTCAGGGTGGGGATTGACTAAGTGAGCGAGTTGGGCCAGTTCTTCGCTCGGCGGCGGCGACAGATGCGGCGGGCAGGCAACCGTCTTCTTCGCCGACGGGCGAGCGGCACGAGTGTCAGAGAGACACTGACAGGTGGGGTCCATTAGCTAGATACAAGACGCGCCATGTTACCGCCACGTCAACGAACAGGTGGAATAGCAAAATCGCCTCATTTTGTCCAAAACCACCAAAATTGATCCAAAACCACTCGCAGGGGGTGATTTGTCTGGTATTGCATATTTCAGGGTTAAAAATATACCAATTTCTTTTTCAGGGTGAAAAGTATCCAATGTGATAGATTCGAGGGTGAAATCTATACTTTATCCTTCTAAGATAGAAGCGGCCCGTGAGGACAGCAAGCAGCGCGACAAACGAGCGGGCCTTGAGCCCGATGCATGGCATAATACGGTTCCACTCTTCGCTCGGTCGTCCCTCCTGCCGACTCACGACGTGTCGAGCCGCACGAGCCAGATAGATCGACGCTCGTCGCTCGAGCATCAGGATTCCATGGTGCGGTGACCGGTGGGCGGCGAACCGGCCCGGGAGCGCCAGCCACCGTTGAGTTCTTCGTGTGTTGTGTTTGTAGCCGGTCTCCCACCACTCCAGTCCCGATTGACGCGCGTGCCAAAAGAGCTGTAGTAGTAGGAAGCAGCAGCTCGAGCATCAGTCAGACCGATCAATCACGCTCCAATGCTTCGGCTACACATTTGCTTTCTGCTCTGAATGGTCTAGAGTATTTTTTATTGGTGGGGATTATCCCGGTCAAACCCCAAAATCCCGACATATCCCAAAACGTCGTTTGGTTCTATTGTATTGGACAGGTTTTATCCCCACCTTTCCCCCCACAAATCTCCAAACTCTAGTTCATTTTTTCTCAATCCCCTGGGGGGGTCCAATACACTACCCCTACCTAATGGATTGGATCCGCAATCCCCTAGGGGATTGGTGAAGTTTGGGGTTTCACCCAATCCACTATAGGATTATCCCCACCAATCCCTAAAATATCCTAGGAACAAACAAGGCCTAACGGGGGGAATGGAAAATACTAGTGCAATGTAGAAATCCTCCTGAATTACAATTATTTGACCATATTCTTCTAGAAATACTCATCTCTTATCATGACGTCTGACTCCTCCCGTCCCAACCCCAGCCGCCTCTCTCCCAGCGTGGTTGCCGCCAGGCTCTCCGCCGGCGCTGCCCTCTCTCCTCCCCATGCCTTCCTCTTCCTCTCGCGCAGGGCGGATCCGGAGGCCCCTCCAACTCCAGCTCGCCCCCACCACGGTATTCTGCCCACGACCGCTGTCGTCGGTGCCATGCCCGGCCTGTCCTAGACGGGAGGGTGAGGGAGGGTGTGCTCTAATGGCCTCTTACGCGCGAAGACGGGCCGTCGTCGGGGCAACACAGGTGGAAAGCGGAGGTGTGTCGCAGGGACGGCGGCCATTGCCTCGCGGTGGCGGCAGGCCTCGTGTCGCCGACCTTCTCGAGGCAAAAAGACGTAGACGGCGTGGAGGCAGTGAAGGGGATCGTAGGCAGAAAACAAAAAAATTCCTAACAACGATAACCTTATACTAGCCAGGATCTATACTATGCAGATATACTATACAGTAGGAGACGGTATACATACCCTTGTAGACCGTAAGCGTCGACGATCAAAAGATCTGTTTTGATGACGACGCGTGATGAAGACGACGTAGCCGACCTCGAGGTCGCGAAGATCTTGGTGCGACGAAGGCGGCGATGACGATGACGCCGATCTCATGGTGGTAGAGGCGGACACCTCCTAGCACCCCAAGTGTGGTGCCTCGCAGGGAGTCACACACATCCGGTGGAGATGACGACCTCCGGGCTCCGATCCAGGGACGTGCATCGGAAGACTTGGACAAGAAGACCAGCAGCACGGCGGTGTGCATATGGTGGAGAAAACCTCAACCCAAGCGCCACCCCAATTGCGGAGTCACGCTCAAGGTGAGAGAGAGAGAGAGAGAGAGAGAGGAATTTCTGGTGGTTTTCAAAGGCATGGGGCACCTCTATATAAAGGGGAGGGGAGACTGCAACTCTCCTTGGCTTAGCCATGTGGGACTATTCCCACATGGTTCAGCCGGCCATGGGGGGTGCGCCGGCCCTGGTGGGCCCCATTCAGCCCAGCCAGGCCGGCCAGCCCCTCCCCCCCTTTTTCTTTTTGGGGATTTCCCCCCTAATGGGCCTCTAAGGCCCATTTAGGTGTACAGCCTTTAAAAATTCGAAATTAATTAAATAAAAAATATATTTAACTATTAATTACACTAATTAATATTAAATACATATTATCTAATTTATTCTGTCTTCGAAAACTATTTCGTCGGCCCCCGAACTCCGTCGGATATCACCCGGAACACTTCCGGTGTGTCCGGAACACTTCCGGTGTTCTCCTCTCTATTTTCTTCTCTATGTCCACTCTAAATAAACATGTCATCTCCCCTTAAATGTGTTACTCTACGGTTCGAGATCTCGCCAGACATAATCGAGACACGCTCTCCGATTAATGACTAATCCGTGGACCTTGGATACCCAGGATTAATCCCTGTGAGATAACGAATAACTTTTTCGTTTGAACCTTAGACGTCGAGTCTTAAACCTTTTGCCTGGCGATACTTAGTGTGTCCGAGACTCGTTCTTAGATATCATGATACCTAGCTTGATCTCGTTATCGACAACACTATTCTTTACTCGTCTGTGATATTATGTCCCCGTGAGCTAGTCACATGCTTGCAAGCTCATTTGACATAATCTCACCGAGTGGGCCCAGAGTATCTATCCTGCTATGCGGATTGGCAAATCCCGCTCTTGATCCCTCGTATCAACATACTCCCTTCTGATACCCGAGAGGAACACCGTTATTGTCACACTATATAAGATATGACGTTTGATGCAATCAAAGTATCTTTCAGGAATAGCAATAAGAGTTGATCTCACGGTCGAAGGCGTAATGACTACGTCCTACAAATATTGGTTATGTCCATCACGTCACTCACCAATGACATGACTCCATTGTCAACTGACATCAATGTCACATGATCGGGAAACCTCGATCATCAATTGCCCAATGAACTAGTTAGATAGAGGCTACTAGGGACCTTGTTGTTTATCTACCACACGTGTATTAATGTTTCCGCTTAATACAGTTATAGCATGGTATAAAACATATAATGAACAATTGAGATATGACAAATAAACTATCTTTATTAAGTGCCTCTAGGGCATATCTCCTTCAGTCTCCCACTTGCACTAGAGTAACACTTAATCTAGTTTACCACTTTGGTAAAAGCTTAAACACTATAGCAACTTGGTGCATGCTTGTCTCGTGGAAGAGGAAGTTTAGTCAACGGATCTCCAACATTGAGATCTGTATGTACTTTGCAACACTTTTATGTCAACTCGTTTGACATCATCCCGTATCATATGATAACGGTGAAATATATCTTAGTCGATGGAGTGAGACTCGAACCTTCGCGTAGCATGGGCCTTAAAAGTCTAAGAGATCTATTAAGGGGAACCACACATGCTCGGAAAACCGCTCAGTCCAATCACACTTGCTACTTCTGAGTTGCCATATATTTCTATACCTATGTAGATTATGCGACAGTGCATTCATATGCGACTTCGCAAGCTAACCATGTCTTTCTTCAAAACAAAGGACATCTCCTGTATGAGATTTCTAGTCGTATGGGTCAGTGTCATAACTTGCATCATCGTAACCCTTTTACGGCAAGTTGTCTTTTCACTCTTACCCTATACCAGAAAACATATCTTCAGTTCTCTAGACACTGAAGAAAATACTTAACGTTTGTTCATTGATCCATCCAGGGATCACTCTAGAACCCGTTCTTCAACCAAGAACTTGGGTCACACCAAGTCGAGCTTTCAGTCTGATAGAATCTATGGCTGAGGCATAGAGGATGTCGGACATCCTTTTCTTTCATTAGCTATCGTTGAAACACCAAGATAAACTTAATATTTTACCTAGTCATACAAGTAAGAACCTTTTTCTTCGCTTGTTCTATTCTGAAAACACTTCAGAATCTTAACCTAGGAAAATATTCCGACTTAATGTTATTAAGCCCCTTTTGATCTATACAATTATAGATGATGCCTAATACTCCTAACTTCATTCATAGAAAATTTAATCACTTAAATAATCTTTATACTTTACTAGAGGATCTGTATCATTCTCAATATGTCATTACATATAAAATCAGGAATGACACCTAGCTCCCACTCAAATATGCCTTCCGCATATAAGACCAGGGAATTTCTTTTAGCTCCCACTCAAATATGCCATTCACATATAAGATCAAGAAAAGCTACTTAGCTCCCACTCACTTCTTTGTAAATGCAGGTTTCTTCAACTATTTTGGACAACTCCAAAATCCTTTGATCACATTATCAAAGTGAAGATTCCAGCTCCGATATGCTTGCTTCAGCCCATGAATGGACAACTGAAGTTTGCATACGTGTCCAGCATCCTTAGAATCAACAAAACCTACTTGTTGTACCAATTACAACTCTTCCTTAATGTTGCCATTAGGGAATACGGTTTCTTTATCCATCCATCAATTTTTAATTGAAAATAATTGCTAGAACAATCCTAAACAGACTTAGGCATCGCCACTTGAGACAAAATCTCGTTGTGGTCAACTTTGAATTTGTCAAAACTGTTTTACGATAAATCGATCCTTATAGACGGTTGCCTTTCCGTTAGTGTCTATTTTGTCATAAAATTCCATTTACTCTCAACGGCCTGGAGCCCATCAAGAAGACTTACCCAAGTCATTACTTGGTAATCGTACATGGATTTTATCTCGGATTATACATGGCATATAGCCAATTTTCGGACTTAGGTTCACCATCACTTCTTCGTAGTTCGTAGGTTTGTCATGTTCCATTAACATGACTTCTACAACAGATTGCCGTACCACACATTGCGGAACACAACCTCGTACGCCTACGGTCTTAGTATGAGCTCAGAGCATCATGATCTTTATCATCATTTTCCTTCCGATTGAGGAGAACGACACCGGAAACACTTTCCGTTGCGCCACTCTGATGTCTGGAGAAAAAGTTCATTAACTTCGTCTTGCTCTACTTTCTTTCCCACTTATACCCTTGGACAAGAAACTATTTCTTTTCAAGGTATGTTCAGGCAACGTTTTTGCCTATGTCGTGAGACATGTACCCAACTAATTCTTTAGGTACACTACAAAGATTTATCCATTTTAGGTTTGATCACATCGAAACACTAAATTACTGAAACGACAATCTAGGCTAAAAACCATGCCATCACTCATATGGTATTGCCTCCACGGATTAGATGGTTTCCCTATTACCTAACGTGAATGTTTTGTTTCTACCATATGACTCCAATGATCACAATAATTCGATAAGAGATTTTATTGATCACACACAATCCAATAGCGTGTGATTACGACGTCTAACACACCATAACATTGTGGTGTTCCATACGACGTAATTTGTGGAAACTATTCTCACAAGTCTTTCAATGATATGCCAAACTCATAACTCAAATCTTTGTTTCCTCGATCTGTATCGCAGGAAATTGATTATCTTGTTAAGTTTAATTTCCTACTTTACTTCTGAACTTATTTGAATTCATCAAATTTTCCAGACCAGTATTTCATTAAGTGGATACCCATATATCGACTTAAATCAATCATTAGTAAAGTTTTACTAAATAATGATTTCCACTACACGTTGAAGTACTTCATTGATCCACACACATCAATTATGTATGATTTTCAGTAAGTTACATGCTTGATTCCAGAAAACGGTGTCTTAGTTATCTTTGCAAGTGTCATAAGATCAAAATCTAAAGACTCAGAGATCCATCGGAATGGAGCTTCTTTATGCTTATAAATTTGATATGACTCATAACGTTAGTGCCACATGAATGTGGTGTCATTACTAAGTTTGTATCCTTTGGCATTTAATGTTATAAATGTGACCACTACCGTCTAGATTCACATATGAACATTCCATTCACGATCGGTGTATGATCATTAAAGATATCGCTCATAAATGTAGGACAACGATTTATCACTAACAGATATGAACGATTGTCTCGCAAGAGGGAGACACACTTATAATGATCATGCTAACAAGCGATCAAAATGAATATTTGCTCAAATCCAAATTAATCCAAATGGTGGATGTCGAGAGAGAGTGTCTATGGCCATCACAACATGTTTGCCTGCCATCATCAACACACATTGTCTCCTCATCCTTCCAAGCCACTCAAGCAGAAAATCTTGTTTCATTAAACAGGACCAACATCAACATTTAATCACTGCATAGAGTACTTGTTAAGGTAAAACATTCATAACATGTATATCATATATACCCCATTATCATTGATGAATTTCCGGTGATCTGTTTCATCTTCTAGATTCTGCAATCAGGAATTCATGAAGGTGAACGATTCCCCTTGCATGACATAGTCTATGACAAAAACATTTGCATCTGGCAATGTTTTTTGTCATCCAGTGATTGAGTTGAGCGAGACATCTCAATGTCATCAAGTATGACTGCCACGTTCTCTTTTAATGCGAGTGTTCTCTTCCATCTGGGTCGAGAAGAAAAACAGTCAAAGTACTGATAAACTTCATCAAGCCAACTTGCGGTGTATCTCGAGTTTAGCGACCATCTCATATGTTCGCGATCTGACAACTCGCACCCACAGTTAATTCTCTATGGTAGAGATCATAACATACACTGGACTATGATGATATTATCCGCACAAACTTGATAATCCAAATTATCCTTTTGTTAGCGGAATCTCTGGATTTATCTCCTAACGGGTATTGTATCACATAGAGCTAACGGTTTAAACAAGGAATATCCTCAAGCTACCATATAAAACTATGAAGTTTGGATCCAACCTTTTAAGTTTCTCAATCGCAGGAATGCGCCTAATTTTTAAAGATGGCTATTACATTGGTTAATTTCTACAAAGGTTTTGCAAAACATAAAGACTTTGTTCATAATAAATATGGGTTCAAGTTTTAATAAAATAAAACTACCAGAACTCCCAATCAAAACGAGTAACCCTCTAATCGTTTTAGTGATTACACGATCCTCATCCATTATGCAACCCCTCATCGTCAGAGCCGGCAACATAACTTCAAAGGTAGACATCGACATGTCAATCACAACAACTCTGTGACTCATGCTTAACCTTTCGGTCACCGTGTTCCGATGCCATGTCTGTACATGCTTGGCTCGCCATAATAAACTTGAGCGTATACGCTTGTGCAAACATGTCTTACACCCACTGTATGAGAACGACGATATGTCTGACACCCGATCATCACGGCCGCACGCCTTTGGGAGAACACTAATGGTATTTTGGAGGGATCATCTTATATTACTACCGCCGTGTAACTAATATATAATAATATATATATACACAATATAAGATGCACTAAAAAACATAACATCAAATGTAACGCGACATGATATGGTCTTGCGCCGATGGTCTCCTTCGCGACCACAGTTCATAAACAATTTAATAAACCTACCTTGACCATATCACATTGCCCCTGCAAAATAAAGTTAGACGCTTTCTACTTTATCTTTTGCATATTTTACGTGGCTTGGGGCTTTCGTAAATAGAACCGATTCATACCTACGAACCTATGACCACAACAACGATCAAATAGTCGCTATTTATGTATCCCTTTCGGGCCCTCCATTGAAAATGCAAAGCCAACTAAAGAGAGAGAGACAGACACCCGCTAGCCACATATACGGTGCAAGCCGTATGTCAGTTGTGGAACCAGTCTCGCGTAAGCGTACGCGTAAAGTCGGTCCGGGCCGCTTCATCAACTCAATGCTGCCGGCTAAACAAGTGCACGCTAGAGGATAGCTTCTAAAAGAACGATACCCCCATGAGAACATGGGTTCTAAAAACGGTATAGCTATATCTACACATAGATCGGCTCTGATACCACTGAAGGGGATCGTAGGCAGAAAACAAAAAAAAATCCTAACAATGATAACCTTATACTAGCCAGGATCTATACTATGTAGATATACTATACAGTAGGAGACGGTATACATACCCTTGTAGACCGTAAGCGTCGACGATCAAAAGATCTGTTTTGATGACGACGCGTGATGAAGACGACGTAGCCGATCTCGAGGTCGCGAAGATCTTGACGCGATGAAGATGGTGATGGTGAGGGCGACGCCAACCTCATGGTGGTGGAGGTGAACACCTCCTAGCACCCCAAGTGTGGTGCCTCGTAGGGAGTCGCACACATACGGTGGAGATGACGACCTCTAGGCTCCGATCCAGGGACGAGCAGCGGAAGATTTGGACCGGAAGACCAGCAGCACGGCGGTGTGCATATGGTGGAGAAAACCTCAACCCAAGCGCTACCCCAATTGCGGAGTCACGCTCAAGGTGAGAGAGAGAGAGAGGAATTTCTGGTGGTTTTCAAAGGCATGGGGCACCTCTATATAAAGGGGAGGGGAGAGTGCAACTCTCCTTGGCTTAGCCATGTGGGACTATTCCCACATGGTTCAACCGGCCATGGGGGGTGCGCCGGCCCTGGTGGGCCCCATTCGGCCCAGCCAGGCCGGCCAACCCCTCCCCCCTTTTTCTTTTTGGGGATTTTCCCCTAATGGGTCTCTAAGGCCCATTTAGGTGTGCAGCTTTTAAAAATTCGAAATTAATTAAATAAAAAATATATTTAACTATTAATTACACTAATTAATATTAAATACATATTATCTAATTTATTCCGGCTCCGAAAACTATTTCGTCGGCCCCCGAACTCCGTCGGATATCACCCGGAACACTTCCGGTGTTTTTCTCTCTATTTTCTTCTCTATGTCCAATCTAAATAAACATGTCATCTCCCCTTAAGTGTGTTACCCTACGGTTCGAGATCTCGCCAGACATAATCGAGACACGCTCTCCGATTAATGACTAATCCGTGGACCTTGGATACCCAGGATTAATCCCTGTGAGATAACGAATAACTTTTTCGTTTAAACCTTAGATGTCGAGTCTTAAACCTTTTGCCTGGTGATACTTAGTGTGTCCGAGACTTGTTCTTAGATATCATGATACCTAGCTTGATCTCGTTATCGACAACACTATTCTTTACTCGTCTGTGATATTATGTCCCCGTGAGCTAGTCACTTGCTTGCAAGCTCATTTGACATAATCTCACCGAGTGGGCCCAGAGTATCTATCCTGCTATGCGGATTGGCAAATCCCGCTCTTTATCCCTCGTCTCAACATACTCCCTTCCGATACCCGAGAGGAACACCGTTATTATCACACTATATAAGATATGACGTTTGATGCAATCAAAGTATCTTTCATGAATAGCAATAAGAGTTGATCTCACGGTCAAAGGCGTAATGACTACGTCCTACAAATATTGGGTATGTCCATCACGTCACTCACCTAATGACATGACTCCATTGTCAACTGACATCAATGTCACATGATCAGGAAACCTCGATCATCAATTGCCCAATGAACTAGTTAGATAGAGGCTACTAGTGACCTTGTTGTTTATCTACCACACGTGTATTAATGTTTCCGCTTAATACAGTTATAGCATGGCATAAAACATATAATGAACAATTGAGATATGACAAATAAACTATCTTTATTAAGTGCCTCTAGGGCATATCTCCTTCAGGCAGCTCCCTCCCCCGCGGATTGGCTCCTTCGGGCAACGGCGGGTGGATCCCGGCGGATCTGGGAGGCCAAAATTCCATCCAGTCGGGGCTAACGATGTCGGTGTCCGCGGAAATTGTTACTTTGTTGAAGGCGTTGTCGATGCGATCTCCCGTCCTTCACCAAGATGTTCCGGGGGGAAGCCCTCGATCTAGGTTTCCCGGATCGGACGATGGCGACACTCTGATGTCGTTCTCCCTCTTGGGGGTATTGTTTTGGAACAAGTTTTGCGTGGAGGGGTCTTGTCGTGGTGCGGTATTGCTTCTATCGCATTGGCGTCGGCAGGACTCGGCGGCTTGTCGCAGTGGGGTCCCGACGCGCATAGGGTGGTGGAGCTATCTGACACCGTGGCGGCGTCGATGGCAGGCCTGACAAGGCTGATGTTTTGGTCCCTGTCCTCAAGATAAAGATGGTTTAGAGGAAGACGATGGCGACGACTTCTGTAGCATCTCCATCGGTGCCACTGGAGGTCTGTTGGATCGGTTGTGTGTGTGTGGGGGGGGGGGGGGGGGGGGGGGGGGGGGGGTCTAGTCGTGGTGCGGTGTTGCTTATATCGCGTTGGCTTCGGCGAGTCTCGGCGGCTTGGTGCAACAAGGTCTCGGCGGTGGACGTGTGTTGATGGACGCGTGCAGGGTCATAGAGCTGTCTGACACCGTGGCGGCGTCGATGGCAGGCCTGACAAGGCTAATGCTTTTGTCCTTGTCCTGAAGATGAAGATGGTTAAAGGAAGACAACGGCGGCGAATTTTGTAGTGTGTCCATCAGTGTCGCTGAAGGTCTGTTGGACCGGTTGGGCCTCCTGCTCGCTAACAGACGGCTTAGTGTGACCTTTGTATTTTTTTTATGATGCGCGTTGGTGTGTTATCGGGACACACGGCCCTGTTTTTGGTCACCCCGTCATCATCAGTTTTTTTGTAGGTGCAGCGAACTGTCGCTAGTTTAGTGGTTTCTTTCGGGTTTCGGGTTGATCTTTGTATCTATCTTGTAAGGTTTTATTGAATAATCTAATGAAAAAGGCTGTGTGCATCTTTAAATGCTACATCATCCATTTCCATTAAAAAAATCATGACGCCAGCATTCACCGAGTATTCGCCTTAATCGCCTACATAGCCCGATCTTGCTACAGCGATTCCGTCAGTTGACTAGAGCCAACTTGATCGATCGATCAATGTCTCGGTCTGGCTCTCCATCAAAGTTCAACTTCAGAGAACACCACCGGCACTGCAGCCCAAGTTACGAAATGTGCATTTCATAACGAGTCCCCACGGCACGCCCGCATGACTCGCAAGGAGACAGCAGGAAAGGGAGCCACTCGGACACTCCCTTTCCTGAAAGAAGGCCCGCCTCCCGTTCCCGTTGGATTGGATTGGAAGGTCTCCAACTCTCCATTCGGCACCCGGATGATTGAAGATCGGAAAGAGTTGCAGATCCATTCTTCTTCGAATCGAAGAAGGAAAAACCCGCAGGCCGGGTTGTGCCGACAGGGAAGGAGCAACTGGTACTATCACGTGGTTTTTATGATCTCTGGCTGTGTCGATAGTACACCACCTAGTATGGTCGAATGAGGGTACCACCGTGACTGTACGGGATCGAATGAGACCATCTAACCGACGAGACGAGTCATCCAACTGTTTCAAGCGTCATCAACAGGACCGGTCATCCATCTTTTTCTTAATTGAACCGAGTAAAAATACTTGACATTTCCATTAATAAAGATAAAATGAGAGTTGGCTGGTTTATTAGTGTGAAATTGGCCCAAAACTGGAACAACAAACCTCGCCGACCGTCATGAAACACGACTGTTGCGAGGGCACACACAGCCACCCTGACTACCCACACAAACTGAAAACACACCACCGAAGCGAGAGTCGTCGTCGAGGTTGCACTCTCGTGTCATCGTCATCACTCTCCAGCGACTCCGACTTCACCATAAGACCACCAAGGAGACCATCGCCGAAGCCACGTTGAGAAGCCCGCGTGCCAAACAGATGGTTTTTTGCGCAGAGGCAGACAGCTCCAATTCTGCGGAAGAGCTCCGGAGAGGAGATACGCAAGACCTGTGCCGAGTAAGAACTTCGCCACCGGACTGCCCCATGCAGGTCATCGTACGCCGCTCAAAGGTAGAGGCTTGAGTAACATATATAGCGGCACCAACTTCACAGCCTGGAGAGATCAACACGAAGCCACTCGGACACACCGGAGCACTAACATGATCTTGTCGCGACCACACCATTGCTCACCACTATCGTCTTTGTCAAGTCTAACGCCACACGGATCCTCCACGTCGCCAATTGGCCGCTGCCAACCACGGTGTTGTGAGAGTCCAGCTCACGGGAAAGCACACAAGAATCATCTTCAAGACGATGCCCTCGTAAGGGGAGGCGACGTGGATCGACACCGTCGTACAGCCCTGCACACATAGGATATAGGTATTCATCCGAAGATGAGATCTGAGACTGAGGAAAAATGAGGACCTCCATGACGACCCCTCAAGAGGAAGAGCGGCGTCCATGGACGTCGCGTCATCAGGTTTTCGCCCTGAGCAACCGAGACTCCTCACCCCACACAGCCGCCGGAGCTAGGCGGGGAAGGCCCGCAGCGCCGCCGACCTACAAAGCCACCTCTCGTTTAAAGAAAGATCAGTGTTTATGTACCCAGTTACTTCACTGAAACAAGAGGCGACGTTGCAGTAGGAAAGAAAAACAAATTGGAGCATGTCATGATAAGCAGCTACTGCTGCACCACAGGCTCCACTTTAAATCTTTCCATAGCAAAATGCAGGTTATACAGTTAAACATCATTAGGTTTACCCGTGCACAATACATTCCGTAGCCTTTCCGTGCTGCAGGGTCCCGCGCAAACCTGCACTCGAAATAAAAATATCACTAAGCACATGTATAAAGCCAAGACGGCCCCAGAACCTGCAAAGTAAAGCCAAAAGCACTGGAAGCATCCGTGCATTGCACAGCTCCTCCGTTTCACACTCTTCCCCCCACTCCACTCCACTGAGGAACACGGACGAGCACCTGGGAGCCATGGCTCCCCCGCTCCTCCCGCTCGTCCTCTTCCTCCTCCTGCCGGCCCTCGCTGCCGCTCACCAGCGCACGTCCTCCTCCGGGTCCTCCGCCCTCACCGAGTGGCGCAGCGCCAAGGCCTCCTACTTCGCCGCCGACCCCGAAGACGCCGTCGGTAAGCATAAATAGAAGCTCGCCTGACAATCTCTCTTCCTTCATCCCCATCTGCATCCAGGAAACGAATCTGCCAAACTACCCTCGCGGGATAAAATCGCACTCATTGAATATTTTCCCTTTTTGGAAATGTGCCGCGAGCGAAGTTTCCGCGGCCGCACGCTCGGTTGCCAGAGCTCCTGCTCGTACAGTTCCTGAATAATTAGCCTCTTCCATTGTTCCGGCTGTACTGTATCATCATCCATTGCATACGGAAACTGATCTGTGCTCTGCTTTTTCTGGGACGCGTCTGGCGTGCAGGCGGGGCGTGCGGGTTCGGGGATCTGGGGAAGCACGGCTACGGGATGGCCACGGTGGGGCTGAGCACGGCGCTCTTCGACCGCGGCGCCTCCTGCGGCGGCTGCTACGAGGTCAGGTGCGTGGAGGACCTCAAGTACTGCCTGCCCGGCACCTCCATCGTCGTCACCGCCACCAACTTCTGCCCGCCCAACTACGGCTTCCCCGCCGACGCCGGCGGCGTCTGCAACCCGCCCAACCACCACTTCCTCCTCCCCATCCAGGCCTTCGAAAAGATTGCGCTCTGGAAGGCCGGCGTCATGCCCATCCAGTACCGACGGTATGCTCTGTGCTTGTCTGCATTCTACCTCACTATACTGCTACTCTGCACTCGCTGTTCGGCTAGATCTAAGGCTGAAATTTTCTCAGTTTCCTAATTCACTTTGCGTGCAACTGCAAAAGTGAACTACTACAATTTGCATTGGTTTGCACAATGTGGGATCCCAAAAAAGCTGAATTCCAAGTGACCGTTGGTGAGGATAGCATGGACTACTATGCAGGGGAGGATGTGGACCCTCTTCCGGTGTGGTGAAGTTCTGTTAGGCTTCGAATTGGGCTAAGCTTTACCTGCTGTCTTGGCCCTTTCATGCTGCAATGTGACTTAAACAAGTAGTAAGAACGTAGAAAGAGCTATACCTTATGCATTAGAAAAACAGCCCTGGGCAACTGGAAGTGCATAGAACCAAGTTTTACTGTATTTTTTACTAGTTTTGTATGTGGGTTAGGACCCCTTCTGATGCAGCATTGACTATCTAGAGTATCACATGCTCGATTTGCGTGAGTAATACTGTAATAGAGTTCGGGTTCAGTATTTGCTCCCTATTCAGTGGTGTAAGCATTAGACTTCTGCATGACTGCATCTGCTTCAGTTTCTTTAGTTCTTTGGGGTAATCTAGGCTGGGTTGGCATTAAAATAGGGCTCATCATCTGATGATAACTAGTGGTTATCACCCTAATACTCACTTAACAGTAAGGTTTATTTTATTCCAAGATTCATGATTGGTCTAAGTTTACTAGAGTGCATAATTGGTGGGCAGATAACTCCTCATATCAGGGCAAGTATGTCAGATATGGGAACTTTGGAAATGTCGATTTTGTAACAGTTAGATTGTTTAATTTTTCTTTTGCTGGCTGCTCTGTGGTCGAACAATATTAATGGAGAGGCATCCAGAAATATGTCAGCAACTTCTAGAATTGTTGATCTGCACAGTATCTACCATCACCAAGTTAGGGTGTGTTTGGTTTAGGGGATATGATTCAGGGGATGAGGGCACCCCCAACCACCTGGTTAGGGATAGCCATTTTTTCTGTTTGGTTGAAAGGATAAGAAGAGGTTAGGGATAACCAATTTTTTTTGGTTTGGAGGGGCGAGAGTGGCTAGATAGTTGTGATAACTCTCTTTGGTTGAGGTGGTGAGAATACCCTCTATACGTTACATTTGATCAAAAAAAGTATTTCACATAAATTTAACACACAAAATTTAATTCAATATATACAAAACAGTTGAACTAGCACCATCTATCGAACTTCAGCTAGCTAGCATCGATCAATTGGTCGTGTACTAGTACTACACAAACTTCAGGTAGCTAGCTAATATCGATCGATCGATTGGCAGCACGGCACCCATCGGAGCTAGCTAGCACGGCGGGGCACGTCCGACGCGCACGACACCGATGCCCGACTGTGCCCCTGCTCTGCTCCCGGCGACCACGCGCGCGCTCCGAACAGCAGCACGCCCGTCGCCACCGCCTTGATCTGGAGCGGCCGTCGCCGCATAGACTCAACGGCCGCCGCCGCCGCCGCCCCATCCGTCGCCATTGCCTTGATCTGAAGCAGCCGCACGCCAGGTAGCACTACCCGATGAACAGCGCGCCACAGCTCCAGATCCGAGCCAAGCGGATCATCCGACGAAGACGAGGGCGTGGCTTGGGGACGTCGCCGCCGGTGGATTCGGGGCTCGCGCCCGTGCGGTCCTTGAAGGTCTAGCTCTCTCCGTCGCAGCCATTATCGCTAATATGGAGAAGGGGAAAAGTGGGGTGAGCGAACGAAGCGGTGAGGGAGCCGAAAGTGGTTGCCCTCATCCGCCACATTTGGCCGGATGGGCTCAACCACCGTTTCAACCGAATATTCTCTAAATGTGGTTATCCCTATCCCTTCCATCCTCCAAACCAAACGTGCGGCAACCACTTAAAAAGTGGCTATCCCTAGCCACTTGAGGGATAGCCACTCAACCAAATACACCCTTAATTGCTTCTGGGTTTACATGACGTGTCCTTTAGTACCTGGTATCACCAAACAGGCCTTACAAAATATAGTGGCACATTAACTGATGCTGTACTTGATATTCTGTGTTTGTGTTACAAATTTATGCCGGTTGGTAGCTCCTTTAGATCCTTTAAACAACTTCATTTATTTTCTGTAGGGAAAATTAGTTAGTTATATGTACTACTGTCTTGGCCCTTTCATACTGTAATTTTCCTTAAACAAACACTAAGAACGTAGAAAGAGCTGTACCTTATGCATTAGAAAAACAGCCCTGGACGACTCGAAGTGCTTAGAACCAAGTTTTACTGTAAATTACTAGTTTGGTATGTGGGTTTGGAGGAAAGCACCTATGGACCCTTCTAATGCGGCATTGACTATTTAGAGTATCACATGCTCAATTTGTGCAAGTAAGACTGTAACATACATCTGGTTCAGTATTTGCTTCCTGTTCACTGGTGTAAGCATTAGACTTCTGCATCTGCTTCAGTTTACTTAGTACTTTTGGGTAATCTGGGCTGGGTTGGTATTGAAATAGAGCTCATCATCTGATGATAATTAGTCGTTATCACCCTAATTCCCGCTTAACAGCAAGGTTTTTTTATTCCAAGATTCATGATTGGTCTAAGTTTGCTAGAGTGCATAATTGGTACGGAGCTATGATAAATCCTCATATCAGAGCAAGTATCCTGGGTTTTATCAGAACTGAGAACTTTGGAAAATGTCGATTTCGTAACAGTTAGATTGTTTAATTTTTCTTTTGCTGTCTGCTCTGAGGATTGGTTTTACAATTACAATGGAGAAGCATCAAGAAATATTTCAGGAACTTCTAGAATTGTTGTTCTGCTCAGTATCTACTATCACCAAGTTATTGCTTCTTGGGTTACATGGTGTGCCCTTTAGTACCTGGTATCACCGGATTGGCGTTACAAAGTGTAGTGGCACATTAACTGATGGTGTCCTTAATATTATGTGATTGTGTTACAAATTTATGCTGGTTCATAGTTCCTTGAGATCCTTTAAGCAACTTCATTTATTTAGTGAGTTATCTGTACTGCTGTCTTAAAAAGGGACTTTGGGTACTGACTTTGTAGCTGATCATTAATCTTCTTAGCCTGTACTTACTCTTTCTTCTGTTTGTTATTACTATTCAAGATCCAAACAGATTAGGATCTGGTTATAGTTTCACTAAAAAAAAATCGGTAAATTAGCAAGTAGTACTATTCTGGCGCCATTCAGAATGTAAAGTTAGGAACCTGCATATATGCCGTACTTAAATATGTGTTATATAATAGCTTAAAAGGTCTAGTAGTCTTACTAGATATCCATAATAACAAGTACAACTTCTAGATGGTTTCGTTTCATAAAATGTGTTGTTAATGTGCTTTTGTCCTCAAGATTCCATGTTTCATAGGACAATTTGCCTGAGGCAATTGGCAGGAATATCCACCCTGCTGTGCTCTAAGGCTTAACTTTATCAGACTTCAGCTTCATCAGTTATTACATAGCTCCTTTACTTTTAGCAATTACTAGCATTTAGCGGTATTTCCCAGAGAAAGAATAAATGTAGAGAATGAACCACTGTTTTACAGAGCAGCGAAAATGCACATGGTCATCCAATAAAGCTATTAGTAAGGATGTTAGCCCGTCGAAAAAAAAATCTAAAATGCTCTGAACTTGTTGGCTGATAATTGACATATTTCCTTATGAACAGAGTCAAGTGTCTTCGTGAAGGCGGCGTGCGGTTCGCAGTCTCCGGGAAGAGCTTCTTCTTCACGGTCCTAATCAGCAATGTTGGTGGCGCTGGCGATGTCAGATCAGTGAAGATCAAAGGAACAGAGTCTGGTTGGCTCTCGATGGGCCGCAACTGGGGCCAGATATGGCACATCAACTTAGATCTCAAAGGGCAGCCGGTGTCCTTCGAGCTCACATCAAGCGATGGCACCATAATGACCAATTTTAACGTTGTGCCCAAGGATTGGGAGTTTGGCAAAACATACACGGGCAAACAGTTCCTGCTCTAGAGGGGGATTACCAATAGGGCCTTATAGTTATTCTTTTTTGTATCCTACGAGTTGGCTGTACTGTATATCCCTCTGAGGAACAAGATTATTAGGGAGAAAGTTATAATCTCTACTGTATATTCCTCTGAGGTACGAGAGTATGATTAGGAAAGAAAATGTTTAGTTCAGAGCCGCAGATAGTTCTACACATTACAGGTGCTTTACCATTTTAGCTCTGATGGTTGCTCCACGGAGGTTGATGTACCAGCGAAAATATGCGACCATATGCACATATTCTGGTGCCTTGATTTTGTACGAGTATTTGCAGGAACTAAAACATTGGTGTGCTTTGCCAGATTTACAGAACTGCATGATCCATTCCCATCTGAAGCTACAGAATTACATGGAGATCTACATGGTAATTCCCCTCTAGATATACAGGAGCTATATGGTAATTCCCCTCCAAACTACACCTGTAGATCTCCATGTAAGGGTCACTTGCTAATTTACAGAACTGCATGAGTCATCCCCATCTGAAGCTAAACACACACTATGACGACTAGTCTTGCTGAGATGATGGCATGATTTGTCTCGCGTTCCTTCAACATATGCGATTTAGAGACAAAAGACTTTTGACATAGAAAAGACAATACTCATTTTGGACAACAATTCACAGTTGTGTATGATTCATTACCATGTGAAACCTGAACCCAAATGTTGACAGTTCTTGAATGCAGAAGGCAATATTTATGTTGCATCTCTTTTACAGATGCAGTTTCAAGAGCACGGTGTAAAACCAAATTCAATCGCATACAACAGCTCGAAAGTGGAACCGTTAGAAAATTGAAAGAACCAAATCAGCTTAATCAACACATTGGTACAGTCAAGGTTCAGGATCAGAGTTGTTTCATTGAACACAGCAAGGTGTCACAGCCTACAGAAAACACAGACGTAACACAACTGCTCACACCAAAGGAGAAAATCGAATCTACCAGAGCAAAGTATCACACGATGCAGCAGCACTACACAGCAAACACCGTCCAGTAATCTGGCCTCCGAAAATTTACAGTGTCGTGTGATTCATTGCCATGTGAAAACTGAACCCAAATAGTTATGTTGCATTTCTTCTACAGATTACAGATGCAGTTTCCAGAGCGCAATGTCAACCCAAAATCAATTGCATCAGACAGCACGAAAGAGGAACCTGAGAAAAATGAAAGAACCAAATCAGACAGTTATGAAAATACGACACCATTTCACACAGCAGTATAAAGTCAAGGTTCAGAATCGAAGTTCTTTCATTGAACAAAGCAAGGTATTACAGGCCACTGAACACACGGACGAAACACAACGGCGCACACCAGGAGTAAATGGAATCTACCAGAGCACATTATCACACAACGCACACGACGCAGCACCACGGAACAGCAGCGGCCGCCTGAAATCTAGCCTCCGAAGCCGTAGAGGGTGCGGCCCTGGCGCTTGAGCGCGTAGACGACGTCCATGGCGGTGACGGTCTTGCGGCGGGCGTGCTCGGTGTAGGTGACGGCGTCGCGGATGACGTTCTCGAGGAAGATCTTGAGGACGCCGCGGGTCTCCTCGTAGATGAGGCCGGAGATGCGCTTGACGCCGCCACGGCGAGCGAGGCGCCGGATCGCCGGCTTGGTGATGCCCTGGATGTTGTCGCGGAGGACCTTCCGGTGGCGCTTGGCGCCGCCCTTGCCCAGCCCCTTGCCACCCTTGCCGCGTCCCGACATCGCCGGATACCTCGCTGCGGCGCTGGGAGAGATTCGAATTTGGGAGGAGAGAAGCTGCGGGAATTGGTGGTTTGGAGGGGATTGGTGGTGGGGGTATTTATCGGGAGGATTTGGGTGGGAAGGCCGAAAATTTTCGGAGTTTGGGCGCGAGGTGCGACTGCAGGCTCGATCCGTGGGATAGTAGAGCTGAGACGTCCGATCTAGATCGGAAGACTAGGATGGGGTCGGAGGATGGTGGCACGGATCAGTGACATGGCGGGAGTCATCCGTGGGAAACATAGACTTTTTCTTCTGCTACTTGGTCTGGGCTTAGGCCAATCGTAAGTTTTTGGTTGGACATCAGCGGGCCCAATTTGTTTGTTGTTGGTTAAAAGTAATACTCCTACTCTAAAAAAAACTACTATCTGCATATCTTAATGTTTACCACTATTAGTCTGTATGTTTTTATTTCCCTCATAAAAAATTCTAATGCTTCCCAATGTTAAGTCTATGTGTTTGTCACGTCATCTCAATGGTGGATTTGCCATCGCACGCTGACGGTTTCATCTTTGTATTATCGTCATGGTGACATCGTTGATACCACGCTAACGTGGGTTGTTTTATTCTCACAGATTGTCAGCTCAAGATTTGACGGTTATCGTCTAATGTTCTTGACTGTCTCTGTAGTGAAGACGGTAATAATTGTGTCAAGTTTTGCTTGGTTAGTAGACACTAGTTCTTGTGTTTGTTCATTTGTGCTTGTGAAATTATTCTCAAATTGTATGATGATGCAATCAACAATTCATGAGTTTGCATTGCAATTTGTGTTCCTAGCCAACATATACGGGGAACTTACGGACGTATCTCCCTATGAACCCCCCCTCAGGCTACTACCCGCTCCATTTTTACGGCATTGTGACAAAACCACTGGGACATCAAATGGGTAAAACCATGAACGGAAGGATCAACTGACATGTTGGTGATAATATACTAAGCTAGGCAATTCACACAACCATGATTCACAATAAACAGCGAGATGAGGGGTTTTGTAGGATGAGTGGGAAGAAACAAAAGGTAGAAAGAGAAATGGCGGGAAGAAAAAGGATAGGAATGGAAAAAGGCGGGAGAAAACGGCAAGGTGCACAAAATCACACTTTTCGTTCAGGTGCCCAACAAAACACTCTACTCGTCGTGGGGGCCACAACGACATGCAGTTTTTTTGGCCCGATTTTTGTGAGCAGGTCACTTTTCGTCTAACCCTGAAACGAAAGTAGTTTCCGTTCTATTCGGTGATGAAACTTGTTCGTCCCTTCCTCCAACGATAAAAACTTTTCATCCAACGTAGCATGACAGTATGCTCTTTTTGAAACTTAATATTTCCTGATCATACTTGCTCAAAAAAAGTAGAGTGATGTGTAAAAAAAAGGAAAGGGTAGGGGCTAATGGAGAAGGTCCGCATGTCACTTACGGTTGAAAGGACAAGGATGTCGCCTAGAGGGGGGTGAATAGGCGATTTAAAACTTTTCCTGTTTAGGCTTGATAAATGCGGAATAAAACTAGCTGCTTTAATTTAACAAGCATACAACCTAAATATACTAGATTCACCTATGTGCACCAACAACTTATGCTAAGCAAGACAAGTAACAAGGTGATAGCAAGATAATATACTTCAAGCACGAAGGCTATCACAATGTAAAGTGCATAAGTAAAGAGCTCGGGTATAGAGATAACCGAGGCACGTGGAGACGATGATGTATTCCCGAGTTCCTCCTTTTTAGAGGAGTACGTCTCGTTGGAGGGGTGTGAGTTTCAAACTCAAGACGCCACAAATGGCCTCACCCTATTCTCCGATGAACCTCGCACAAAAGCTCGGTTCATCTTCCACTATTGATTTCCTTTTGGGCGGAAATCGAGTCCCATACAACAATCTGGAGGCACAACCCACAAAAGGATTGGGAGCTCCCAAGTGACCACAAAAGGTCTCAATCACCGTCTAGGGTCCAACGACCCAAGAGGAACAAGCTGACAAACTTTCACTTCCACGAATCTTCGTGGAGAGAGCAAACCGATGCACAAAAGCAAAGGCAAGAACACAAGAAGTGCTCAAGTCCTTCACTCCCAAATCTCACCAAAAGCAACTAATGCTTCTGAGGGGATAAGAGAGGAAGAATAAAGCATAACTCAACAAATGGAACTCCAAGATCTAGATCGAAAGGGTTCCCCTCACTTAGAGGAGAGATTGATTGGTAGAAATGTAGATCTAGATCTCCTCTCTCTTTTCCCTCTAATTGGAGGCAAGAATCATGCAGGAATAGAGAGAAATCCAAGCTTAAGAAGGTCAACAATGGGGGGCTTTTTCGTGCTTGGAAGCTCTCTTGACTTTGGGGAAGAAGGGGGCCTTTTATAGGTCCCCACGAAAAAATAGTCGTTGAAGGAAAACTGAGGCCGGAATATCCGGCCCAGAAATCAAATAGTCCGGCCCAAATGTCCGGCCCCCGGAATATCCGGCCCAGAAATCAAAAGGTCCGGCCCAAAGGTCCGGTTTTTCCAGAGACTCGTAAAACTGGCTGGAAGCTGGTCCTTAGCCGAAAATTCCAGGACCCCGGAATATCCGGCCCAAATTTCGAATAGTCCGGCCCAATATTCCGGTTTTTCCAGAGCGACGCACGCATGGTCCTTAACAAGAAAACCTTGACACCGGAATATCCGGCACGGAAACAAAAGGTCCGGCCCTATATTCTGGTTTTGCAAACTGGCAGAAACAACAGAACAAGCATAACTATTGCAAGGAAAATCCAAATGGGATGAAACCAATTTTGTTGGAAATATTAAGAACCATAAAATAGAGTAAAGTCACCACACATGGGAAGGCGTGGGACTTTCCTCAAGGATAAACCGATAATATTTCCAACACGAAAACGCAGCAAGTTTTCCATCCAAAAACCGTTTTCGAAGAACTTGGGCTTGTCATGAAGATCACGACAAGCACCAAAACTCAACAAGGAGAAGAACCAAGAAAGAACCAAGAAAGATGATATGCCAAGCATGCAAAGGTTTGAGCTCTCAACAAAGATGCGATCAAGTTACTCACTTGAGAGCCCCTCTTGATAGTACGCCGTCTATCCTATAACCCGGTCTCCCACTAACACCAAGAGACCGGTAAAATAGAAACCCTATCAAGATCATACCTTTGCCTTGCGCATTCCACTTGAGCTAGATGATGACGATCTTGATCTCTTCAAGTGGACCACCTTTCTTGATTGCGCTTTGCTTGGTGAAGACTCACATATCGCTCCCCCATACACCAAGATGGGAGTGCCTCTCTTAGGAACATCTTCACTTGACCATTATCTCCAAATGGGTTGCAAGCTTCAAGCATATGATATCTTCTAGATGCCCATCTTGAACTTGCACATCTCAACCTTGATGATGATCACCACTTGACGTCATCCTCCATGAGCTATAAGAAATCTTCCTTTTGATGCAAGCCCATGGAGAGATACCTAACCCCAACAAAGGAATGCCACACACACATAATGGGTTAGTTCACAAAGCTATATGGACAATTTCTTACCATACCATTGGATCACATGATCCCACATGGTATATCATTTAGCTTTGTGTGTTGATCAAGTTGAATCTACTCTTTGCACTTAGTCTTGATCAACCTTGCATCTTTTCGTCTTCTTGATTATATCAAATATGTCTATTATAATCAATGATCTTGATGGCATACAACCTTGAATCCAACACATGGAGTTCAATTGATGCCAATGGACAAACCTACAAGAATAACTCAACACAAACATTAGTCCATAAGGATTGTCATTAATTACCATAACCATACATGGGGACACCATGCACTTTCAATCTCCCCCATTTTTGTAATTGATGACAATCCCTTTTACGAGGGTTTATATAATGAATTAAGCAACCATGCAACACAAAGAGCAAGGATGCATGAGCAAGAAAGGCAAATGCTTAAGAACGAAACTAAAGCATAAAACCAAATCCCTTAAACCCTCTAAACTTCTCCCCCATTGGCATCCATTGCCGAAATGGGTGAAAAATTAAGAAGGCCAATATAATAAGAACTCCCCCATAATGTGTGCATTTCTCATGATATGAGTGAAATCAAATGCACATATCCAATGACGAATAGATGGAGGAGATCAAACTATATCGAGGATCCAAATATTGCAAAAGAATATCAAAGAGAAAGATACTTCGACGAAAGAAGCAAGCAATCAAAAGGATCCGAAAAAGTGTTCTAAAAATCAAGAGGGAACTCCCCAAGGTACGTGCACAAAGTAGGATTTGCAATTTAATATGGTGAGCACAACATGGAATCCTCACTCCCTCCTAGATAATTTTGAACACAAACACGAGAAGATGAAGCAAATAGGTGCACAAGCTTATTAAAATGCAAAAGCATAACAAATAAAAAACAAAGCTTGTGCCTTTTAGAAACCACCAAAGAATCAAAAGCAATAAGAGGTGGTCACTAAAGAATTGGAATACCAATTAAAGATGTAACTATTCTCATGTGTATAAGTTTCTAAGTAGACACCAATCACGAAGATATAAACCCACAAATAAACATGTACACACAAAATAGGTACAAAGGTAGAGATCATGATATCCAAGAGGAAGTCATAAATACACTAATAAGATATTTGCTTAAAAATATAGCACAAAGCCCAATTTTATCTTAAACGAATATAGATGAACTTCCAACACACACTCATCATAGCATCAAAAGTATCCACAAGGGATAAGGTGATAAAAGGGATGCTCTGAGAAAGATAACAAGTATCACAAAAGGCAAATGATTTTGAAAAAATATCAATATTGCATATGCGAGACATAGAGTAGAAAGTGCTAGATTAACATATTTGGGATTGGTGAATCATGAAAAATGATTATATATATATTCCCCTTGATATGTAATCATCCCGGCTTGCCCACATTTGCAATAAAGTTGTTTTGCAATAACCAAATGAATCGTTAAAGATAACAAGTATCGCACAAAGGGAATTCATGCCAAGATACAACCTACACAAGGTTGAAAGCTAGAAATGTATGCATGAGATAGATACTTGTTACCGAGATAGCATTGGGTGATGTAGAAGATAAGAGTTCACGATCATCCACGCTTGGCTCCACTAAGCACATGGTGACAACACCTTCCTTGTAAATGAGACAAGCTTCCAATGCATCTCCAAATGTACCTAAAACAAATTCAAGTACACCATGATACCCAAACTTGTTGGGTCCAAAGTAGTTAGAGCAACTATAGTACATAGGACAAACTCCACATAAATATGTGCATATTGATATGAAATTGAATTTCATGCACATCTTAGCCTTTTAGGATTTGATGGAGTTTATCCTATATATTGGATCAACAAAAGTAGGCATGCCAAAGGATATACATATAATAAATATGCATGCACAAGACTTTTAAGAACCAAACGAGATACAATTTGGACAAAACACTAATTAAACCAAGAAAGCACACACAAGTGTGACAAGAAAACGAATTACCCAAATTATATCAAAGACTCAAATCAACACATGATTGAAGGTACCAATATGAAAACATACCAAATGAAAATAGGATCAAGGAATAAATCAAACCCTCTACATTTTTCATGATGGCATATAGTACCAAGACGAAAAATGTTTGTCTTCCAAAAAGACATGTCATCGGGATAAAAAGGCAATTTGAAGACAACTAATGTTCAAAAGCATATAGGATAGCTCCCCCAAGATATGTGCATTATTTATGATCTTGCATTTGAATACAAATGCACACAATGGGGATCATCACTCACCCTATATATTATACAAACACTATTCATGTTCAAGAAAGAGCAATAAGATCCAATACCAATTTAAACAACTAGTCAGCAACCCGTGCATCCGCACGGGCTGACATTAGCGTTATTGATGTTATTAGTTTAGAATAACTAAATTGTTTTTAAGAAAAAATAAGTTTTATTCTTGGAGGCGTGATTTCACATGATAATACTTTTTAAAAACTGACCATCTCGTTACAGTATGCTCACGTATCTCTTAGTTCACTTATCACACGGCAGAGAACTCTAATGGAAGAAATAACTTGCAAAGTTTCTTAGAATAAAGGGTTAATTAGATAGATGTCAGTACAATTTCTGGCTATTTGAAAAACACCACACCAATTTCATCTTTCGAAAAACACCATTGCAATTGTCTCTACATTTTATAGACGCCATTATGCCCACTTCCGGCCAATATACTTAGGTATTCCTGCTGTATGTACTTACATTGGGTGGGGCCCACCCAAATCAGGTTTTTTCAGAGACACTGAATAGGGCACAGATGGACTGCACAGTTAAGGTTTGAATGGGGAAAAGATCAGCAGTGATCCTTTCTCCCTCCCCGCGAAGCTCCCAAAACTTGATCTTTGCAGCGGCCGGCGCTCCTGGCGGCGCGGAACACCTAGTTCCCGCACTCCCTCCCTACCACGCCGATCGGGTAGAACCTCCCCCGATTCCCCACTCCCTTTCCCAGCGGAAGGAGCAGAACATGGGGGCGCCAGTGCTAGTGGATGGCGGCGAGCATGGTGGCGGCGAGACCTGAATCCCGAATTCCCTCCCCTCCTCTCAGACCGGATTCTTTATATTAAACCTGATGTTGAATCTGGAGTTGTTTTTAATCGTATCTCATGTATTGTAAATCTGGAAATGGTTTTAGCCTAGAAACAGTTGGTTCGGGATGTATGCATGTTAGCGGTTAATCCTTTATTGATTTGTGTTACGGTACGCATCTTACTTGAGCCAATTGAATGTTTATTTACGTATGTCATGTCACAGTTCAATCTCATGTTTGTTTCAAGTTTATTCCGTCACAGTTTTATGTTATTTTTCTTCTAAGCCTTATTCAGGTGGGGTCCACCCTGTGTATGTACATAGGGATTGGCATGGCAGGAATAGCTAAGCATATTCGCTGGTATATGAGCGGAAGTGGGCATAATGCATGTCATCTATGGAATAGAGAGAATTGTGGTGGTGTTTTTCAAAAGATGAAAGTTGGAGTGGAGTTTCTCAAATAGCCAGAAATTATAGTGGCATATATCCAATTAATCCTGGGATAAAAAGAGATGTCGAAATGTGAGCAACTATTTCCATATCTACACTGATTCGTGAGCCACAAATAGTACTTCTGATTCGCTCATATCAGATAAGCTAAATGGATTTGAAAGGACGGACTGCAATTTTATTTGTTGGACATTGATTAACGTGCATGTGTGAGTTACCTAGTTAGCCAATGAAATCACCAAGTTCTTTTGATAACTTTCTTCAGCACACTTGTTTGGGTCCTGCTAATTGTTTGCATGTCCACGGCTTCAACGACATTCTACCTAAAAGCATCAATATATCCTAGCGTGTAGGAGGCGTCCAATCTGATGAATAGGGCCCTGCTAATTGTTTGGAGTTGATCCTAACTGTTATAACCTGGTCAAATCGATGGATCAATTGTTTAAAATCAGCATGATAATTTCTTGGTATGAAATTATGGGACGATCATAAGGTAGGTCGGATTTAAAACGCTCTGCATTGTGAGAACAATGCTACATATGCCTAAAATTTAATTGTAAAGGCTAGAAAAGCTAACCTTCTCAAATAAAATATACAGTCGAATTGGTAATTGTTCCGTTTCGATCTCCTCTCCCTGCTTACATGCTGCGTTCCTACACTGCTACACATGCTAATTAGCTCAAGTAAACATATGTGCTATTTGAGAGTGAAAGAACATAATAGTCCGATTAGAGTAGCACTGGCAAAATTTTCTTTTCAACTGTAAATAAATTAAGAGATATACATAAATACCTACTGAATAGCAGATTGTAATATTAGGAGCGTCACAATTTATTGTTCAGTTAATGATTTAAAAGCTATACGTGCTATAGCACATCCATCAGACACCATACAGCATTAAAATCACAGTTTAGTACTACGTAAAGATTTAATTGGTCAGTGTAAAAAATTAGCCACCAAGATGGGATAGAACCGAACTTGAGCATGCAGACATGCATGCAATTATGTGCAAAAAAATACCCGGATGATCAAGCCAGCCTCCTAGCATGCATGCACTTTATTCACCCGAGATTAATTCGACGGTAGTGGCATCTGGGTGGCGCCGGTACCAGGTGTAGAGCATTCTCTGAATCTGATTAAAAAATAGGAGTAAAAAGAGATCAGTGCATAACGTACTGCAGTCGGATCCCACTGTGTAGAGGAGGGCACAAATTAAATTGGCTGCTGCTGCTCCCACGGAGGATCGAGCGCCGCGCACAGCAAGATGGACGGGACTTTTCCATACCTTGATCTCCGTCAACTCAACTGAACCTACTACGGACTGAACGTGGTGATCGGCTTGTAGAAATCACGCCGCCGTGAATTAGTACAGAACGTGGCGACGGCCGCCAGAAATCTCGCCGCAATGAGATCGGGCGAGGCGATGATTTGATTGGATTTGTTTTCTTCTGTTTATTTGACGCACCTCAAGCTGCGCACTTGAGTCTTTAGATTAATATAAGATAGCATGACGGGATTTTTTTTTAATAGCATGACGTGATTGAGGAAGGAGATAAATTCAGGAGATTTATTTATTTTGCTGCCTTTGGGGTTCGAACTCTGCATCGACGCCTTCGTGAACAGATAATACAGACGGAGTCGCGTGAAGTTTGAGTGTGATCGGACGATTATTATCAATCGTAATGAACATCTAATGGCTGTTATTCTTTTACCTTGAGAGTTAACGTGGAGGCTTCTATGGTGCCTCCAATTAGTAAATATAAGATGGTGTTCTACTCAATGTAGGATAGCTACCCCAAGAATAGTGCATTATCTAGAAGTATGACTTGTATGTAAATGCACAAGGATGGGAACATAACTTTTCCTTAACACAAGAAAGCACAAAAGAAATTTTGGGTAGAGCAACAAGATCCAAAAGATGAGAGACAAAAAACATTTAAGCAAATATGGAACTTGTTTGATCAACACGTCACATAGGAACAAGATAATTAACAATATCAATTCAAGGTGGAAATACCTCACATGTTCACATTTTATATGCTTGTAATATGCACATAGCTTATTACTCCCCCATAATGTGATAATCCATATCTTTTAAACAAGAGGCAAACAAACCGGCTAGAGATAATTAATGGATATTATAGAATTTGAATTTCTCGTGAGCATGACATACCACATAGAGAATAGATAATTAGTGGTATTCCTCAAGTATACACATTTTTAGGATTGTGAAGTGCACGAAGCATATCACTCTCCCAAAATGGAATAGTCCATTAATCTCTCAAAGAGAGCCAACAAGATAAGAAAGCAAATAAAAGCAATAAGGCTCAAAACAAGTAAGTGGTGTGCAAACCAACATACACATACTTGATTTCTCAAGATAAGTAAGTAGAGAGCACAACACATACAAACACTAGCAAGGTACAAAACCAAACACATGCAAGGGTGCAAGCAACTTTCAATGTATATATGATATAAGCACAAGTTACCGCAAGGAGGAACATTGGATAAGAGATAGAACAATATAATCCAAATGACTTGGCTTGAGAGAATATATTGATGAAGATCCCTTAATTCTTCATGATGTAGCCAAGTCTCCAATGCCCCCAACAACACCTATTGATCAAGTTTTAGCTTGTTGGTCCCCAACCAAGTTGGGTCCTAAGAGGTTAGTCACAATAGGCTTGGCAACCCAAATGGTTCTTTTCTTGACACCACTTTGAGTACCAACATATTTGGCAAACACATTGCCAACCTTATCCTTCCGAAGAGAATAAACATCATCAATTATAATGGGGTTGGATAAGGTACCATTAGTGCATGAAGAAGCAAAGTGGCCCTTCTCACGGCATATGTAGCAACATTTGCTTCCTCCTTTCTTCTTAGTTGGAATCTCGACTTGAGGAGGGGTAGCTTGATTCTTCTTGGGAAGAGACCGTTCTTCAACTTGAGGAACTTGAGTTTGAGCTTGAGGCCTCTTCCCTTGTTGCTTCTCACTAAGAGATTCTTCTTCAAAGGGCAAGATCTAACATGGTGCCCTTCAACTTTGCACTTGAAGCAAACAATCTTGGCCGAATCTTTAACTTGTTCTTGGCCCTTTTTCTTCTTGTTATACTTGGACTTGTTCTTGTTATTGGAGTTGAATCCAAGTCCACTCTTGTCATTGGGGCGTCTTTGAACACTCAACATATTGTCAAGTGTAGACTTCCCAACATGACGCTTTTCCAAGTCTTTCTTCAAAGAAGTGACTTGGGCCTTGAGCTCTTTAATTCCTCTACATGGTTAGTATCAACACAAACACTAGAGGAAGTAGAAGCTTCATTGTTAGAGCAACAAGGCAAGGAAAGTAATTCATCACAAGATTTAGCAATAGTATGTGATGTAGAATTACTAGGACTAGCACAAGGCAATATACATTTTTAGTAGAAGTTGTGCCTTTGTCCACATGAGGCTCACAAGATGTTACCTTTGTAGTGATAGCCTCATGAGCTAACTTTAGCCTAGCATGGGATGCTAGAAGATCCTCATTAGAGCTAGAGAGCTTTTCATGACTTTCTTCCAATTTCCCATACTTGCTAGTTAGCAACTCAAGTTGAGCCCTTAGCTCAACATTCTCCTTCAAAATAGATGCTTCACATGAAGTGAGTTAGTAGCACAAGCATCATTAATATTAGAAATGGAAGAAGACAACTTAGCAAGCTCATCATTCAACCTAGCATTTTCCTCAATAATATTAGCATGATTACAAGAGGAAGTAGAGGAGCTAGGCACATCAATTTTAGATAGTTGAGTTTGGAGTTGATCATGAGACTTGATAAGGAGAGAGTGTTCACTCTCCAAGGCCTTGTGAGCCTTGGTGAACTTTTCTAGCTCCTCGGTTAGTCTTTCATGAGCAACACCAAATTCAACCTTTTCTTTCTATAAAGCTTATATTTCGCAATAGCATGGTCACGTTCTTTAATGATTTTAGAAACAATGTTATTTTGTGACTCCTCAATATTATCGAGTTTCTCTTCAAGAGAAACTCGAAGCTCATGCTCTTCATCAAGAGTGACGGTGAGAGAAGCAATTTCATTAGCATATTCTCTTTCAAGTCTCCCCTTTTCTTCAATGACTTCACAACTCTTAATAGCATAAGTCAAAATTTCACATAAAGGGGAGATATTTACTACCTTTAGGGAGAGCACAAAATACCATCTCACCTTCTCTTTTAAGGAGTCGACATCATTAAATTGTAAACCATAATAATCTCATCCTCATCATCACAAGTAGTAGAGGGTTCCAAAGGAGGAGATCCCTTTGAATCCTTAGCCATAAGGCAAAAGTGAGTAATGGACGATGATGATGAAGAATTACTTGAAGCACCATTGAGGTCCATGTCTTGTTCCAACAATGTTGTGATTCCTCTACATTGTTAGCCACACACAAAATAGAGGATATGGAAGTATTGTTTTCATGACAACAAGACATATGAAGCATATCATCATGAGATTTAGTTAAACAACTATTACATGATATGCAAGGACTATCAACACTAGCATGTAAGACATTTGAGGTGCTAGAAGTGTTTAAGTCCAAAGATAGAACATTGCAATGAGATAGAGATGACGTATAGTCAATAGTGGATTCACCATCAACAATGCAATTTCTATCACCACTCACCATATCATTACCTTGTGACAAATCACATGTTGGTGAAGTGGAAGAATAAGTGAGCTCATCACGGCCGGAGGTGGAGGGACACAATCATCCTCAATAATGTTGGACACTTCATATTTATCTTGAAGCTTGGTCCAAAGCTCATGAGCGTTCCGGAAAGGCATGATTGAAGCAAGAACTACATCGCTCAAAACACATATAAGGCCATTAGATACTTGAGTATCGAGATGAGAGTTTTCCTCATCCTCTAAAGATAATTCTTGGGAATCCTTTGGAGGAGAAAAACCCACATCTACAATACTCATAATATAATTTGGACCCATGGCCCTAAAAAGATTAAGCATGCGAATTTTCCAACATCATAATTTGTGCCATCGAATTTAAAAGTGGGATCGTGCACTAATTCTCTAAACGACATCTTTACTCTCTAGGCGGTAAAGCCCAAAAAGAGAGCCAGGCTCTGATACCAATTGAAAGGACAAGGATGTCGCCTAGAGGGGGGTGAATAGGCGATTTAAAACTTTTCCGGTTTAGGCTTGATAAATGCGGAATAAAACTAGGTGTTTAATTTAACAAGCATACAACCTAAATATACTAGGTTCACCTATGTGCACCAACAACTTATGCTAAGCAAGACAAGTAACAAGGTGATAGCAAGATATATACTTCAAGCACGAAGGCTATCACAATGTAAAGTGCATAAGTAAAGAGCTCGGGTATAGAAATAACCGAGGCACGTGGAGACGATGATGTATTCCCGAGTTCCTCCTTTTTAGAGGAGTACGTCTCGTTGGAGGGTGTGAGTTTCAAACTCAAGACGCCACAAATGGCCTCACCCTATTCTCCGATGAACCTCGCACAAAAGCTCGGTTCACCTTCCACTATTGATTTCCTTTTGGGCGGAAATCGAGTCCCTTACAACAATCTTGAGGCACAACCCACAAAAGGATTGGGAGCTCCCAAGTGACCACAAAAGGTCTCAATCACCGTCTAGGGTCCAACGACCCAAGAGTAACAAGCTCACGAACTTTCACTTCCACGAATCTTCATGGAGAGAGCAAACCGATGCACAACAGCAAAGGCAAGAACACAAGAAGTGCTCAAGTCCTTCACTCCCAAATCCCACCAAAAGCAACTAATGCTTATGAGGGGATAAGAGAGGAAGAATAAAGAAGAACTCAACAAATGGAACTCCAAAATCTAGATCGAAAGGGTTTCCCTCACTTAGAGGAGAGATTGATTGGTGAAAATGTAGATCTAGATCTCCTCTCTCTTTTCCCTCTAATTGGAGGCAAGAATCATGGAGGAATAGAGAGAAATCCAAGCTTAAGACGGTCAACAATGGGGCTTTTTCGTGCTTGGAAGCTCTCTTGACTTTGGGGAAGAAGGGGCCTTTTATAGGTCCCCACGAAAAAATAGCCGTTGAAGGAAAACTGAGGCCGGAATATCTGGCCCAGAAATCAAATAGTCCGGCCCACCGGCCTCCGGAATATCCGGCCCAGAAATCAAAAGGTCCGGCCCAAAGGTCCGGTTTTTCCAGAGACTCGTAAAACTGGCTGGAAGCTGGTCCTTAGCCGAAAATTCTAGGACCCCGGAATATCCGGCCCAAATTTCAAATAGTCCGGCCCAATATTCTGGTTTTTCCAGAGCGACGCACACATGGTCCTTAACAAGAAAACCTTGACACCGGAATATCCAGCCCGGAAACAAAAGGTCCGGCCCAATATTCCGGTTTTGCAAACTGGCAGAAACAGCAGAACAAGCATAACTATTGCAAGGAAAATCCAAATGGGATGAAACCAATTTTTTGGAAATATTAAGAACCATAAATAGAGTAAAGTCACCACACATGGGAAGGTGTGGGACTTTCCTCAAGGATAAACCGATAATATTTCCAACACGAAAACGCAGCAAGTTTTCCATCCAAAAACCGTTTTCGAAGAACTTGGGCTTGTCATGAAGATCACGACAAGCACCAAAACTCAACAAGGAGAAGAACCAAATAAGAACCAAGAAAGATGATATGCCAAGCATGCAAAGGTTTGAGCTCTCCACAAAGATGCGATCAAGTTACTCACTTGAGAGTCCCTCTTGATAGTACGCCGTCTATCCTATAACCCGGTCTCCTACTAACACCAAGAGACCGGTAAATTAGAAACCCTATCAAGATCATACCTTTGCCTTGCACATTCCACTTGAGCTAGATGATGACGATCTTGATCTCTTCAAGTGAACCACCTTTCTTGATTGCGCTTTGCTTGGTGAAGACTCACATATCGCTCCCCCATACACCAAGATGGGAGTGCCTCTATTAGGAACATCTTCACTTGACCATTATCTCCAAATGGGTTGCAAGATTCAAGCATATGATATCTTCTAGATGCCCATCTTCAACTTGAACATCTCAACCTTGATGACGATCACCACTTGACGTCATCCTCCATGAGCTATAAGAAATCTTCCTTTTGATGCAAGCCCATGGAGAGATACCTAACCCCGACAAAGGAATGCCACACACACATAATGGGTTAGTTCACAAAACTATATGGACAATTTCTTACCATACCATTGGATCACATGATCCCACATGGTATATCATTTAGCTTTGTGTGTTGATCAACTTGAATATACTCTTTGCACTTAGTCTTGATCGACCTTGTATTTTTTCATCTTCTTGATCATATCAAATATGTCCATTATAATCAATGATCTTGATGGCATACAACCTTGAATCCAACACATGGAGTTCAAGTGATGCCAATGGGCAAACCTATAAGAATAACTCAACACAAACATTAGTCCATAAGGATTGTCATTAATTACCAAAACCATACATGGGGACACCATGCACTTTCAACGGTGACAATGCATCGGAACAAAGTGGACCTGTCAAACAGAGGGACACGAAAAAGGTGAACGCCAACAGCTCTTTCGTGAATGAAACAAGAGCTGCAAGAATTAGCATCATACCCAAAGATTGTAGAGTCTCGGTGAAAGGATCGAGTAGGTTGTCTAGAGGGGTGAATAGAAACTACAATTTTTCTTTTCTTTTAAACAATTTAGTCTTTGCTCAAATATAAGTTCCCTAGATATGCAACTAGATGAACAACCTATATGATGAGCAAGATACAAGCTAGCAAGTTAAACTTAACAAGATAAGCTATCAACAATAAGTAAAGGGAGGTTAAGAGAAAACCACACAATGACTCAGAGATTTTATCCAGAAGTTCACTTCACAAGGAAGCTACTATCCATTGGAGCGTTGTGGAGCCATAAATTGATCCCCGAATAGCCGTTAGTGGCACACCGTAATCTCCTTCGTGCGTCCACCCAAGTGGAGTGGCATGAGTCACTATATGATGCCCTTGAGGTTGACAACCAAACCTTTATAAGGATAAGGCACACTCCCAACATTCAAAAAAGTGGTTCTGAGTGTACGCTAAGGTCCATGCAAAAAAAAAGTACGCTAAGGCAGAAAAGCGAGCGCATCGGTTAGCTATGGCTTAGTATTAGGCCTGAGCGGCCCAATTTTGGGGAGAAAAGGAGGAAAACATGACAAATAGATAGGGTTAGGGCTCCAGCGTCTACCCGTTCGTCCACACTCGTGAGGCAGACCAAAGAGGCGGCGCTCAGACCTTGTGCTTCCCGACGGATCCCCCACTCCTCGTCTCATGCAAGCTCAAGGGAGAATATGTCATGGTCGATGCGGCCCAGTTTGGCTTTTATTCTCTCTATAATTTTTATATATGCCTGGAATTGCTTCCTGTTTTCTGTCTGTACATATTCGTACAAAACGCTTAAGCACTGCTTAAGCTCGCTTTGCCTCTGTTCGGAGGCTCATTGCTCGCTTACCGCTTGCCGCTTTTTTGAACCTTGCACACTCCACAACTTAATTTGAGGCTCCCACCAAAATTCCCGCGGCTCCCAAAGTCACAAGAATCACAAGGGCGAGGCACGCATCTACAACTCAATTGAGGCTCCCGGCTGATACGTCCAAAACGTATCTATAATTTTTTATTGTTTCATGCCACTTTTATGCTTTTAACACTTGTTTTTGTATTAAGTTTATGATTTATTTGGACTAACCTATTAATAGTTGCAAAAGTGCACAATGTTCTTGTTTTACACTTTGATGTGTACGAATTATTAAAAATACAAGAGGAAACCTTGTTGGAGTCGAATTGGGACTTTGCTTAAATCTGTCTGGAAACGTTTTTCGAAGATGGTCACGTTACGGACAGAAGACGACGTCAAATGGAAAAAGTCTATTCGCGAAAGTTGTGGGAACTTCTCTGCTAATCGATCTGGATTTGAAATTCCCAATCGGAGTCCGGACGCTCCAGATATCGCCGTCCCACCGAAACCCTAGATGGATGACGGAAATCCGAGAGCCTATATAAAGGGAGGAAAACTAGGTCGTGAAGAACACCTCATACCCACGAATTGCAGCCACCAAAGCCATCCATGGGGGAGGGCTCCCATGAAGCCATGAAGGAAGGGGGCTAAGGGGCGGCGCTTCCCCTTGATGCCGGCGGTGCGGGAGGAGTTCCCCGCGCCAGCGCCGGCGCCGGCGCCGCCCTGCGCTCCTCGCTGTCCCCTCCGCCGTCTTCACTGACATCTCCATTGACAATTCCTCCTTGTATACAGTGGTTCATCCTTCCACACACCTCTGTATCGCTCTATGTAAACATGGTGTTTGATGCTATAAAGTATTATCCTATGATATATGTCATGTTTGTGTAGTTTCTTTGTCTTTTGATTGCTTTGTTGAATGTCTTTGGTTCATTAGAGTTGTATGTTGATATGGTACAGTTCTTTGGTGTCCATTATATTTGTGCACGCATGGATCAAACATCATAGGGTTTGTAGTATGTGTAAAGGAAGGGGGTAGTCCTGCCGGAGTGACAGAAACCTGAGGACTCGAACCGGTGAGTTGCACGTATGGGAGTAAGAGGACCATTAACTTAAGGCTATGGTTGGGGAAACCTTAATGCATTGTTAGCATTTGCGGATGCCCGCTAACAATACAATCATATGGTATGTGTAATCGCAAGTAGTCGAGTGCATGTATATTTAGCCTCTTCCACATGGAAAACTGCATCGAAGACAATGAACCAAGTATCTTCACTAATTAATCTTGGACAATTCCATCACACTTTCCACCACTTTTCCACACTCATGATACTGTTAGTTAATGGTTATTTAGTGTACTTATTTCTGCAGCAATTAACTTTTACTTTCTTGTTGTTTATTATCTCGCAAAACTATCTCTCATACCCCCGTATTGTTACTCTAGTTTTATTTCCTAGTTAGAGCAAACGTTTAGTGTGCGTAGAGTTGTGTAAGTGGTTGATTGAACTTGAGAGAATACTTATCCTACCTTTAGCTCCTCGTTGAGTTCGACACTCTTACTTATCGAAAAGGCTACACACGATCCCCTACACTTGTGGGTTATCACCGGCTTGTCCCCGCGGCTTCCAAAGCCACGAAAACCACAACTTCCATCTAGGGTTCCAATGAACCTAAGAGGTAACAAGATCCACACGGGATTAATGGGTGGAAGCGAAATTGGTTTAGTGGAAGTTTAGATCAAGATCTACTCCTTCACACCTCAGAGTTTAAAGGTGTTTGGGCCAAGGGAGTGAGAGATCTAGTAGGTTGAAGATTTGAATTAATGGAGGAGAGAGAGTATTAGAAAGCTTAGCCTATTTGGAAAAGAAGTCTAGTTTATATAGTCCTCCACGAAATGTGGTTGTTGGCATGTTTTCTATGCATGCGCGGTAGTACCGGGCCAAAGCCCGGAACTTCCGGCTAGCAGAAAAACGGCTAGTCAGCCTTGGTCATACTCCAGAGTGGATAAGGTCGCCACGATACTACTGGGTGGTATGGGCCGATACTACTGTCTTGTCGGTAGTACCGGGCCACTACCGTGCCAACTTCTGGGCTAAATGTTACCGGAGGCAGTACACCCTGGGAGCAATCGGTAGTTGTTCCGAAACTTGGGAAGTACCGACATGGTGGCTCGGCATTACCGGGGCAAAACCCGGTACTCCCGGTAGTACAGAAACAAAGCCTGGGCACCCCACTCCTTAGAGAAAAGCGGGGCGGTACTTCTGGGATTTGGTCTGCTACTACCGGCACCTCAAGCAAACGATTCCCTAGAGCAGTATAGTGAATGACCAAATGGTGTAGGATGGCTGTGGAGAAGCATATATGATTTGTGCAAATAGACAAGGTCGATTCCGCCCATACCTGCACAACAGCCCCCCCCCCCCCCCTCATGATAGTACGGTTTTCCTATTTACATCAACAAAGACATAGGAAAACTATGACTTTGCGCTTATCCTCTTTGACAGGATGTCCAACCATCATGTGCAATCATAGATGTACATGTAAGTCTCTTAGCACACAATTAGACCGCTCATTGTGTTGAAGACAAACATCAAAACTAAATAGGGATATAAATATACTTTTAGCACTCGATATTCTGTCCTGCAAACCAGTCGCCGACAGAGGTGGAGGTAGTTGCTTGTTTCGAATGTATGGCGGAGATTGTTGATCCTATGCAGTGGCGACGTACGACGCAAAATTTAGGTATGGCGGACTCAAGAACATGTATCACTGTTTAATTAGAATCATGGGTATGTGTGTGTGTGGGGGGGGGGGGGGGGGGCGATAGCTCCCATCCCCCATGGCAAGATGTAAAAACTAATTAACATAGCTAAACATGAATATGCAAGTTTCAGTTGTAGAGAGTAGTCAGGTGGCTTCAAGCACATTAGTGGTCAGAATGCTGGGGATGTTGATGTCCCCTCGGCACGCCACTAGACGTGATGTGGTCAAGGGAGCCTTCTTCGCCGTACTGGGTGGATGCGTGTAGGCAGCCCTCGGCGAGCTTATTGCTGGAGCACGCGGCGGCGCCTTACCGCGGTGGCTCCTGTACGGTGGTGCCCTGGTTCTCGCGTCCGCGACAGGTGGCACCCTCCCAATTCTGATCTTCATCATTCCACCGATCGATACCTGGGCAATTATAATGTAAGAGAAGGTACACGTATGCTTTTGGGCAAACCTGATCCGGGCCTTATTTTGGAAGGACAACAAGTGCCCTTTGTTTCATAGGACAATTAGCCTAAGGCAAGGATATTGGTAAGAATAACCCTCTTGTTGTGTTCTTGGATGGTATGTGAGTATGTCAGACTTCATCATCATCAGTTGTTACATAGCTAGTTTATTCTTAGCAATTAGGAGAATTTCCAAGACGAAGATTAAATGTAGAGCACAAATCACTATATCACGTAGCAACGAAGTTGAACATGTCCAGCTAATAAAGCTAGGTGCCATGTTACCCTGTTGGAAGAAATGTACATATCTCTAAGATTACGGCTGAAATTGACATGTTTCCTTGTGAGATTTGTCAAGTGTCTTTGTGGAAGCGAACGTGGTTCCTTAACTTTGGGAAGAACTTCTTCACGGTCCATTTAGGCCTCATTTGTGTCTACTCTACTCGAGAAAACCACATATTCTCCATAGCACCTCACAACTTTGAAGGCCAATGTTGTTCGAGAAGAGGCGGTGGATTCTGGGTTTGGCTTTGGTCTCTCGGGCTCGTCGGAAATTCGCAGCAAAGCGCAGGCACTTAGCTACTACTCCAAAGCGCAGGCACTTAGTAAACAACAAAGTTATTGTATGCACATGTAACACGTGCCACTATGCTAAATAATAAGTCTGAAATACGGATCAGTGGCATATACTATACAGGAACAAACAAATATAATCAATGATACTGAGTTTAGTTAGGAAGCTAGTCTCTCTCTAGTGGATGCCATAAAATTTCTACATAAATATATGCTAAGTATATTTTCATGTTTAACTTCGTGTATTTTGTTTATTGCATACAAATCATGAAACCAAGTGCACTCAAGATGAGTATAACAAATAATTATTTCATAGGGCAAAGTAGGAACGATGATTACTATAAGAGATGCATTTTCAATACCAAGTGTAGAGGATGCAAATCCTGTCAATTTATTACTGTACCCGACTTGCGGGACACATTTCTTGATTTTCATAGGTTTCAATTTATACTTTAAAAGTCTTTGTAATTGACCTTACCTAACAATACACTAGAATCAATACTAACATATTTGTTTGATTGTACCGCTGAAATAGCTATTTTAGGATATGAATACACAAACACTCATACATACACACAAATACATTTGTTTACACTATATAATTTATGCAACCATAAAACAATAGCTCAAAGAGAACTTTATTATAAAATACAAGTACAAATTTTGCACAACCATGCTTTCTAGTGTTATACAAAAAATATATAACAAATAACACTATCACACTAATATTCGGAAACAATCTTATCGGTTAACTATGCCATCCAAGCAATATAAACATATTCATTAGGACTGTAGTTTGATAAAAATAAGTTTTAAAAAGTGTAAAAGTTTATATAAAATTTATTTATTTAAATTTACTTGCATTTAAAGTTTATTTGGAATGATTTTGTATGTACCTTGGAAAAACCCACTGTGGCAATTATGACAACCCACGGAAACAAGTAGAAAAGTCCATTCCTATGTCATGTTTGTTACTCATTCATTAATTCTAGTTTGCCCAATCAAGCATGACTTTATGCCAAGCGAAATAAGCAGGGGTTGAAAACAAAAGGTGCAAACAACCAAGTCGCTGCCATAAACCGTATAGCATGCACCAAAGAGAAAGAGAGAGGGCGAGAGAGTAACTATACTAGGTTGCTGAAATAAAGCCACACACTCATGGTAATAGCATGCAAGCATGTTGAAAAAAATCTCCGTTCTAGGCACTATATATCACTGCTAGTTGTTTGCTTACATTGTATTTTGCAAATTTTCTTCAAATTTTTGATGTTTCATTCAAACAACAACGCAACCTTTCCAACTTGAATATACTCATTTATATGGTTCTAGTTACGTTTCTAAGTCCCGTCAGGCTCGTGTGTGAACGATTGTGCGATGACGGTCCACCAGGTGGGCACATGGTGACTTTGGTGTGGTCGCGCTATTTAAGTGTTGTGTCTTGAGGTCCAGGGGTGAAAGCTCTAGGTTTGACCTTTGTTGGTTGTGACAATGGTGACGTTCATGCGATCAACTGAGTGTGACGAACTTGATAAAATTCATCAAAAAATGTGTGAATTTCGATCCAAAATTAAGAAGTTAGAGTCGACGAAACTCAAAACCGATCACGGGAATAGAACCTACTCATCGACGCGCATATATTTCATATAAATTTTATCTTGCATCATGGAACGGTTGAGAAACTATCGTTTTGATCCAAGAATTAAGAAACCTGGACGCTACTTGTCAGCTTCGCCAACGCTGACAAGCCTGGTCGGCTTGACCGTTGCCGACAGGGCCCTGTCGGCTTGGCCCACACCGAAGGTGTATTATTTTATGCAAATTCCTAAAAATGTGTATTATTTTTAAATTTATAGTACTTTTAGAAAATGGACTAGAGGTTGCTTAGTCTTCTCTTTGGCTGAAAACTCATGATCTGAATCCAGCGGCATCAACGTCGTGTATTGTTTCATTCTTGAAGGTGTCATTTTTTATACTCCCTCTGATCCAGTATAATTGTCGGAGGAAACCATCATATCACGTACAACTTCAACATTAAAGTCACGACACTTTTTGTGGACCGGAGTAGCATGTTTGCCTTGATCTTGTTTTAGATTCGGTATAGCTCTTCTTCCCTAGTAGACCCTAGGTTTATCGAACCGGAAAGTGAAAATGCTTAATTAAGGTGACATGTGCGAGTGTTTGTTGTACTAGCTCTTTTTATTCCTCATATCATTATTTAGTTCAATGTAGAGTTTAAGATAGAAATAGTATATAGCAAAGGGTTCACCTACAACTACTATGCTCGACGATCTCGAGGTAAACCGCAAGATCGCCTATGGTGGGTGGATGATGATGGTGCCGTTGGCACTTGTCCGTGTGAACTGGTTGACTCGTTTGTCGGTCTCCAACCCCTTATAAACGAAGAGAGTTAGGGCTACAGGGTATGGATCGAGGCCTTGGTGTTGTGTGCCTATGCTAAAACCTTATCAAGATATGCTAGATCAGATCTAAGTTGGTTTACAACAAGTATCCCGCTAATTAACTCTGGCGTTCGTTGATCTTGGCGTGGCTTGTACTCCAAGGTGGTGCACTCGGGCCCCCGCATAGGGTTCGAACCCTTGAGGTGGGACACTCTTTCCCAAGTGGTCCATGCTGCTTGGTCATGGGCCTAATGGGGACCTATGACCTCCACACAATGGTATCCTGGATATTTTGAAGCAAGTAATGTTTGATTTTTCCTATATTCCAACATGACGAGACGTCATGGTCTTCCATGTACGCCGAGTCCCAGTGCTAGACCGCTTTAGGTTTGTTGGGCCTCATTCTACCCCATGGAGTATCTAGCTCCCATGATGTCGACAATCGCCGCAATCCACGCCCTCGGGATAGAGAGGCTCGAAGAAGAATTTATTCGCCATGTTAGAGCTATTGCCGCCATCGACGAAGTACCACCGTAAAGCCCCACTAAGAGTCCCTCAACTAGAACTCCATCTAGTAGACGGTGAACTCCCCGCAATCCCACACTAGTGAAGCCGCCGGAGGAAGAGGGGGTGGCGATCTACCGGTGGAGGAGGTGTGGCGGCGCGGCTGAAGATCTCCTCTCTAGGGTTTTCTGTACCTCACAATTGAAACATACAGTGTTGTGTGGGTAAATACGGAAGTTCACATTAGCTCCCGAGCTCATATGCTTCTGATAGAATAAACAAAATTTTGAAAATAGTAAAACATTTTTAAAGTTCTGAAAAATTTGGAGATAAACATATACAAATGTTTTTAAGTGACAAGTTTCATGTTGAATTGACACTTGGTCTGTTCTGTGAAAAAAGACAAATCAATGGCCAAAATGGGATTTAAATAACTTTTTTATGGCACTGATTTTGTTATTTTTTATTGGGTGGGGGAGAGGTTTTTTTTGTCACGAATAGACTACTCGTAGATGATTACAAGTAGAATAAACTCTAAATATTTTACTCCCTCCGATCGGAAATTATTGGCATAGATTAGTCAAAATATGTATGTATCTACACACAAAAAATCCCCCCCCCCCCCCCCCCAACCACACACATTTAAGAATCTACCCATCAGCAGACGCGCAAACGTGTTGTAGGAACAGGAAGTGGTGGCAGAAGCCGGTGAAGCGCAGCCCGATCCAGTTGCCGGCGACCCGTGCCCGTGGCCCGTGGGGAGTAGCCTGTGTGTCAGCTACCTAGCGTGGCGGGCGTCGTAGCCTGTGTGTCAGTGCGTGCCGCCGCCGGCTGGCGCTGGCATTCGGAGGACTCGGGATTTGCCTCCTGACTCCTGGACCGTCGGTAGCTCGCCGGGCCGGCCGGTCGGTGGCGACCCCGTGCAGTGCATCAGTGATGACCGGCGACCTATCCTCTCCCTCTGGTACCGGAATACGTCGCCTGCCGCAGATGTATACACGCACGTAAGGCGCCGCGTACATCGCATGTGCCTGTTCAGTGCGTACATGTAAAGCTAACTACACGAAAACAAAAAGTGGGTGTGTCGGTACATACATCCAGAAAAGTCAAACAATCTTCCCTACAATCTTCGAGTAGAGTACGTGCGTGCGTGTATAGTAGGACGAGAATCATGGCACATGGCTACGGCCCCCTTCTTTTCAGCTTATTTTCCAGATTCTCCCAGAAGCTACCCTCCATCAGCTTCTCTCAGAATCTCGTTTTTTAAATTTGTTTAAACTTCTAAATAAGTATTGGAAGACAAATTTAGAAGTTTAAACAAATTTAAAAAACGAGATTCTGGGAGAAGCTGATGGAGGGTAGCTTCTGGAAGAATCTGCAAAATAAGCTGAAAAGAAGGGGGCCTACATAGGTGGAGGGACAAGCTAGCTAGCCTCGGCGTCCGACCGATCGATCGCACAGCCATGACGGTCCACCGCTAGTTTATTTAAGAGTTATTTGCACTGGTGGTCACACAACTCGACAGCTATGTGCACTTAAGTCACACAACTGGATAACTGAATTTTTTGGTCACACAACTCGTCATCTGGTGCACTTAAGTCACTGACCCCACCTGTCAGGCCGTTTTCCGTTGAAGTTGATGCTGACTGGACACGTAATTTTGCAAAAAACCCCCTGTATTTTTGTACATTTGCAAAAACCCCCTGTATTTTTTTCAAAAAAACCCCTGAATTTTTTAAATGTCCAAAAATACAGGGGTTTTTTTTTGCAAATGTACAAAAATACAGGGGGGTTTTTGCAAGATTACGTGTCCAGTCAGCATCAACTTCAACGGAAAACGGCCTGACAGGTGGGGTCAGTGACTTAAGTGCACCAGATGACGAGTTGTGTGACCAAAAAATTCAGTTATCCAGTTGTGTGACTTAAGTGCACATAGCTGTCGAGTTGTGTGACCACCAGTGCAAATAACTCTTTATTTAAGCCGTGTCCTTCCAAAAACGGTTCAATTGGTGGACAGCGAAGGCCTCACATGCATGGGGTCTGCTGATCACATGTTTTGTACCCACTTGCACCCTCGTCCACACAATTTATCGACGCATTCATGCGTGAATATGCGCAGATATCGATCTTTATTGCAAAAAGAACGTGCCGGAGTTCATCGCCGCCGCAGTAGAAATACGCGTTGGTCGGAGCGAGTGACGAGCGACGTCCGCATCCCGCCGCCGATGGTGGTGGCGTTGCGCGCATAAAGCGGTGGTCGAAAAGGAGACAACGGGTCATGCGTTCTGCGCGAGACCGTACAGTCCAGGCTTGTGAACCCGCTGCCCTTTTTCCCGCTTGGGCATCATGCTGCCGGCCGATTGTGCCTTTTTCAGCTGAATCAGGTGTGTGTGTGTGTGTTTGTTTTAAGTTTGTTCACAGCAACCAACCCCCGTCGTCAGCCCGTCACAGTGACCCATCACAGTGCCATCATACAATACAAGACATTTTTACAATTCCTACTACTACTAGTTGCAGCATTGTTAACTGTAAACTAATAAGCGGTTCATAGTCGGACCTTGGACCGACCCCGACCCCCGCTACAGTGAGGTCGGGCGATTTTCTGAGCGAACTCGCTAGAACCACCTCGCCGCCGCAAGATCCGGCCGATTCCCCGCCTCCGCCGGCCGCTTCGGCGGCGGGAGGTTGGGGAATTGCCGGATCCGGGCGTGTATATAGTGTAGGCTCTAGTGGTTGGGTGGCCGGCGGCGTGAAGGAGACGGTGGCGCTGTCGGTGTGGCCTTTTGCGGAGGCGGTCGTCTTCTCCGGTGGTGGTGCCCTGCGGGGCGCGGCCGCGGATCTGCCTCCTCTTGGCGCTCGCGGCTCGGTGGAGCTGTGGGGTGCCTCTACCCTGAACCGGAGATCGTGGAGCGGCGGATCCGGTGAGGAACTTTTGAAGGTGAAGGTGATGATGAACCAGATCGAGGACGGCGACGATGAGGTTAGGTGGAGGTTCTTTCGAGCCGAGTTCCGTGACTTCCCGTCCGCCTGGGGTCTCCGTCCGTGTCCAAGGCATCTGTGGAGGAGCGGCGGCGGCGCGCCGCGGTACGTCTTCTTCGTCGACGGCGTCTTCAACGTCACTCAGGACTTGTGCGTAATTTTTGTGTTTCGTAGGGTTCGTTCTGTGTGATTCTGGTTCTGTATCACTTGATCTTTCTAGCAAAAAAAAAAAACTAATAAGCGGTTCTGTTCATTACGCACTCGTCTAAACCATAGTTTTTGTACTAACATGTAATGGATTCTCCGATGACTCCATTATTGCTGGAGTAGTAGTAGCTAGCCCCTACAGTAGACGCCAGACCAACGAACACATTTTTGCTCCCCCTTGTCACGGTCTGCTGCCCAAGCAAGTAACGAAGAAATGTAGCCGAGCACAAGCACAAACCACAAAGCACAACTGCCAACGCAGCAACGCCTCTCTCTCTCAGGTCCCTGAACTGCTGCAGCTCGCCTGCATCAGACACCTCTCTCCTTTTTAACCTTTGCCCCACACTCTCTCACACACAAAAAAAACTTTGTCCCATATTCTTCCTCCCTTTCTTCCTTCCGCCTCGCTGGTATTCTAGCATTTGCTTCACTGCCATCTCTGGCATTTGTCCCACGTCGCGGGCGAATGCTAGCTGTTCTACCTAATCCTAGTTCTTGCCATCTGCTTGCTTGATCTGACAGTCTTCTTCCTCTGTGACTCCAATGGCTGGGAGCTTTGAAGGAAGGATGCCAACTAGAGGCGTTGAGCAGGTCTGTAAAAGAATCTTTTTTCTTCTCATTTCTTGCTGCTACGCATCGTCTCCAGAATTTATTCGACACCCATTTCTTAGGATTCTAAGTTAATTCATTAGAAGTCCTGGTACGATTCATCCGGATTTGCTCTTTTCCCCTGCTTTGTCTGGTCTTCCACCGCTCTTTATTAGGATCTTTGTTTCTGGGGGTGGGGTAATGAGAATGCGTTCATCTAGTTACTTCAAAGCTGGTCGGATTCTTGAATTTATCACCCGCTATTTCCACATTCGAGAGTAGGACGAGCCAAGAATGCGATCTGATTCTGATGGTTTTGTTCTCTGTATTATCCAGGCCATTGTTGCTCTGAAGAAGGGCGCGAATCTCCTGAAATGCGGCAAGAGAGGGAAGCCCAAGTTCTGCCCCTTCAGACTCTCTTCTGTGAGTACTTCTGCTATCTCCTGATGTATAAAGTGGAGGCTCTATATTAGGGAGCAGGGATTTTGTAGGCCCATTGGAGACTTCAGTGCAACTACAAAAGTATTAATGTATTATGCAGTACTAATTAGTAGTTACCCTCAGTCTGCTCATTTTGACAGTAGTGTTTGCAGCTAAAACCATCTGAAGTGCACAAATTTCTCAGTGTCATTGCACTTTTCATGAGTTTCACAGGCAACTAATTCATGGTTGAAATACTTGTCTGCACTGCAACTAAGAGTTAGCTACTACTGAATACTGATCCATCTTTCAGTCATGACAAAGCATGTTTCCTCCTTTTGTAGGATGAGAATACATTGATATGGTACTCGAAAGACAGGGAAAAACGTGTGAGCTTGAATACTGTGTCATCTGTAATTCTTGGACAAAAGACGGTACGCAATTCCTCCCACCTGAAAAAATTATTATGTTCGCTAGCCATCGCACATATTGTTTCTAATGACTTCAGAGTTATACAGACAAATTTTCAGCGTCTGCGTTGGCCTGAGAAGGAACATCAGTCCTTGTCCCTGATATACAGAAATGGCGAGCGCTCACTCGACTTGGTATATCTCTTGCTGGATATTATGTCAGTTCATTTGTAACAAAATTTCAGTGTCCATTGTTCCTCACTAGTATCACGTCCTCTGAAAATCATCTTGACCCAGATCTGCAGAGACAGAGATCAGGCTGAATGCTGGCATCTTGGCTTAACAGCCTTAATATCATGTCCTTCTAGTCCAGTTTCATCAGTTGGGTCAAGGAGCAGTAGGCAGATGGCTAGCTGCACAAGTACACCCCGTAGCTATGTTCAGCGAAAGAGCAAGCTATCAGCTGTGCATGACACACCAAGGCACAGACAGGTTAGTTCTAGAACTTACATGATGCTGTCAAAGTGAGCCTTATTTTCGTTTCAGAAAATTCCATATGACAAAGTATATCTGGTTGTATTTTGGCTGGCCTATCTGAACTTTAGGTTCAGATCATGGTCAAACAGAATATTCTTTGGTTCTACAGAGTTGTATCAATTTCAACAAACAATTATTAGGCTTGTCTCTAAACTCTGTTTTTTGACGAGTGACATATTTAAGTTGTTCATGTGCTTAAGTATGTAAGCATTGCTGATCCATGGATTTGTTATGAAATGCTATATGTTCTAAGTAACATTGTAATGTCTTCGCGGTAGTGATCCTTCTTTCAATGAATTTCTTCTTGAAGGTATACCCATCTACTGTGAGTCCCAAAATGACACAGAAAGATTTCTTTGGTGGTTATCTGGATTGTTCGGAAGCCTTAATTTACCAAAGACAGCGAACGTTTGCTGACATGGACTCTTATCTGGAGAGGCTTACTCCCAAGGTGGCAAATCCGGTCAGACATGGGCTGAAGGATATTTTGGTTGCTAACAAACATAAGACACAGATAGTTGCTCACACACCTCAAATGAGAACATTTGAAGGGCCTCGGACAGCATGCCGATTGGATTCTCTGAAGGATGTTTTCCTCTGGGGCGATGTTCTTGGCAGTATGTTTGGCAGTGAAGATATTCCGAAGGCCCTCCCAAGGTTGGTGGGATCAACCAAAATGCTTGATGTACAGAGCATTTCTTGTGGGGAGAATCGTGCGGCCATAATCACTAAGCAAGGGGAGGTCTTCTCCTGGGGCAAGGAGAGTAGTGGGAGACTGGGACACAAAGTAACTGGCAACGTCTCATGTCCCAGAATAGTTGAGTCTCTTGCTTCTGTACATGTCAAGGCTGTTGCATTTGGATCAAAGCACACCTGTGCAGTCACAGTTTCTGGCGAACTTTTTGAGTGGGGTGAAGGAGCTCATAGCTTGGCTTTGTTGAATAATGGATGTGGAAAGAACCAATGGTTTCCCCATAAATTATTTGGTCCTATGGACAACATTTCTGTGTCAAAAATTGCTTGTGGCGAGTGGCACACAGCTGTTATAACATCTTCCGGTCAGCTATTCACATATGGCGATGGAACATTTGGTGTTCTTGGGCATGGTGATACCCAAGGAATTGCTAGACCAAAAGAAGTAGAGTCCTTAAAAGGGTTAAGAGTGAAATCTGTGGCATGCGGGCCCTGGCATACAGCTGCCATTGTTGAAGTAGCGAGCAGTTTCAAGTGCAACACTGTAAGTGGCAATCTGTTCACATGGGGTGACGCAGATAAAGGGAAGTTGGGTCACGCTGACAAAAAAATGAAGCTTGTACCAACATGCGTCGAGTCGCTCGCCAGTTATGATTTTCATCAGGTATCCTGCGGGATGGCTCTGACTGTTGGACTTACATCTACTGGTGTGGTATTTACTATCGGAAGTTCCAAGCATGGACAATTAGGGAACCCACAAACAGATGGTGAATCTGTTTGTATTGTTGAAGGAATACTTAAGACTGAGTTTGTTACAGTCATATCATCTGGTTCTTCCCACGTTGCGGTGTTGACTATGAACGGAAAGGTTTTTACATGGGGTAAAGGTGCGGACGGACAACTTGGTTTGGGTGACTATGATAATAGAAGCTCTCCTACTTTAGTAGAGGCATTAGAAGGTAGGCATGTTCAAAGTATAGCTTGTGGCTCCAATTATAGTGCCGCAATATGTTTGCATAAGGGTGTCTCAATGAAGGACCAACCCATATGCAGTGGATGCAAGCTGCCTTTTAGTTTTACTAGAAAGAAGCACAACTGTTATAACTGTGGTTCCATGTTCTGCAATTCCTGCAGTAGTAACAAGATCACAAATGCAGCAGTTGCGCCTGATAAGAACAGAAGGTATCGTGTCTGTGATTTGTGTTTCCGTCAGCTAGAGAAAGTCTTAAATTCCAGCAAAGTCAAGCTACAACCAAAGATCAGCAAAGGAGAAATGTTTAAAGCAGAAATAAAGGCATATACACCAAAGCTGTCACGTTTATTCAAGGAAGCAAACCTCATTGTAGAAAAGGTGGCTTTAGTACAAGGTCCCAATCAGAGAAATGTGGACTCTGCCGTTCCAATTCAAGTACAAACTCAAAGATGGGGGCAAGTTGAGTGCCCTGCTCAATTCGTATCTGCACAAGACATTTTCCAACATCAGCGGATTTCGAATAGTGAGATGTGTGGTGTCTCCTTTTCGCAAAGAATGCATGACTCTGTAGGGCTGAAGGCTGGTAACTATTTGCGACGGTCTACTGATAGCCAGAGAGAGGAATTTAATATGATGAATACAATACTCACAGAGGAAATAAAGCAGCTTCGTTCACAGGTAATTCATTTAGTTTTGGTCAACAAATAAAATTTTCCCTCTTTGAGAACTGAAGAAAGCTGATCTTCTTGTTGCTGTTCATGCAGGTGACTGCTCTTGCAGAACAATGCCAGCAAAAAAGTCTTATAGCTCAAGTGTACAAACAAAAACTTGATGAAACATGGTTAATTGTTAGGGATGAGGCTGCAAAGTGTAAAGCTGCCAAAGATATCATAAAAGTTCTAAGTAATCAGGTATGAGCTTCACGTAATCTCGTCACACTGTATTGTTAGTATATTTTTCAGTAACAACGAACTAATATACTCCCCTTGTTCGGCTGTTATAAACTATAGTGCAAAGCCTTGTCAGAGAAACTCTCAGTTGGCCAGCAATGTGAAAACTCAAAGATCACACCTAATAGCATCCCGGGACAAGCACCGTCACCATATGCCGCTATACCAGCAAATGGATCATTCAGTCATCAGAATATCAACAGAACATTTGACAGTGATGGATATACCACGGAAGCAGAGTCGTCGCCGCTCCAATCGACGGTGTGATCGAGCAGGTCGAACGAGGAGTATATGTCACACTTGCTGTATCCCCGGGAGGAAAGAAAGACATAAGGAGAATGAGATTCAGGTGAATCCTATAAGGCCTCGCTGGTTGCTGTTCCTGATTATTTGTCGTCTTTTTTTAAATTTATTGTCTGTCGTTTTACTTGTGCGATAACCTGGGTTCTTGGTTGTGCAGTCGAAAGCATTTTGGCGAGAGGGAAGCTCAGAGTTGGTGGGAAGAGAACCGGAGCAGGGTATATGCGAAGTATGGCATTGAGCAAGTGGCATCACCGCCTCTGAACCACCTTTAGCGGTGACCGGCAAACGTACTGTACAGGGCTAACCGGTGGTACTGATATCAACCTGGGCAATCTGCACACGTTAACAGACAGTCTTCAGCAATTTGGCCCGTAGAACGAAGCAGATGGAGTTTTGTAAGCTACCTAGCGATCTAATCGACCTTTTGTTTTGTACAATGGGCAGTTAAACCCTACTGTACATATGGTTCCAATAGGATGAACCTGATCGGCACTATGGTATCGACCTTTAAACCCTATATCTTTGATGCTGATGAGATGAATGAACGATGTTCATTGTTGCTCTTCCTGATTGTGATGCCAATGTCACAATGATCAAACCTGACGGAGGAGGGCAAGGGCGCACGGGATAAATGTACGTACAAAACTAGGCTCATTCCCATCTGCTAGCCTTTGATTTTCCTTTTAAGTCTAGCCTTTGATCCTTCGTTTCATCTTATTCAGAAAAAAAAAGGTACAGGAAGGCTTGTAGTATCCTCTTCTGTTCTGACTCGTCACGCCATGGAAATTTTGCGGGTAGAGCACATATGAGAGAATCCAACAGGTCTGAAGTTCTGAACTTTCATCCGCGCGTTGCTTGCAGAACAAAGGCTGTAACAGCCAGTGCCCTCTAATTCCATTTTTTTAGTACGTCGCCGCATTCAGTACAACAAGTAAATCAGTACAACAAGTAGAAATACAAGTCTATTTTGCAAAAAAATAAATAGAAATACAAGTCTTCAGTTATTCAGGCATGTTTAGCATTCTGGAACGAACAAGGCCTTGCAGCATCCCGTGTCCTGAACTGTGTAGCCAGGGCCAAATGGATTGTGAAGCCAGTTCAATTAGGACATTCTGTGGGTAAAACACAGTACGAGAGAATCCATCCGGTGTGAAGTTCTGGATTTTCATCCGTGTAATTGCTTAACAGCCAGTTCCCGCTGATTCCATTTGTACATCACAACATTTAGCACAAGAAGTACTAGAATACAAGTCTTCAGTTTTTCAGGCATGTTTAACATTCTGCAAGTAGGGCGTCGGTGCTCAGTTCATTCATCAAAAACATACACTGCAATGAAGAAGACCTTGGGGCACTCTCTGGTTCTGCTGCCATGTCATTTGTTTTACAGATAAAGAGCTCTATAATTTACATCAATTTGATCCTACTACAACTATACCAAAATATAGGTCACCATTGATCGATGGGGCAAAATTACATACACCCAATGTGGAGGTATGAAAACACAGGAGGGGCAGCTGTTCTTCCATTGGTGTAAGACCAGTGTGGTTTTCATCTGCCTTTGTGCAGTACATCAGTTCAAGTCATCTGTGCTTTCATCATCATCTATCTATAGTAGCACTGAGATAGTGAGAACTTCTTACAAGCACAATCTCGTCATCTCACCATCTGCCTCCTCGCTGGGGGCCTGAGGCTGCAGCACCTTGCTCTCTGCTGCGCACCGCTTGTATGGCATGAAACCTCGTTGGTGGATGGAACTTGGGCTCACAAACTTTCTGAAACCCACAGAAGGCGCCATTTTCTTGTCACCGCCGTTCGCTTCTGTAGATGATTCTTCAGAGTTACGAGTTACTGTTTCAGGCACACTGGTGGAGGTTGAGTTTGATTCTGCCAGTGATGCTTCCCTCTGCGTAAGCTTGTCCTCAGCTTCAGAAGTTTGGTGCTGACCCTGTTGATCTGAAGTTACCCCCTTGGGGTTCGACGACATGGGGCAAGGCACACTTCCACCATTGTAGCTGAAGAAAACCGCCCCCTGAGGAACATAATACATACACTGTTGTGCGTTTGCCATCCATGGGCTCAATGTGTTTGCTTCTGGGGTACCATGGGAAGAGAAGTTCTCAACTCCACTAGTGGGTGTCTCAGCCGAAGTATCCAGTTCCATATCTGTGGAAGTTTGCAGGTTACGCTGACGTGAATCATTCACCGCAACCGTCTTCCCGAAAAGCTTAATGAGTGGAGCGTCGGATGTGTCACACACCACTTCTTCTGAAGTACTAATGCCCTTGGCTTCCTGAAATACATAATCAAGAAATTCATCAGAATTAAGAACTTTAACAGTTGTGTCACAACTAGATCATATCGTCAAGCAACAAAATCACTGTCAATACTAGGTGTTTTAGTAACTAATAAACCTGCAAGAATTTTTTATCTATCAGATACCAAGATCACTGTCAATAATCAGTGTTACTATCGTGCTGATATCGGGTACCTATCCTAGGAAGATACAAAGAAGATATGCTTATCAGGCCGCTAAGATTTAGTACCTGTACATCATCGGTTGGTGGCACTTGCACAGCTGCCTCAGAGGTTCCTACGCTTGGCGTGGGGCATCTCTCTTCAATGTCAATCGTCGACGTGTCACTGTCGGAGCAGTCGGAGCCTATCTGCGACGCGGTCACCACAGACGTCGGCGAGCCGTTCCCCTGCTCGCACATGGACCGCATCTGCAGCCCAGGCTTCTCGAGCCGCGGGAGCGCAAGCTTCCCCGGCGCGCTCCTCTGGTTGCACGGGTACGGGTGCACCGACTTCCTTTTGGGCCGCGGCGGCGGGATCTGAATCGGCGCCTCACCGGAGGAGCTCTTGCCGCTGTCGCCGGACGATTCCCTGACGACCTTGGTGAAGAACTTCTGCGCGTGGCTCCTGATCTGCACCGCTGTCTTGGTGCCTATGTGCTCTGCAGTTGTGGAAACATTCCGTTGTCAGATAAAAGGCCTAGTTTACTCGGACGCTACGGGAACTTGTTGCTGGGGGACACGACGTACCTTGTATGCGGCGCCAGGCGCGGCCATGGAGCTGCATGGCTTCGAGGAAGAGCTTGTGCTCCTCCTCGGTCCACTTCTCCCGCTGCTTGGTTATCATGTACGGCTTCCGCGCCTTGGGGAGTCGCGCTTCGGCTAGCGCGTCCATGTCGCTGGGATTCAGGGGGATCCTGAGATCTCCCATGGTGTTTTGATGATCATCACTCGTGTTGGTTTCCTGAAGGAGGAGAAGGAGACGATTTCGTTAAGACTCAGTTTCAAGGTGAAGAAGTAAGATTTGAGCATCAATTTTGGGATTGGTCTTTTTAGTCAATAAACTGTTACTACAAAATAAAGATATTTTTGCACAAATATCTATCATGCAAATTTCCGTTTGGGGCTGAAGCAAAGCAAAGCTTCCATGGACATGCTTTACTCCGAGGCACAAATCCACCAAACTTATCAAGAGGAACACAGACGAACAAGAAGATAACCGATTAATTACCTGAAAGCGAGCCATATCTTCTAGATCGAGGTACCGGCGAAGCCAGATCTCACAGCAACGAGCAAGAACGGAAACAAGCTACCAATCTCTTTTTTCTCACAAGAGCTGCTTGCTGAGGCAGAGGAGAGAGGAGAGCTGGGAAGAGCCGAAGAAATGAGGCGTGCGTTGAAGGGGAAGGGGAGAGGGGAGGAGAAGAAAAAGGGCGAGGGCGAGGGCGGGGCGCCACGTCGGAGGGGATTTTTCCTCGCTTTACGCTTTTCGCCGGTGCGCTTTTCTGACCCGCGCAAATATCGTAGCGCAAAAATTCCGCTAGCCGCTCGATTCTTGTGGCTCTCGCTTGCTTGTTTGGTAGTGGGATGGGAGCTAGCGGGTCACAGCTGGATCGTGTGCTACGTGGTAAACCCATGTGCTTTCGTGGGGTTGCACGAAACGAAATGCATGAATGGGTGTTCCTGTTCGTTCTATCCGGTTCTTTTTCGCTTTTGGAGTGCCGTGTGCGCCTGTTTTACCGACACGTTTGATGGGTAATCTAGGCCATCTCGTACTTTGCTGCTCCGTAAAAAGATAGATGTACCAACAACTTAGGCGTTTAAAACTTTTCCGGTTTAGGCTTGCTAATTGCGGAATAAAACTAGGTGTTTAAATTAACAAGCCAACAAGCTAAATAAATTAGGCTCACCTATGTGCACCAACAACTTATGCTAAGCAAGACAACTAACAAGGTGATAGCAAGATATGATACTTCAAGCTCGAAGGCTATCACAATGTAAAGTGCATAAGTAAAGAGCTCGGGTATAGAAATAACCGAGGCACGTGGAGACGACGATGTATTCCCGAGTTCCTCCTTTTTAGGGGAGTACGTCTCGTTGGAGGGGTGTGAGTATCAAACTCAAGATGCCACAAAAGGCCTCACCCTATACTCCGATGAACCTCGCACAAAAGCTCGGTTCACCTTCCACTATTGATTTCCTTTTGGGCGGAAATCGAGTCCCTTACAACAAACTTGAGGCACAACCCACAAAAGGATTGGGAGCTCCCAAGCGGCCACAAAAGGCCTTGCAACGCCACAAAAGGCGTCACTCGCCACAAAAGGCGTTGACCACAAAAGGTCACAAGAACACCGTCTAGGGTCCAACGACCCAAGAGTAACAAGCTCACAATCTTCACTTCCACGAATCCTCGTGGAGAGAGCAAACCTATGCACAAAAGCAAAGGCAAACCTATGAACAAAAGCAAAGGCAAGAACATAAGAAGTGCTCAAGTCCTTCACTCCCAAATCCCACCAAAAGCAACAAATGCTTGTGGGGGGAGAAGAGAGGAAGAACAAAGAAGAACACAACAAATGGAACTTCAAGAACTAGATCGAAAGGGTTCCACTCACTTAGAGGAGAAACGTCTCGGTGGAAATGTAGATCTAGGTCTTCTCCTCCAATCCTCCAAAGATCAACGAGTTTGGGTGGAGGGATTGGGAGATCTTGTAGTTTTGAGCTTTGCAACAATGGAGGAGAGAGAAAAACGAGCTCAAGAAGATTGGGGAACCGTTGGGGAAGAAAGCCCCTTAAATAGGTTCCCCCAAAAAGGAGCCGTTGGCTGCTCCAGCCCAGCCAGCGGTAGTACCGCTGCGCCGGGCGGTACTACCGCTGGCGCCTCCTGCGCTGCGGTCAAAACAGGCGCAGAACGCGCCCTTCAGCCCGAGCCGGCGGTACTGCCGCACATGGGCCCCAGAGGCCACATTTGGCGGTAGTGCGGGCGGCACTACCGCCGCTTCGGGCTGCGCAAGAAACCCCGAGCGGTACTACCGCTGGCAGTGCCGCTGCCAGTACCGCACATTGCGTCCGAAGATGAATCTCGGCGGTACTGGGAGCGGTACTGCCGCTGAGGCTTCCCAGCCCAGGGCCAGCGGTACTACCGCCCGAAACGGCGGTACTACCGCTGACAGGATTTCATCCTGAAACCTGAACTGCGATAACTTTCTCATATGAACTCCAAATGAGATGAATCCAATTGCGTTGAAATATTAAGGGTCACAAATATGGAGGAGATGTCACACATGGGAGGTGTGGATCCTATCTCGAGGTGGACCGATAATATTTCCAAAGCCGAGAATGCAAACAAGTTTTCATCCGGACTCCGTTTTCGATGATCTTGGGCTTGCTCCGAAGATAATCACAAGCACTACAAGATCATGCATATACACATCATAGTCCATCATGTGAGGAGGATAACACAAGAGGAGAGTTTGACCTCTCTACAAAAGACGAACCGGTAAAACCTCCAATATCAAAAACATCAGAAGATATTCAAATGAAATCCGTTCTTGATGAACTAGAGCTTGGTATGGAGATGAACACAAGCTCTAAATTCTCACATGGATAAAGGCCAAATAAGAACCAAGAAAGATGATGATGCCAAATATGCAAAGGTTTGAGCTCTCCACAAAGATGCGATCAAGTTACTCACTTGAGAGCCCCTCTTGATAGTACGGCATCTATCCTATAACCCGGTCTCCCACTAACACCATGAGACCGGTAAAATAGAAACCCTATCAAGATCATACCTTTGCCTTGCGCATTCCACTTGAGCTAGATGATGACGATCTTGATCTCTTCAAGTGGACCACTTTTCTTGATTTGCGCCTGCTAGCTCATGCTTGATGAAGACATCTTCAAATGCTCCCCCATACACCATTATGGGAGAGCCTCGCTAATCTCCGTCTTCATGTATCCACTTGCGCTTCATATACTTCTCTTGATATAGATGATGGCTTGGAGATAAACATGAAGTTCACTTAATCTTCTTTTCCAAGCCATGCTTGCAATAAGCTCATCTCTACACATGACCATTCTTCATATATAAATCCTTGGATAGAACCTTGGTCATCATATACTCTTCTAGAGTCCAACACATGAACTCCAAACTTCTTCATGGACTCGATCTATAAAGATATCTCAATGCAAACATTAGTCCATAGAGATTGTCATTAATTACCAAAACCACACATGGGGCAACACATGCTCTTTCAGAAATAAAACATATCTCTGCGGGAATGCTCTGCCTAAACCACCACTATCTTTTCTCGACATCCAAACAAACGAAAGTAAGCGCAAGATCACAATGATTATTACAGTCCAATCTTTTTTTCCAAAACACTTTATATGCCATCTACAACTATTCCAGGTTTTTGTCAGCACAATAAAGACAACCTCATCACTCCAATCTTCTTACCATGGGAGCCCAACATTTACTATTGTTAAAGAAATCAGATGCCACCATCAACAACAATTTGGCCCCGTAACCTATCGATCTTTGGAACTTTTTCTTCTGCAAAATATCCCAAGAAAGCAACAACTAAGAGATACTACGCTATTAGGATCAGCAAGATATACACGCGGGAAGCAAACTTTGTTACAGATTTTCCATAGCCCCCACAAAGCCGCAGAACCCGAGATATGCCTCAATCTGCCTCACCCCATTCCCCTTAAACGATAAAATCCAATCATACAACCCATCAATCTTACTAGGCATATTTTTCCACAATCTAGAGCACAAGAAACGACGTTCCAAACTTCACTGTTATGAATGTTAATTGTCAGGCTTACAATGTTCATACAAATAATAGATTTTAAATTTCTAGCACTTTCCAAATCTGCTTAGAAAATGAACATGGTATCGTCTGCGTATTGCAACATAACTAAACCATCAACAATCGGATTAGAAACAACATTACAAATTTAGCATGCTCTCGTGCCCTCGTAAATAAAAAAAATCAGCACATCGACCGCTAGATTAAACAAAATAGGTGAAATGTGGTCACCTTGTCGAACCCCCTCTAAATTTTAAACTAGGTACATATCTGATCATTAATCATTACTGCAGCTTTGCCATGAGTCACCACATCCATGACCCAACTAGAAACTTTTCGGGAAACCCTTTCATTTTTAAAGACTTGTAAAAGCAAATTCTTATCCAGCATTATCGTAGGCTTTCTCAAAGTTTGCTTTAAAAATAACAGCCGACTTTGATTTATGAAGTTCATGCAAGGTCTCATGTAACAGAGCAACCTGGTCTAAAATATATTTGCCTGAATAAAAGCAATTTGCACTAATGACACAAACTTATCAGCTACCCTATTTAAGCTATTTTTCAAGACCTGAGTAAACAGTTTAAATATTACATTTAACTTATTGGTTTTAGAATCGGATACTTGATAAGTTTGGTTCCTTGCATAAGGTGCGGAGCTTAGATATTTGGCTCTTGTTCTGTCACAAGATGAACACGGTGCAGAGCTTAGATATTTGCCTCTTTGTTTTGTGACATGATAAAGCGCGAGGGATGGAAATATCAACTTCTGACCCAGAACAAGCAAAAACCAAAAGCGCAACCGAAGAGGAATATCTCCCCCTTCCGAAATATCCTGGAGCTGGATCTGGGACGAAATATCTCGGAGGTCGATCGATTTGGTAAGAAGAAATATCTCTTCTTCAGCCTGCAACTGTAATTCTGAACAGATATTCGGCCCCGCCTAACAAATATCATGGGACGCTGCCTGCTTCGCTGCTCGGATAGATCAGATAGAAAAAGCGCAGCGGTGGCGGGCCCCACGGGGCTCTCGCTTTTTCGACACGTCAAATCTATCATACGAAGCCATCCCACGTGAAACCCCCGCTGTCTGTTGCGCTTTTTCCTCCTCGGATTGGGACAGGGCGCTCCTCCTCCACATGTTGGCCGAGTCCGGGTTGGCTGGCACCGAAATTTTTCCCAGCCACATGCTTCCGTCTCCACCGAGAAGTTTGTGGGCGAGATGAGATGTGACCGGGCGGGCCCGCAAGCCAGACGCGCGACGCCAAATCTGTCGCTCGGGTTTTCTCGTGCGGAGTGTAGAGTTGGGTGACGCTGTGTCGTCCAGATGGTGGTGGCATGTGGCACATATCCAGGGATTATCCGTTGCCGTCATCAGCTTCACCAATGCTTTGTCTCGCCGGAGCAAACGGCATGGTTAGATCTGACTGGAATTGTTAACGTCCGCATGCAGTCTCCAGTACACAGGTAAAAAAAAAAAAGGATAAACTCAGGGCCAAAACTGAAATCTCTCTTTTACTCGTCGATCCAATATAAGAGAGGTGAAGAGAAGGCAAATCAACCTAGGTGACACCTTCCCTCCCTTGCATGCCCAGAGTCCGCCAAAAAAGACGGCCAAATTGACCGTCCCTTCGAGGTATGGATGTGTTGGAATTTGGTGGACTTGTATTTGGGCCACAGCTTAAAGCATAACTAAATTCTAAAATTCTACGCGACCATGGCGACGGGGGTGAACTGCCGACGCCGCCGGCTTGATCTCCCTCCACTGGCGACCGCTCTCTGTACCGCGACCAGATCCGAGCTCCTCTCCGCGTCCTCTTTCCACCCCGAGGTCCAGCACCGGCTCTCGAGAGCGCAGCGGCCCCCAACCATCCTCGTCGGCCGTCAATGGCGGGCGGCTGACCGCCATGGCTGTGCAAGAATTGGAGGCTGCCCTCAGCAAGATGGCTGCGCGCGGGTCGCTGCCGGCTGCTCCGGCACCGTCCGCCGCCTCCGCCGTCGCGTCGGGGGCACCTTCCTCTCCGCCTCCCGTGCGCACCATGGTTTCGGCCACCTCTCCAGCTGAGCTTGGCATCGACCTGCCGCATGCAGTGGGCTGCTCCGGGCCCATGGCCATGGTCTCTCCGGCGCCGCCTGCTGCAGCCCGCTTCCTCGCCGACCCGCTGGCCGCGGCCACCCTTGTGCGCCGCAGGTCCGACCCGGGGATTCAAGGTCGGTTGGCCCGAGCTCGCGTCTCCCGCTCTAAGCCTGCGACGGTGGCTCCTCCGACGGCGCCGTCCTCTGAAACCACGCTGCCTCCGCCGTGTCTGGATGGGACCCCGCACCCGAGCTCTCGTGACGCCGACGCGGTGAGCTCGGCTCCCTCGTCTACAGAGTTCGTCCCCGAGGCACCTTTGGCCGATCTAGCACCGTCTGGGCCTGTGGCCGTGCTGGCTTCGGCAGCGCCGGCTGCTGCTCCCCCCTGCGTTGCTGAGCCCGGTGTGTACTCTGCTACTGGTGGGCGCGGAGACAACGCGAGGCTTCCCTCGTATGCCGAGGTGGTGGCTTCAGTTCCGGCCGCTCGGGCGTGTGCAAGGAGCGAGGAGGATATTGCCAGGGGATGGCAGAACGTGCCTTCGAGGCGCCGTCCGCGCCGCTCAGCCTTCTCCACGCTGTAATTGGCGCCCCGTCCTCTTCCTGCTTGGCTCAAGGGGAGATGTTGTCGCTGCCTGTTCCCTGCTCATCGTGCTGCAGAGTGTAGAGATCCCATCCGATGCTGCCGTTGCCTCCAATTCGGTCACCGTGCACGTGAGTGCTTCAACCATTGGCAACCTCTCAGCTCCGTGCCAGGCCTCGTCATGCCGTCCCTACCTCGGCGAGCCGCATATCTCCACCAATCTGTCACGAAAGATTGCTGCCATGGAAAGAAGCCCGAAGACCAAGCATTTGAGCCGCTTCGATGTATCACTATGCCACCTCCTCCGACCACGGTTGATGTGCAGTGGCAGTTTGTCTTGGTCGAGCAGGCCAAGCTGCTTCGCTTTGAGCTGCAAGACTGTCTAGCGCGGATAGGGAGTTTTTTGGTGAGATCTGAGACTGCGCTGGGCAGGCCCCCACTTGCACCTGATGTCTCTCCTCCCTCCGAGCCCCATGATGGTTCTGTGGATGATGGGGAAGCATGCCTATATGGCAGTTTCTCGCCTCGTGCCAAGCCTTGTCCATCGCTGCAGACAGACGCCATTGCTACCTCCGAGAGCGAGGGCGTCTTCGGGATCATGGCTCCGGCGATGCAGCTCATGCTCAAGCTACAGGAGTTGTGTGGGGAGCGTGCTCTTCCTTTGTCGATGATGCAGCCGGAGGTGGACTCGCTTGGGATCTCGGAGGTGGCTTTGCCGTCTTCTCTAGCGCCGCTAGAGGGTGATGTTGGCGTCCTCACGCATGAGTCATGCAGTGCCCCGTCTTTGGGTGTCGAGGTTGTTGAGGCGTCTATGGGTGATGAGGTTGATGAGGAAGCACCTAATCCTGAGGCGATGAAGTCCATCCGGTCGCCCTTCTTTGACCGTGAAGGTATGTTGGCACGTATTGACGAGGCGGTCTTTGCGAAAAAACTTGGTGGCTTGCTCGCCTGCTTGGAGGCAGCTAGCCCTGGGTCTGGCAAGGCGATTGCTTGCCTCATAGCAGAGGAGGCTTCTATTGGCAAAATCAAGAAGGTGAAGAAGGCTCTTAGGAGCATAGGCAAGAAGAGTGGCGCCATTGGTAAGGCGCCCATGCCTGCTTAATGGATACTCAGTCTCTTCTTTCACCATCTTCAGTTGACTCGTCTGCGTGGTTTTGGTGGTGCCCGTTGTCTACAACCTTGGTTTCGTTGACGGTTTCTTTGCGAGGAAGGAGTGAGAGGGGTCGTTGTGAGTTATGTTTGTTTGTCGGGTTGACCGTGGAGCCATGGAGTGTCTTTCTTAGCGAGTAGTCCGCATGTGGTCTTTTTGTATCAGTTGTGTGGGCCCCTTGCTGTGGTGTCAGTGTCTGTTGTATGGTTTTCACCCAGTTTCTCCCACAAATAAACCGGGCACATTCTTCTTAATAAATGATAAGGCAAAGCTTTTGCCTTTCCTTTCAAAAAAAAAACTAAATTCTAAAATTCTCATTTGGCACATTCATATATATGGCTGTATATGACTAAAGTTTAGTCGCACATTGCTAGTTAGGAGAGAGCTGCACCACTTTACATAGTGAGCTCTTCAACACTTGTATGAGCATGAGAATATGAGAGCCTCTCGGTGCACTCCTCCTCGCTCCCATGCCTCGACTCGTCATTACGAGCCATGTTCAGGTCTCGGGTTTCAGCCGAGCCGATGCCTATATTTTTGTTGTTCGGGAAAACTTGGTGAGTCATTAACTAATAATTAACGGACGCACTCAGCCGTTTTCGATTCCTTTGAATCGTGCGGCTGTTACCGACTCGATCGTGAGTTACGCCCACGTGACCATATGGCCTACACACGCAACACATGGTCTCTCGTTGTTCCAGTTCTAAACCCTTGCGCCACCGTCTTCCAAATATTCTCCATCCCGTCTTCCGGCATACACACTTGAAAAAATCGATAAATTCAGGGCAAGAGATCTTTCCTTCAGTTCGTCGATCGAATTTCTCCGTACAGTGTTATCAGTTGTTGTTGCAGAGCTCATTCTTAGGTTGTTGCTACAACAGGTCCTTAGCTCCCTACATCGATTGAAACTGCCGTCTCTAGCCCACAAGATTACGATGAATAAGCATGTCTTCTGATCGAATGCATGTATCATCCTCCTATCTAGCTCCTCCTCTCCGGGGTTGTTTAACATCGTTTGGTGACTCCTAATCAGATAGTAGTATAGCGCGATCACGCTCCACTCATTCAACGTGGCCCTAGTCCGGCAATAATTCATCCACAGACCCTTTAATTGCCGTCTTTAGGCGCAAGACAGAGACACTTGCAGCTAATCTTGGGCACCAATTTTTCCCCATCTAGAAGAACGTCGGATGCTTGGATATGCTGGATCGGGCGGCTTAATTATCCTTTGTTTACGACCAATGACAGGTAGTACAAGGTTTGTTTCTTCACACAATTATCCTTTTCTTTACGCACAGCTCGGCACAAAGCAACGCCTTTTCAACAAAGGAAAGGCCTGGCCACTGCCGTGCGAGGCGTACAGGCAGCGCACGTACGCCTCGCCTCATCTTCCCCGGTTAATATACATATTAGTGGATTAGAAAATTTCTAATTTATATAGGTTAATATACATATTTTTGTAACATAATAACTTGTCTGAGCATTAAGGAATTGAAATTGATAAAATAAACCAATGTTGTATTAAAGCTTTTTGTTAAATCAATGTAAAATTAGTTGATCCATGTTGGACCGAGTCAAAGTTGTCGATGGTGGGCTTCACATTCTATTTTCTCTTTTTGGACAAAATAACCCATCACTGTGGTGCCTAACGAGCTGCCTCACCGTACATGTCTCGAATCTCGTTTCATGTTTTTGAACCTGTTGACCTGGTTTGTCCTCGCCCTCACCTTCGTGTTGTTATACGTGGGTAAAAAAATAATACTTTTGTAATTTTTGATGGAAAAGTCATAGCACGGTCCTAGAAGATGGCTATGCAAAAATTAATGGATCACTTATATTTCAACAATATCCGTACGAAGTGGACCCGATTATATACTGGTCTAAAGTTGACTTTTATTATATTTTCCTTTAAAATATCACTATACATTATGTCATGTTAACTTTAACAAGACACAATTTTGATTATTCATGTTTGTCTCACTCCGATCGGTGGGCATTTTTTATTTCTATTTACATGCGTCCTGTAATTTCAGTAAATTTTCATCGTCTATAACCTGCATGAAAAATACGACCACAAATTCATGGTTTACATACTAACTGTTTAATAGAGAAAGAACAGGTATCTAGAAAAGAAAAAAAACTCCTTCACCAAGCATGTGTGTTATGTTTTTGCAAAAAAAAAAAAACATGTGTGTTATGTGCACAGAAGCCTACTATTAGATGGATTGATGGTAAGCAAGTTGTTGAAGGAAAAGAAGTCATTAAAGTAACGATCATTCGATCAATGGGAGGAAAGGAAGACATCGCTACATAACATTTGTATGTAAAGACATATCAGTTCAATGCTGGATTACTGCCAGCTACAAGCAAGCGCAACAAAGCCAAACCAACACAAAATTACAGTTTTGGAAAACATAACAAAATATGGCATTCTCCACTCACTCCTAGTAATATATAAGTACACGAATACACTGCAGTCACCACAAGGCAGTACAAGTGTACATGAAGAATTCTCCACGGACGACGATACTCACCTTCCTGTGAGGGAACTGGAGGTCATGGAGCAGAAACTGGTCTGCCCTCCGGTGAACAGCAAACCAACATGAGGCAGCTCAATCTCCTGCTGATTGCCGGACGGAGGCCAGACAAATGCAGGCTTCACAAACGGGGGATCCGGCGCCGACGCTCCATTGATGAGGACCTGCACCGCCGACCTCATAGACGGCCTCTCCCTCGGGTTCGGGTGGCAGCACGCCACGGCCAACCTCACAGCACAGTCCAGCTGCGCCTCATCGTACACTCCACCAAGCACCCTGTCGGCCACTGCGAATATTTTGCCCTCGGCGTAGTGCCTCCAGATCCAGTCCACAATATACATAGCCTCCCGTGTCCTGCCTGCAGCCTCATTCTGATTGCGGTAGGACACGGAGCGGCTCGGGCTCCTGCCGCTGATGACCTCCATGACGAACACCCCAAAGGCGTAGACGTCCGTGTCAAGGCTGGCACAGTCGGTGAAGAAGCTCTCGTAGGCCATGTAGCCATGAGTGCCGGCCACCGCCTGCGTGGAGTGGTGAGTGACCCCATCGTGCTGGATGACACGAGCGAGGCCGAAGTCGCCTAGCCGTGCATTGTAGTCTTCATCGAGCATCACGTTGCTGGCCTTGACATCCCGGTGGAGGATTCGCTGGCTGCTCCCATGGTGCAGGTAGTCAAGCGCAGACGCCACGCCGGAGATGACCCTGTACCGCCGTTCCCAGGTGAGCTCAGGAGCGCTTGCACTTGCACTTGCACCAGCATACAAGAGCTTGTCCAGGCTGCCCATGGGAAAATACTCGTAGATGAGGAGCAACTCATCCCCCTCGTGACACCAACCGATCAACTTTATGAGGTTCCGGTGCGAGAGCTTGCTGATGGTGTTCACCTCCGCAACGTATTCCTGCTCTCCTCGGTCGGACACGTTGTTTGTTGACACACGCTTCACGGCTACCTCCAAGTTCATGTTCTTGATGTAGCCAAAGTACACGGTGCCAAAGCCACCTCTACCGAGCTTATGGGTAGGACTGAAGTTGGCAGTTGCACGCCTGAGCTCCTTGAGCTTAAATTTGACCGGACCATCTGCATCGATCATGTTCTCCAGGCTGCGGTAGGCGATACTTCTCTGTCGTGTCAGCCTTCTCCACATGAAGAACACAACGAATAAACAGAGAGAAAATACAATCAAGGTAGCAAGAGCCAAAAGCACCTTTCTCCATGTTCCAACCTTGACATCGCCGTCTAATGTGGTGAAGTTCCAGGACTTTATCTGGTTCAGTTGGGTGAAATCGCCCGTGGAACCTGCAAATCCCAGATATATGTCGTCCAGTAGACCTAGTGATAGGTCAATGTACCGACCTAATACAGATACATGCTGCCCACTTGTGCTATACTGGACTAGAGTTACTTGAAACAATAGTGATGTACCATTGTATTTGATCCCAACCAATACATCAGACCCACTTGAAAGGATGATGGACTGATTACTCAGTGGGATCTGGCTGACAGATTTGATGCTGTTGATGTCGATTCCGACATGGTTGTCGTCAAGGTCTTCCTTGTAGCTCTTCCTGGTGTCGAATTCCACGGCAACTACTCGGTTTGCAAAGGCGCCATCTGTCTGGTTACTGAATAAGCCCAGCCACTGGCCACTGCTGTTGCTGGGTAACAATGGATTATTTGTAAGCATGAAGGCCATACCTTCTCCAGCACTTCCATTCTGTGGGAGGATGTTGAGCACGAATTCAGTCCTGAACGACGTGAGCGCCGTCCGCTTGCTGTTCCACAGCTTGAGGGTTTCCTTCACATAGACCACTCTCCCTGACCGGTGGCTGATGTTTCCGGTATTTGGGGTGATCTGCAGGGAACCATTTGCGATGGATGAACCTGGGGTGAAGCGGAAATCATCCCTGTGGCCTGTGTTGAAGTTAGGGTAACTGAATTGCAAGCAATTACAGGTTCTACCTAGAATGACAATTGCTACAGAAGCTATACAGGAAAAGGTCAGCATGTTGCTGGTATTGAGCACTGTCATGGCTAAATGGTTCCTAACTTCCTGCAACCTCAGGCTAGTTCTTATTGTTCGCGTGCTAGGCTTTTTGATATTGAGGAAAAGTTGACAAATATGGAAGAGACGGATAGTCAATGGCAATCTTCAGATACAGCCAAGGGTGCAACTGCCGAGAAACAGCAATATCTTTGACTAAGTCATATTTCCCCTTTTTTCCTGGCCAGAAACTTTTGACAAAGTGAATATAGTAATATCAAGAAGATACAATTACACCCTGCATCAACGGTAACATAATTGATCTAGTCGAGAAATCACATATGTACACAACCAAAAAGACAAACCAGAAACAGAAAAGATATTGAGGAAAAGTTGACAAATATGGAAGAGACGGATAGTCAATGGCAACCTTCAGATACAGCCAAGGGTGCAACTGCCGAGAAATTGCCCATTGTTAGATTAAGAATTGGTACAGGCAAGATGTTTGAAGAAAGGATACTCACCAGCAATATCTTTGACTAAGTCATATTTCCCCTTTTTTTCTGGCCAGAAACTTTTGACAAAGTGAATATAGTAATATCAAGAAGATACAATTACACCCTGCATCAACGGTAACATAATTGATCTAGTCGAGACATCACATATGTACACAACCAAAAAGACAAACCAGAAACAGAAAAAAAATGTCCCGCCACGGTGATCAATGACTCTCAGCAAAAGAAACTAACCACAACCATTGGCAACACCCGGACTGTAAAAAATGTTCTCCAAGAAAGGAACAAGGCACATCGCAGTCATCACCCAATCTAACAAAAAAGTCGGGTCTTGGATTTTCACTTTAGAAAAGTCCAAACTCTCGAGACAATGCGTTCAATTAGAAACAACAAAACGTTGTTACAGTCAGATACAACCAAATAAGGTCACACATAAGATATTCATCCTAAAATTCGAGATCCAGGATTCAAATGGCAGCACCAAATACAAAGTCACCCAGTGTTACCGCCCCACTTTCTGAGAGAACCGTCGGCATATGGGTGCCGCAGTTTGTGTTTGCCGAAGGCATTTTGGAGGCCCTCGTCATTTGGCCTTGTATGCCATCGGCATACAGAAAGCCATTGGCAACGAGGCCTTTTTCTCAGAAAGCGAGAAAGAAACAAGAGCAATTACTGGCATTTTTGTTGGATGACAGGAAGTAATCCGTTGAAGCAACGATCATTCGATCAATGGGAGGAAACGAAGACTTTGTTACATAACATTTGTATGTAAAGAGATACTAGGCAACATAGCGCGGCGATGCCCCGCGCGTGTTGGTGAAATTCAAATTTGAAAGTTTGTAATTTTTCTGAATATCTGGGATTGGGATGTAATGAAACTGGAAGAAAGTGTACGTCTAAAAGATTGTGTAGTTTTTAAAAACTGAGCGAATTAGAAAGTTATTTCGATTGGAATTATTTGCACGTTTGTATAATAGGTAGGTTTGAAAGGCTTTTAAAATTTTGAGATATGCAAATTTGTATGTCGCGGATGTGTGGTATAATTCAAATTTGGGAGCGTATATACTTAAAAATCGTTTACGCGGTCATGTGGCTAGAAGAAAAAATACCGCCAACTAAAATTTTCAAATTTGGAAATGTCCGCATTCGAGAATTGTTTAGATTATAAGATTGTTGGAATTCAAAAAATGCCTATGTTGAGAAGTTGTTCAACTTTTTAAAATGGTCAAATTGGGGGCTATTCATATTTGAATTGTTTTCACGTTTATTAAATGCTCTGATCTTGTGGTCATGATGTATTTGTCATATTTGGGAAAACCGCGGTGTGAAGAATTGAAATTTGGAAATTTCGGCATTAAAATTTGTCTAGGCTTGAGCGTACTGAAATGAGGGGAAAATTTACATTTAAAGTGTATTCAAACTTTGAAATCGGTAAAATTGGTGAGGCATTCATATTTGTATTTGGTTTACGGTTACTGAATATTTAGATTGGAAGGCATTAAAAATCTTGGAACATTCATAGTTGATATTTGATCATATATCATAAATATTCAGCATTTTTTTTGTGGATGTGTTGATATGTTGTTTCATATTTTTCGGATGGATACAGTTAAGGCTATTGATGTTGCAGCATGTAGTGGTTACTCAAACTTGTTTTAATACCGTAAGACAATACCTACAATGTGGTTTAGATTATGTAAAGCATGTTCTATTTTATAATTGGTTTTTTGGTTCAGTTATATTTGTTCGGGAAATAAGTTTTAACCAACTATTTTTCAATATTTATATTTGTGGCATTTTTACTTTGATATTTCTAAGCCCATGTTATAAATGGGTAATTGTATTGAAATGATTTGCCCAATTTTATTTAAGTAAGTTGTTTTGTACTAAACTATTTTATTAGGTTTATCATATTGACTGATATTACTGATGTTATTTTTCTGGATTTTATTTGGGTCCAAAAGAAAATTACGGAATATATATTTTGTGAAATGATGTAAAGGTGTGGATCGAGCCTTTATGCATTATTTGAAATTTCCAAGTTTTCAAATTCTTTGAAGAAGGTCCCAAATTATTTGCAATAGGTATCCTGCTTTTGACAATTTTTTGGAAATTTGTCTGAACTGTTTTAGACATGAATTTCAAAAGTTTGGGAAAAATTGTAAAAAATAAAACAAAACAGAAAGAAAAAAAAAAGGGCTGAGCCAGCCGCCCAGCCCAGCGAGCGGCCTGCCTGGCCAGCCCACGCCCACGGTGATGCCGTGATGACGTCAGCAGCAGGCGGAGCCGCCGGAGCGGCAGCGGCGACGCCGGCGACGCGCCGGAGCGTTCCAGGACGCGTCCCTGGGCGCCCTGGATGCGCCTTCTCATGGGCTCCCCGCAGGCGGCGCCGCCGCTCCGTTTGGGTCGTCGGAGGTGCGCCGGCGGGCGCGTGCATGCGGCGGAGGAGGCGGTCCGCGGCGGCGGCGAATACGGTGCGGAGGCGGCGTCCCCGGACGCAGATGCCGGCAGGCGGTAGCGGAGGCGACGGCGCACGTCGCCATAGGCGCCGATTTGTCCAGGGAGCGGCGCAGCGGCGGCGGAGCACGTCGGCGGCGCGGGCGACTCCTGGCGGCGCGCGGGAGAGGAAGGGGAAGATGATGTCTGGGGCCGATTTTCCAAGGAATACCCTGACTTTTCCGAAAATTGCAAAACAGTCCTTTGCGGGCGTTTTTTTGCAAAATGTTGCACCAAAGTTTGTGCGCGGTTCGTGCGCGGAGTGACCGGTTGCTCTCCGTTTCCACCGGCTGCTGACGGGGTGACGTGTCGCGCTTCCATTGGAAGAAAATCGCTCGACACTGTTGCTGCTACAGTATAGTCGACGTGGGCTTCTGCTGACCGTCCGATTGCGCCGATCCGACGGCCCTGGTTTTGGGGCGACGTGGACAGAACGAAACGGAGCTAATCCTGTCAACCTTTATATATGGATCTATCAGTTCAATGCTGGATTACTGCCAGCTACGAGCAAGCGCACTAAAGCCAAACCGACACAAGATCACAGTTTTGGAAAGCATAGCAAAATATGGCATTCTCTACTTACTCCTAAATACACATAATACACAAATACACTGTAGTCAGTTGTACAAGTAGAATTCTCCACACCGAGGCACGGACAACGATGCTCACCTTCCTGTGAGGGAAGTGGAGGTCATGGAGCAATAACTGGTCTGTCCTCCGGTGAAGAGCAAACCAACATGAGGCAGCTCGATCTCCGGCTGATTGCCGGACGGAGGCCAGACAAATGCAGGCTTCACAAACGGGGGATCCGGCGGCAACGCTCCACCGATTAGGACCTGCACCGCCGACCTCATAGACGGCCTCTCCCTCGGGTTCGGGTGGCAGCACGCCACGGCCAACCTCACCGCGCAGTCCAGCTGCGCCTCATCATACACTCCACCGAGCACCATGTCAGCTGCCGCAAAGATTCTGCCCGCGCCGTAGTGCCTCCAGATCCAGTCCACAATATACATAGCCTCCCGTGTCCTGCCAGCAGCCTCATCCTGATTCAAGTAGGAGACAGAGCGGCTCGGGCTCCTCCCGCTAATAACCTCCATGACGAACACCCCAAAGGCGTACACATCCGTGTCGAGGCTGGCACGGCCGGTGAAGAAGCTCTCGTATGCCATGTAGCCGCGAGTGCCGGCCACCGCCTGCGTGGAGTGGTGCGTGACCCCGTCACGGTGGATGACACGAGCGAGGCCGAAGTCACCCAACCGCGCGTTGTAGTCCTCGTCAAGCATGACATTGCTGGCCTTGACATCCCGGTGGAGTATTCGCTTGCTGCTTCCATGGTGCAGATAGTCAAGAGCAGACGCCACACCGCAGATGATCCTGTACTGCCGTTCCCAGGTGAGCTCAGGAACGGTCGCCTCCGATGGCGAGCTGGTCTCTCTGGCATTGGCATACAAGAGCTTGTCTAGGCTCCCCATGGGAAAGTACTCATAAACGAGGAGCAACTCAGCCCCCTCGTGACACCAACCGATCAGTTTGACGAGGTTCCGGTGCGAGAGCTTGCTGATGGTGTTCACCTCTGCAACGAAGGCCTGCTCTCCTTGGTTCGACTTGGCGTTGTTTGTTGACAGCCGCTTCACGGCCACCTCCAAGTTTATCCTACTGATGTAACCAAGGTAAACGGTGCCAAAGCCACCTCTGCCGAGCTTGCGAGCAGCACTAAAGCTGGCGGTCGCACGCCTGAGCTCCCTGAGCTTAAATTTCACCGGACCATCTACGTCGATCATTTTTTCCAGGTTGCGGTAGGCAAGCCTTGTCTGCCGTGTCAACCTTCTCCACATGAACAGCACACCAAACAAGGAGATAGAAAATATAGTCAAGATAAGAAGAGCCAAAAGCACCTTCCTCCATGTTCCAACCTTGACATCGCGGTCTACTGTGGTGAAGTTCCAGGACTTTATCTGGTTCAGTTGGGTGAAGTCGCCGGTGGAACCTGCGAATACCAGATGTATGTCGTCCAGTAGAAGTGCTGATAGATCGATGTAAAAACCATTTGCGAAAACAGCCTGCCCATTTGTGGTTTCCTGGACAAGAAGTATCCTAAACAGTTGTGATATGCCATTGTAATTGATCATGACCAATATATCAGACCCACTTGCAAGGTTGATGGACAGATTACTGAGTGCATTTTGACGAAAAGATTTGATGCCGTTGAAGTTGAAGCCAATATGGTTGCTATCAAGGTCATCCTTGTAGCTCTTCCTGGTGTCAAATTCGACGGCTAGTATTCGGTTTGCCAGGGCACCATCTGTCTGATTGTTGCATACGCCCAGCCACTGGCCACTGCTATTGCTGGGCAATGATGGATTGTTTGTGAGCATGAATACCATACCTTCTCCAGCAGTTCCGTTCTGTGGGCTGATGTTGAGCACGAACTCTGTCTTGAATGACGTGAGCGCCGTCCGCTTGCTGTTCCACAGCTTGAGGGTTTCCCTTGCATAGACCACTCTCCCGAACCGGTGGCTGATGTTCCCGGTATTTGGGGTGATCTGCAGGGAACCATTTGCGATTGTTGAGCTTGGGGTGAAGCTGAAATCATCCCTGTAACTTGTGTTGAAGCTGGGGTAAGTGAACTGCAAGCAACTGCAGGTTCTGCCTAGGATGACAACAGCTGCAGAAGCTATACAGGAATAGGTCAACACGTGGTTGGTATTGGGCACTGCCATGGCTAAATGGTTCCTAGCTTCCTGTAACCTCCCCAAGGAAATATAAGAAGATGGGAGTTCATATGGTTCACATGCTTGGCTTTTCATACCATTGAGGGAAAGGGTTGACAAATATGGAATATATGTATAGCTAATGGAAATCTTCAGATACAGCTGGGATGAGATGTCTGCAGCTGCAAAGATATTGGCCACTGTTCGATTAATGAATAGGTACAGACAAAATATTTGGAGAAATGCTACTCACCACCAATATCTTTGACGACGCGATCATCTCCCCTTTTATTTTGCTACAGATAGATTAAAGATTGGCGTCTAGGAGAACTGAGGTTGTTGAACAAGTTAGAACAGTGACGTTAACATAAAAACATTCAGAGGTGGAAGAAACTGATCAGTGACAACTTGATTGCGCCCAGCTCTGAAGAACTTTGATATAAATCCCTTTCATCTAACAATTCTTTTTTGATCAAGCTACCTCGTCAATGCAGAACTTGTCTTCAGAGCTCTTACAACTTACAAGCATACCGGGCGAGGTAGTCAAAGAACATAGAAATTGCTAATTATAAGTTCGGTTAAAATACTCCCAAAGGGGAAATTTCTCTATGATTCAATTTCTTAGTGCCTGTAATTTGGTTAAATGCTATCTCTGTGGGCTAGCATTCTTCTTGGTTGTAACTTTCTCAACACACAGAATGCCAGAAGTGGACAGACAGAAAATAAATCAACAAAAACCAGATCACCTTTCTAAAATGTCCACCTTTTACTGCCAAAACATTGTAAGGACCTGCTGTGGTCTGAGGCCGAGCCCGTGGCACCAACCGACAACCGAGGTATGCGACACAGATGCCTCAGGCCAGCCTCTATCCGCTGACCCTCGCTGCCAAAGTGCCACCCGTACGGCCATCATGGCACATGCTCCTCAATGATGCTACATCCTGCACCCAGAATGCACCTCCATGGGGAGGGCGGTGCGGCACCCGCTCTCCCTCCAGCTGCCGCCGCCAGCCGATTAGGTATGCGGGGCGTGCTAGTGCCACATCAGCGGGCGTTCGCTACACTATAACTCCTGCCGGCACGATATGCACCGTAGTGCGCCACCTTGCTTGACGCCTGCACCGTATTGACAACAGCTCACCGCCTCACCCTCTCAAGTTCGCCCGCAAGGACCTGCTTAAGGGTAATGGCCTGCGCTGCCTCCGTGTCGTGTGCTACCAAGGGCGAACAACACAGTGGGCATAGTTCTAATGGCGTGGGGAGTGTTTGTCATATGGTCCACCCTCCTCAACGATAATCTTATCATTATGGAAAATGGAAACTTTGTTGCAGACCATTTGTTCATGTAGATGGAAAGGTAAAATACTGTCAACTGGAGGCATGGTTGTGCTTACTAATATCTGCATGAACAGTGTACCTCTATGTATGTTGTCTTTCCGGGAAGCCCCTATGGGTGTTATCAAGAGGATGGATTAGCACAGATCAAGAATGCCTGGAAACCCAGGACAGGAAAAATTATCATTTATCGATTGGCCAACTAGAGAATCTGAAGGAGCTTGGAAAATTTTGCCGGGGAAGAAGTATTTACAGAAACAAGTTTTATGACAAGGTTGGTCACACTCCTGACAGGGTTGTGTGGGGTGAATCACATCTTCCAAAGATATGCCGAGAGGAATATTGGAAACGGAGCCAAAACCTTATTTTGGGAGCACAACTAGGTTAATGAAGCAGATGGCTTCACAATTTCCCTGGTTGTACAACATCGCCTTCACTAAGCAGGTGACTGTCAATATGGCAAAAGACATAGGCTGAGACAGTTTTCAGTCCAGAAGAGGTTTGCTGGGAGAGACTGGAGAACTGTGGGAAGAACTTCAGAAATACGTATAATATAAGGGATACAACTGACAGAATAACAAGATAAATATCGGGTGGAAGATAAATATCAGGTTGTTCATTGTCTCAGTGTTTCTGTGTGCTATCATACTCCATGGTTGAGACCTTCTCAAGACACGGAATGCAGTAAACACACAGATAGAAAGAACCGACAAGAACCAAATCATGGTGGTGGCCAAGCACATTGCACAAGGCCGACAACAAGGTTATGAACAGAACAGCCAAAGCAAAATGTGTCATCATAATCAGATCTATGTTCAATCCAGCCTACCTAAAGTTCCAAGTAACACTGAAGCAGCGTTTAGACTGACATTTCCATTACCGGAAAATCATGGTGACAAGGTTAACACAAACCCTTGAAAACTATAAACCATATCTAAACAGCTTCTTGATCATCGATAGCATACCTCGTGATAGGTATCCTTTTGTCAGGACCATGTGGAAGAAGCTCTGGATCAGCCATTTGCCGCACTTGCGATGCTCCAGGTTCCTTGTGCTTCACTTTGCAGTTGGGATTGAGGTTAAGGCGGTGCATTCTCAGATGGAATTTCTTCCGTCGCCTCTCCTCTAAATCTAGTTTCCCCTTCAACAGATTTTGTGGCTTTGCCTTCTCATCTCGGTTCCCAATCATCTCAACTTGCTCCACATTCACAAACACAGGATCCAGGATCAGTTTGCTTTTTTTTTTGTCACTGAAGAACTCATGGCATTTATTCACCTCTGCATGACTGCATGTTCAGGCTCAAGTTTACATGATTTGGTGTTTACAAACGGAGGCCATAAATCTTCAGACAGAAAAGATGAAGCTACAAATAGCCCTCGAGCAGAAAAATACCATTCACCTCCTTGTGCACCCCATTCTTCAGCGGAAACGACTGGCTGCCACCAAACGCCAGGTCGCTCAGCCCCGGGCTCACCATCCAAACAGGAGAGAGCTCCACAACGACCTTCTGTACCAGCTTGTCCTCCTGAAACCTGTTCAGAAGCGATGCCAGGCTGCCGCCTCCGACATCCCGGAAATCGATCAGCACGCTGCACAGCCCTCGATCCGCGAGAAGCCGAAGGACGGACTGTAGGTTCATCTGATAAAGGACTGAAATGCTGACGCCCGATGGCTCCACGGTGACAGGACTATCGGCCAGAACTATGGCGTTAGATACAGACTCTTCGTCTACAAATTGGATGTGTAATTCAGAACCTTCGCCCTGCGCTATGATGATACACAGAGGTTGCTTCGCACCAGCTTCGCGTGATATAGGTAAGGCAGTCCTCTTGGCCATCTCGCTTGAAATTATAACTCCGTCATATTCTTTCGCTAGCTGCGAGTAGTATCCTCCTGGTTGATCAGCTCCACTCCCAATTTCACTGATGACTATCCCGTTCATCGATAGTGTAGTTCTCAAATTTGCAAAGGCCTTCCCAGTAAGCATACGATGGATGTAAGCCTCGTTTAATCCGAGGCATAATGCTTCGTCCACGCCAACCCTCACATCTATCCCAGCGGCTCGGAGCTTTTCAATCCCTTTGGATGCTACAATAGGATTTGGGTCAGTCATCCCCACCACAACCTCCTTAACTCTGGCCTTGATGAGTGCTTCGGTGCAGGGAGGCGTCCTCCCGTGGTGTTGCAGGGCTCCAGACTCACGTAAGCCGTTGCGTTTTCGGCCAGATCCCAGATCCCCTGCGTCTCTAAGAGCGAATACCTCGGCGTGGGGCTCGCCTGCTTTGGGGTGGAATCCCTCGCCGACGACTTGGCCGTCGCGGACGATGACGGAGCCGACCATGGGGTTAGGACTGGTGTGACCGGCTGCCTTCCGGGCCAGCTCGACGCACCGCCGCATGTGGCGCGCGTCGATGTCCGCCGCCTGCGCCCGGCACCGCACGCCGGCCGCGAGACCCCGCGCGCCGCCGCCGCCGACCGCGAGGCGGGAGCGAGAAGGGGAGGTTGCGGCGGGGGCGTGTCGAGGGGCGAGGCGGGGGCGCGGCGCGAGCGAGGAGGCCATGTCGGCGAAGCCCCCAGGATCAGTTTGCTAGTTCCCCAATCTGCAGTATCCAGTTCCACATGAACACAAAGTTACGGAGTAGAAGAGAGAAAGGTATAAGGGACATGAGAAGCAAGGTGGGAGGAGAAGCACCTTGCCCAATCCGCGTAGTCGTCCGTCCCGCCCGTCGACGGCCGGCCGCCGGCGTGTTCGCCTGCCCCGGGCTGCGCTAGAGCAACAGCGAGAGGACTGGAGGTCGAGATCGATTAGGTTTTTTTTTTTCTTCAGTGTAAGATGGGCTCTCCGCAAACCTGTAATCTGGTTCGCCACTCTGCATATAAATCCTTTCCGGAACAACATTGGGCGCCTCCTCCTTCTATGGTGAATTCCGACGGCGCGTTTTACCCCTTGAAAGTACCGCAGCTGGAGGGGCTGTGATTAGAGACTAATGGAAATTTCCTGGGTGCTTATGCACGTTGGTATGGTGCTGTAACAAGTCCGCTTGTGGCAGAAGCAATGGCATGCTTCGAGGGTTTGGAATTTGCTCTGAACCAAGGCTACTCTGGTATTGTGTTAGAGACTGATAGCCAAGAGCTTCTCAATCTTTGGTATATGCATGACGAACAAAGGTCAGAAATCATGGGACCTCTGCAAAGAATCAAAGAGCCGTCTGAACGAGCTGTGTCTTTCAATTTCGTTCATGTGCCGAGAAGCTGTAACTTTGCCGCACATCTTTGCGCCAAACAGGCGAATCCGGCGCGAGTGTCCTGTGTATGGTTAGGAGAATCCCCAAGTTTTATTGTATGCTGTCACGACTGTACCTTCATGGTTCCAAGTTAATATGAAAGTTTCTTTGACTCGCAAAAAAAAAAAGATCGATTAGATTTTTTTTTCTTCAATGTAAGATGGGCTCCAAGTTGAGTTACGTTTCCTTCCCGTTACGTCTCGGATTAGAGTTAATAGCATAAAACCACCACAATTGTAGCCAAATTTTGAAAACCCACCACATTATGTTTTGATCACATATACCCACATGTATTCGCGAAATTTGTTGCAATGTGCGGTAAAAGTCGACTGAACGTGAATTAACACGATTTCTGACAAGGGGACCCACCAGTCAGGGCTTACGTGGCAGAACGAGTGGACTTTTTGCTGACGTGGGAGCGGCGCTGTCGGCCAATCAAATTCGAGGCAAGGGATGGGAGCGGCGCTGCCGGCCCAGAGCAAACCAGGATGGCACGGGCACTGTCGGCCGGACGCGCAGCAGTGCGGTGCAGCACGGTTAGAAGATGAGGGTAGAACGAAGGTATGCCATGGATATGTGGCACGCCCGGGTTGACCTTCTAGCACGGCAGGAGGTAGAAGGTGTCCAGGGCGGCGGCTGAGCAGGCTCTCGGGCAGGTCGACGGTGGCGCGGGAACTCGTCCAGGCGGCAGCGGCGCACGGCGCGGGTCGTTGTCCAGGGAGGCAGCTGCCGTGGCGCGGGTCGTCGGTCCAGGGCGACGGCCTCGTGGGCCCTCGGCCAGGACGGCGGCGGCGCGAGCGCTCGGTCCAGGGCCGCAGCGGCGTGGGCCCTCGTCCTGGGCGGAGGAGGCGTGAGCCCTCGGCCATGGCGGCGCGCGATGGCGGGATTAGCCGGCCATGGCGGCGCGCGGGGATCAGACTCAATTTTTTATTTTTTGGAGATATTTTTTATTGTCTGACATGTGGGCCCATGGTGCCACGTCAGCAATAGTCCACCCGTTCTGCCACGTTAGCCCTGACTGGTGGGTCCCCTGTGAGAAATCGTGTCAATTCGTGTTTAAATTTTTTTTAGCGCATATGGCAACAAATTTCGCGAATACCGGTGGGTATCTGTGATCAAAACACAATGTGGTGGTTTTTCGAAATTTGGCTGCAATTGTGGTGGTTTTATGCTATTAACTCTTTCGGATTAAGTATAGTTTTTACCCCTGAAATGTTATCCTGCGGAGAACATCCTCAAACTTCAAAACCGGATAGTTTGAACCCTGAATTGTGACATACCGGACAAATAACTCCTGAGGTGGTTTTGTCCAATTTTAGTGGTTTTGTGGAATGACGTGACGATGACGTGGAAATGAGGTGTCGTCTGCCGTTAGTGAAGGAGATAACAGCGTTACGTCTGAGCGTGGGCCCCACCTATCTCTACTATATTAAAGCAGAGCCGGTGGTGATGGTCGTACGGCGTCCGTGCCCATCTTCCCACCCCTTCCAAATGATCCCGCGTGGGAAAAAACAGAGTGCCTTCCCCTCCCACGTCGCACGCTTCAAGCCTTCGTGCGATCCGCAACTGAAACAGGATGGAAAACCGCCACAATCGTTCCTCCTGGCCGCCTCCTACCTCGGAGCAACACCCGGCTACGATCCATGGCCTGGCCTCCGTCCTCCGCCCCTGCGTAACGTACCGCGCGCAGACCTCCTGCCTACTATACCACCCTTCCCAGCCTACCGCGCCGTCAGGGACCTGCTCCACCGCTGCCACGGATTCGTGCCGTCAGGCGCCTCCTCGTACCTCCTGAGCCGCCGCCACGGATTCAGTGCCGGTGTGGTCGCAACTATCCTGGCGCCTCGGTTCTGCACTGGCAGAACGCGCCACAACCGCCCCAAGCTCCGCCCTATGCTCCCGCCGGCGTGGCTCCCCAGATCATCGCCTTGATCTCGAGCGCCGCCGCTGTTGCGAGGGTAGTCTGGACCATGAAATCGACATGCCCGCCGCGAGGTTCTGTAGCGCGAGGGTTAGCAGGAGGTTGCAGTTAGGCCTGTACGATCTCCTGCTAGATTGCGTTGCTCCCGTCGTTCTCACAAAGCTAAAAATGCTGCTGCTACTCGGACTCAGATGTGTTCTGTTTTTCTTGTTTTATCCAAATTAGGTGTTGCTGCTATAAATTTGTGGGCACATGGTATTCAGTTTCGTTACTTTTTCTATGAGGGGGGGAACTTTTCTTCACGTGAACCATCTACTCCTTTTGTCTAAGTTCTTAATTCCAGATTGTTGTTTTCTAATAGTTGGATTGCTCTTGCAACAGTTCCATAGTTTACATGCCTCGATGGCTACCACCCACCAAGGTCAGATATACTTGCTAGAAGAACAATCCTTTGTTGTCGCTTAAGAGCACTTATGCTATCCAGGATTCCAGGTTCAGTGTTACGTTAGTGACAATACCTCTGAAAAACTGAATGTGCAATTTGGCAACATTGGGTTAGCTAACCACAGTAAATACTCGTATCAAGTTATATAGCATGCAGTTTCTATACTGCTCTTGTCTGCACACATTGTATATTTCTTATTAATGTAGATGAAATTAATTAGTCAAATCTTCCTTCTTTGTGTTCTCTGATTGACCAAAATTTAGATCAATGCTCTAAGAGACCATGTGGGAGTTTTGAGCTGCTCAATAATAGAATGAAACTTATAAATACCTATCTATTCCCATAAATCAGGTGTTTTCCTCATACATAAGTTGAGAAGAAAATATTTGAAGATTCACCCGTTAGCTGTTTTGAATACAGTGGTAAGTCGTATATAGTATATATCAGCTCATACCGGTACTGCACCTTAGTGCATCTGTTTTCTTAAATGCAGTGAAATCTTTGCTGCTTGATTTGATCTTTCCAGGAGAATAATATATGTGGATTGTGGAACCCTTATCAATTTGGCTCTATATGATATATTATGTTGGAAGAAAGATGATAAACTTGTAGCCCAAGGTATGTAATGCTTGTTTATCCTTAGTATTTCGGTCTAGGTGGACAACAATCGTCGGTTGCCTCTCTGAATTAATCATATCACATCCGGCCCATATATGGTATTTGGTTGTTTGATGCTCTCTTCATGAAGGCTGTCTTTCTCCTGGAAAAACTCACCTAGGTTTGGTGTTCATTGGGAAATGCAACTCCGCCCGTAGGTTGGCCCCCCGGTCTATCCATGCCGTCCATTGTTCTGAGATTCGCACCAAAAGTCAGCAGATGCGTTTTTGCTTTCGAGCCCTCGAAACAATCATGAATCAACCCGCTATCCTAACCCCCACACCGACAGCAGCACCCCCAGAAACCCTGACCGTATCCTCACCCTACCGATCCAGCTCCAATCCTCTCTCCGGCGGCCAGCCCGGGCGCCTCCACCTACTCCGGCCAACCTCCTCTCTACTTGCTGACGATGGCGGCGTCAACCACTCACCCAGCTCGCCCCTCCCCCGTGGCCACTACCCACCGAGGGAGCAGCACCGTCGCCTCCAACCCGCGTCTCCCGCCATGGATTCGCGAACCATGGAGGAAGAGGGAGGGATTACGGCGTCGCTCACCTCTCCCCGGCCACGCGCGTAAAGGAGGATGGTTGGGCCCATCTGGTGGCGCCGTCCACCTCTCCCTTGCCTCTAGCGCGCCCGTACTTCAGATCGGGGCCAGTGAACCCTCCTCAACCTCGATCCCCTGCTCCACATCAGCCCGATAGGCACGCCACCTGTAGTGTGATGTGCACAAGTTCCTGTTTGCTTGTTATTCCTCTCGCATCTGGATTTTGGTTTGATATGATGCTTGGTTTAGATTTCTCATCAATGGAGGTCTCAAAATCCGTCCTGATTGTCTTCTGCTTTCTCAGTTCTCTGTACGTATTTGTTCCCCAAACCATTTGTTTTGCTAGACATACAAGCACGAGCACCGGCTTTCCCCAAAGCATTTATTTTTCATTAGCAATGAAAATGCACGTGGAGTTCGTGCTATTCGCATGTTTGGCGTCAATACTAAATAGGCCTGGTAGTTTTGATCATAGTTGACATATAGATGGAAGACAGCTTATACGATGGGCATTAAAAATATTTGCAGTATTTAGAGGGCAAGGAATTCATGTATTGTATTCAAAACTATTTAATTGTTATACTTGATTGCATGAGAGTATGATATATATGAACTAAACCTGCCTCCAATATTTGGTATATAACTATAATCTGCCTTTTTTTATACACTTCTAAAGATGAATGAACCTTGTTCAAACTGTTCTATCATGTTGTAACGGATAAATAATTTTATGTTACTCTTGCTAAATAATATTACCACATCATAGCTGTTTCTGAACTTCTGCCCTAGCCGTGGTATTCATATAATCCAATTATAACTAAGACCTGTATCGATTTGCTTGTTCGGAGGGCCCTGCACTTTCTATCTCTCTCCCGTGCGGTCTGCAGCACGAGAGTAGCATCATGTTTTGTTTTGCAGGGATTTCCAAGATCTTTTACCATGGATGTGAGATCCCATTTGATTCCAAGTTCGTGAAATCTGCACCTAAGTTTTGCGTCTGCAGCTAGTGCCTTTGTACAAGTTCCCATATCGCCTTTTGTACTTGTTCCCAGGTTCAGTATTTGTCACTGATTGCCTCGGAAAAATGTTGGTTTACATAAAAAAAATCCCAGATTGTTCTCAGATCCTAATGTTGATTGAATCTGTACAAACATGCATGAACTTGTATGAATCGTCTATAGTAATGTGGTTTTTAGTAGTTACTGTTTTATTCCAGGATGTGGATTGTGGTTTGGAGTTGTTTTGAAATACAGGAAACATCTGCTGAATTAATAGACCAGTTGCGGAATACTTAGTATCATAATTCTATATTTTTTGGAGTATATACTTTCCGGTAAAGTATTGTCAGAAAATGTGCCAATCATATATTAATGGCCACTCTCCCCTTAATTACTCATTCTTGAGAATGTAAAATATTGTGAACTGAGAGATGCTGCCCAACCCCCATTGGGATACATGAAATTCATTTATGTTCTCTTTGATTGTGCATAGGATGTTCCGAGTGCATCAAAATTATGTGGTTCCAGACTTTGAGAGTTGTTCTGCTGCCAGAACACTCTTGCTTCAGCTTAATGAGAATTGCTTGCTCATCAATTAGTATGTCCTTATTAACTGGTTAGATTCTCTCGGGTTCCTCTCTCCATTGTCAGTGGGCAATAGCTACTGTATTTACCTCAAGTGTTAACACTAACAAAAACCTCTAGATATTTTTATGAGAGAGATATTCTTTCTACTCATGCATTGCTTCACGTACTTGTGCCAACCATTGTCCATGCTGCAGAGCTAGGATTGCAGCCTTCAAGTATTTGTGCCAACCATTGTCCATGCTGTAGAGCTAGGATTACAGCGGCACTAGATATCCTAAGTCTACAGGATGGTGTTTTTGACAAAATGTACAACATACATTATGTATCTATCTCTCCAGCGTTCTTGATTATGAATTGCGTGTGACAAAGTCAAATTGTTTGTGGTAGCCTGTAAGTTTCTCTATGTAATGGTTACTTCCCCAGTATTTGGTTGTAACCCTCTACCGAATTCTCAGATTCCAGTTTATGAATGTCTATGGGATGACCTCTTTGTTATGACTTCCTGAAATATCTTCTCATTGATCGTTTCCTTCTACTAAAGAGGTAGGTATATTTCAATCAAACATTATGCGCACGATGTCAATCAGTGACCTGAGTAAGGATTTTTCCTTATACGATATATTTGATTGGGTGCTTTATCAATCAGCTTCAACGTTTAAGAATTTGTTTTTTTTGTCCTATATCAACCAGAATTTACCTCATACATAGCAGATGTGGAATGCTCATATAATTTCATTTCCATTTTGATCAGGGAGAGCGTTCCCCGTATATAAGATAGTCAAGAATAAATTTTGTTCAGTGATCTTTCTAAGAACTTCGAAGTTGTTCGAAAATTCTCAGTTTTGATATACATGATGCAAAGAACTAGATTTAAAAGAAAATGTTTTTTTAATGAATTGCATTGGAGAGTTGAATTGGTACTTGTGACAAAGTTGAAGCCCAACAAGGTTAATAATTGTATAATAATATATGACTAACTCTTGTGGTCTGGTCTGGTAGATTGCTTCCTTGCCCTTTTTTTGTTGGTTCTTGTTTGTAATGTCCTATTTCTGTATCAGAACCACTTCCTGCGCATTCACAATCAACCCTTGTGAGAACCATCATCTAGATCAAAAAAATCACCTCCTAAGGAGGGTTCTTCAACCTCATCCATTGCGGTGGTAAGGATGTCTCAAACAGATCATATTATGGCAGTATGTAGAATGACTAATTTCGTCGGAAGCAATATTATAATCTTCCATGTAAATCTGCCCCATAGGCACATCGCCATTTAATTGTAATTTAGAATATCTTGGCGTAATTCTATAGAAACATACTTGCGTGTGAGTTGTCTGTTTTTGCACGTGTTTTTCTTGTAACTGTTAGGATCTTTTTTGTCAATATTGAAAACTGTAGCTCCTTACTGGTCTTCTTTAGAAGAAAAAGAAATGATATCCTTCAGTTCCTTTACTTTCTTCTTGCGTTTTGTTTTGAAGGAAAATATCCCGGTGGTACGCTTGTTATGTCATGTTCATGGCAAGGCCTTTTATTTTTATGTTCAAGCTAGAATAATTACTATGCTCATGACCTGAATGTAAGTGTTAGATTGTTAGATATGAAATAATTTTGTTTGTGACCCGAATGTGACAAGTGATGATACAATAATATAACCTGATATCAAAATTTATTTTCTAGCATGTTTCATCGAGTTTTTTTTGGACATTTCATCGATGTTTCACTAGGGTTTCATGTTTTCACAGGAGATTCGTTAGATTATTAATTGTTTATACTTAATCTTCTAATTCTTTTTACAATAATATAACCTGATATCAAAATTTATTTTCTAGCATGTTTCATCGAGTTTTTTTTGGACATTTCATCGATGTTTCACTAGGGTTTCATGTTTTCACAGGAGATTCATTAGATTATTAATCGTTTATACTTAATCTTCTAATTCTTTTTTACCAAGGACTTAATCTTCTAATTCTTTTTACCAAGGATTCTCATAAGAGACACACATAATCCAATATTACCAAATACAAAAAAATAGATGAGCCACATCTCATCTTGCACTCGAACCTTGGTCAAGAATCATACAGATGATAATCCAAAAATCTAACGAGTGCAATAACACTATGATGCATTAAAATATTTGTGTCGGCTATTGTAGGGATTTTCCACAAGGTTTTCATATTTCACTAGAGTTAGAACAAGGTTTCCTCACAAAAGTTAGTTTTTGGTTTCGCTAGAGTTTCGAATAGGAGTCGTACTGTTTCGTATGAAGGAAAATAGCACATGTAGATGCAAGTAGACTGGATCCTTGCTTGGTAGATCTAGAGTAACTGCCTACAAAATTTATGAATGTTAATTTTTTTAGAAATGCAAGATGACAACAAAACTATAGCTTCCAAGTATGGGTTATTTTGATGGTGAAAGTCAGGTTATTTCTGTTTGATAAAGGTTTCATGTTTCCCAAAGGTTACATTGAGGTTTCAAAAAGGTTACATTTTGTTTAAACCATATAGGAATATAAGAAGGACCGCAACATAGATCTTAATTGAAAAGGAAAATGAGTGCATTTACACTAGGGATTAAACTAATCGTACCGGATTTTGACGTTACCATATCCTCTACCACATTTTTTGTCGGATTCAAATCGAAGCGGATAACGACCGATGTGGATTGAGTGCGGACATGTCGTGAATTCGGATAACCCACACATACAATCTAAAATATTAGTAAAACCCTAACAAAAAATCCAAAAATTTGACCAAACAAATCAAGCTAACTTTTCTAAAATTCAATATCCATAATTTGATCCTAGATTTTTTTTGCATGTTATATCATCAAGTTTAGTTGGCATGGTACTCCCGAGAAACTTAGTCTAGTCATTTATAGGAAACCCTAGGGGAATCAAAAACTTACTTGAGTGAAACATCATTAAAAGACATATTACTGGGGGGATCAACTAGAAATTGAGTGAAACATCAGTGAACCAATTATTAATTTACGGTTTAGGGTCGTAGCTAAACCATGAAACTCATGTGAAACTTTGATGAAACATATATGATTTCATTCGATCACGTGTGAAACTGACATTTGAGCATGTACCAAAAACGTGGGCTACGGAATATATATGATTTCATCCGATCTCATCATGTGCACATTCGCACCGAGCGCACCACATGGATATTTTCGTCCAAAACACACACAAGAAGAAAGTAAATGAAGTAAAGGATAACATTTCAGATCGGTCACGGTGTCCTGTCTGTTTTTCACGCATCCTTAAAAGAAATATATCTATTTGATTCGAACGTATATTTCAGATTTGATTTGAATTTATATTTCAGATTTCTGTTTGTTTCACCCAAGTTACTTTATCGTTTCAATACTACTCCATTTCATTGGTTGCAAATTCGCATGTTTCCAAACTACTTAACACGGAAGGGTAGAACAACTATTATTGAATACTTTCTCTTGTGTACACCAACTTGTGTGAGAAAACGTTGGATGTCAAGATCATAGATTCAATAATAAAATTTAATCCATTTTCGTGCAAGGTCCAGAGAAGATTTCCGCACAGATTTTTCCAGAGATTGAATTAAGATTTCGTTCGGCTAGTTGCATACAAATTTTAACATCTCCCATAAAAAACATAAAAGTTCTAGCAAGTTTCATTTAATATATATACAAGTTCTATTGATGTTTCATGACACTGCAATCAAATATTGAATCTAGAACCATTTAAAGTTTTCATAGAATATTCATCCTATTTACAAACAATGATGTACATCCATCTGAGATAGCATTTTTAAGCCACATCCATTTGAACCTTGCACGAAAATGTGGCCTATTCAGAACCATGCATTTTTAGGATTTTTCATGTCACATTTCACATCCATCTGAGATAGCATTTTAGTAAGACATTCATGAAATATTAAATATTCCTGTTATACACTGCTATACTTTTTGTCCATAGTAGATTCAAACAATGATATACTTTTTTGACGACAATTTATTTTGTCATAATTTTCAGAAAATACTGTTTTCTTTCAAGAAGCTGCAGTGAAACATGAATCAATATACTTAGTTCATCAGCACTAGAATTTTCATACAATATTATCAGATGCATATTATTTCCATACGACAATCACAGAAAATTCACTACTGAATATTCACAATTTTTGTGATGAACACAAAAGATACTTAACAACAAACCAAGATTTTGAAGACATCAATTTAGTTGTATCACAGATTCATTCATGCATTTTTAGCCACGGTTAGTGAAAATTGAAGTTTTCTTTCAAGAAGCTGCAGTGAAACAGGAATCAATATTGTTTTGATACAAGAAACTACCGGACCACTTGAGGCTGCATATACCGAGGCCGCTGGAAAGAACATCTCTATTTTTCCAATCTCGTTTCTTTTGGGATTGAGTTCATGGATGTTCTTCAGAGGTTTCTTTGAATTCATTGGTTTGGGAGAAGAAACTGTAAAACAATTGTTTAAGTGAAGTTTGTCGGTCTATGAAAAGATTTTTTTTTTGCTACGGATTGTCTCAAGAAAATTGTTAGTTTCTTTAAAGTTTAATATCCAGATCCGAGTGACACCGTGACACCAACAAATCGCTCGCTACGGGTCTTGATAATAGCAGCTAGAAACTAATCCTTGTTTTATCGTTTGCCAAGTTATTTGGATGTTTCTCCGTTTCCGCACTTTCCGTACTCCTTTGTACTCGAGCATCCTAGTATTTTGGTTGAGCCGGGGAGGGGAGGGGTGGCAATGGCAACGACTGATTCGTCCATTGGTTGAGCATCCTAGTGTTTTGAACTACTTTAATTTGCAATGTAGAACCTCTATTTTGAATACTTGTTGTCTCATACACCTACTCAATGATTCCAGCCTAGCACCTCATAATAGACACACAATTATGATTCTTGTTCATTTCTGATAGAATGAAGTTGTCACTGATTCGGTCTACATAGTTTTCATTGGTGGCAACCGGTAACTTTCACCGGTGATAGATAGTTAGTTTTGACCAAATTTTCAGAATGTTAATATGGGTTTCATTTCTTTTTCTTTCAACTTCACGTATGATAAGTTAGGGGTTTATTGTTTCACTAGAGTTTCATTGAGGTTTCACGACGTTTTGGCTATTAGGTGCAGATGCACCTATTATGTAAAACATTTTTTAAGTTTTTTAAAAATGTCAAAAAATTATAGTTTTTTTTGGATATACTTCAAGACATTTGTGCTAGCACAAAAAACTTCGTGGAGAAAAAACCTTTTTTGTGACTTGTGCTAAAAAGACAAAAAAAGTCTCGTATAAAATCATTTTGGAGGGTCCGGATTTGTCTTTTTACAAAGGTCACAAAAAATGTTTTTTCTTCACGTAACTTTTTGTGCTAACATAAATTGTCTTGAAGTATATCCGAAATTTTTATTTTGAAGTTTTTTACATTTTAAAATTTATTTTTGGGCAGTGGGTGCATCTGCACCTACTACTTGTTCTACTACCCGTTATGGATTTCCGTCACTCAAGTTTCTTATTTGTTTTCTATGGTCGAGACATGCCGCTCGGTACGAGCAAGATGACTAGACAAGGTCGTTGCTCAGTACTGCCATGTCAAACTAAATTTGATAATGTAACGTGACAAAAAAAACTCTAGAATCCCAATATGTGTTATCAATTTTTGGAACTAATGGTTCATCATTGGGTTGTGATGTTGATCCATCTACTATTGTTTCTAACATAATTAAGGACAACTCGATAAGAAAAGAGAAGAACGTGGTGTCGGCTAGATGACAAATATAATGTTGGTAGTAGCAACTATATTAAGATGTCAATTTGTCTATATTTTATCTGAAAAAAAACTTGTATACATTTTGGAAGCTTAACATGATATTTACTTCCTCAGATCAGAGTGCCATCTTGGACAGATAGGATATTGTTCAAGGTTGACCATACTTCTGGCTTGGATGCGGTCTTAAGTTCATATGAAGCACTTGATTGTGTTCGGAGCTCAGATCACAAGCCTGTGAAGGCTCATCTTTGCCTGAAAGTACATGGCAGCGATTCACAGATTTTATGTTTAGAGTTGACATACCGCAAGTATGCTTAAATAACTGATTTCCTATAACTACAATTGTAAAGGCATTGCACCCATCGTACTACCAAGTACCACCAATCTAGATTTGTATGCCTGAATTTATTTGGTTTAAATCTTCAAGTAGCGGCTACAGTATCGGATGGCCTGTGGCAGCAACTAGCAGCTAGCAATGAACAATTTGATGCAAGTATATTCCATTCAAGATTTCAACAGGTCCACAATAGGTTCGCATCTCAAACTACAAATCTCAGGAAATGTTCATCGGCAACAAAGGAAGCTTCCGAGTTTCAAGAAAAACATCTTCCGGCTTTCAGTTACAAAAAATGTAAGTATGGTACAGAACAAAATAGTTTTACCCATCACACAAATTCCATGGACAGAGACAAGGAAACTTGATGGAACCCTGTTTTATGTGAGTCCTTAGCCACCCCTGCCTAGTGTGCACTTCCAGTTATAAAACTCACGCCATAGATACACATTTCTCCACTACTTAATTAAATTTCTTATGGGCTTTCAGTTACAAAAGAATGTCTAGTAAAGATCGTACAGATCAAAATAATTCCACACAAGTTTCATGGACAGAAACCAAGAAACTTGGTAGATCCTTGTTGGTGTGAATTCTTGGCCACCTCCTCCTCAGTGTACACTTCTAGTTAACCAAACTCAGGAACCAATATGACGCCGTAGATACACATTTCATCTTGATGGAGCAGAGACAATATAATCGTTGTCTTTTCCTCCCTTTTGCCGCGTGTTCAAGTCAAGCCGCTGCCGCCTGGAGCCTGGATGTTTTCACCGAGGTCTTCCCTTCTTTCCCAACTTGAGAGGCTACTGTGTAACCACTAAACACAGGGAAAGGAAAATATTTACATGATGTTAAATTCAGAAATCAATGACTGGCTGATTGACTGAACTAATTTTGTTTTGCACACCTTGTTATCTTCGTTGTTCTTGTTGATGGTGCTGTCCTCGCAACTCTCTGTGATTTCTCTACTGTTTTGCCTTTTGTCGTCAGCACAGGCCTCACATTGTTGCAGCGGATGCTATTCAAACCTGTTTTAGATTCACCAGGCTGACACGTGGCAGCTTGTGTATTTTGTTTCTTCTGAATATGCAATATGAACAGATCAGCAATTCAGTATGCGTGTTTCTAAATTTTACTTCAACTAATTGATTTGGACAGGGAAAACGCTCACCTGCTTCTCGCCACAAGTCGGTTTATCTCGTCCCTTTCCATCAAGGCATCTTCCAGTTATCTGCATCATTGTAGGACATACAAACAGAAGAATGAGTAACATGCGGTTGTCAAATAAGCAAATTTGGCGTTGTGCACTCCTGATTCAACTTACCATCACTCGTCTGTTTCCATCCTTCAGTAGTGGCAAGGTGTTCTTCTCGGAGGCCGTCTGTTTTCTTTCTGGATATGCCAGATGGGAAAAAAAAGGAGGCGAAGCAAATCCATATCGAAAAAAAATCCCAGCTTCTCCTTCCACCCCGACGCTGCCTCCTGGACGCCGGGGACGGCCGCGTGCTTGAGCCTCCTGAACGCCCCTGACGGCCAGCAACAACACGCGTCAGCGGCCGGGTTGCTACGCCGGTGAAGAGCAAGGCGAGGCGCGGGCGCGCTCGTCGCAGAATCCCCTCAACCGCGCGCCTAGCCAGCTACATGTGGCCGACGAATGCAGAGCCGGCGGCGCCCGCGCTTCCCCTGCATCCGCGCGTCGGCGAGGTTTCGTCGCGGTTCTTGGCGGCGGCTGACACGGCGTGGAGGGGATGTGGCCGGGGCGGCGTCACCCGGTTGCTACCCCGTTTCTCTGGACTGCGGGTTAAATCAATCTTTCTCGAGGGCCTAAATAGAAATGTTCCCTAGCTTTGACCGGTCTGTTCGCACGAATCTCCAACGAGAACTGAACGATCTAGATAGTCCGGGGGGCCCAACATACTCGTGGAATTTCCGGACCGGGTGTTCATTATGAAATACCCCAATCGTTGGTTCAAAATAAATCGTATCTGGACGAGAAAATAAAAACTATGTTATATATTTTTTCCACCAGGAAAAGCTGCTAAGAGCTACAGTCCTAATAAACTGGTTTTGTTTCCTGTTCCAGTGGTAATCATTTGATTGATTTCTCTGATAAAGTGGCTTTGAAACTTCTGAATGGCTTCTCTTTCGTTCCCTCAAGCAAGCTTGCTTCACAATAGGAAATTTTTGGCTCTCTTAAGATGATATTTACGTAACCTTCCGATGATAAGAAGTACACATTTGTGTCTTATAGCTAGCATTGATTATGTTCTGTTTCTGTGTTCTGGTTTTACTGGGGTTAGATCGACAACACAACCAGCAATAACATGGTTTGAGCAACAAGAATGCATATTAGGAATTTTAATGTCTTGCAAATTGCAACATGTATACACTTGAATTTTCACGTGCATTATGTTAACATGCTCCATGAGAAAATAAACTTGAGGATGCGTGTGGTGATTCCATGTAGGAGAAGCAAGCATAAAAAATAATGAAGTCGATGTTGCATGTGATTTTGTACGTCGTGAACTTAATTTTGACGATCACATAAGTAAATTACATTTTGATCAATATATTTATGTTTAAAAAATTTATTCCGTAGCAACGTACGGGTATTCAACTAGTAATCCTAAATTGCAAGCAGTCAAGCACAAAATTTCCTCTCTACCACGAACTCCCCGTCGCCGCGTCTCCGAGCTGCACGCATCGCCGCCGTCATCGACTGCCCCGGACCAAATTGACGACGCCATCAGCTCCACCTTGTCCTCCTATCCATCCTCGCCGAGTAGCGCGTGCCGGGAGGTTCGGGAACGTCCGCGCCGGAGTCGTCTTCCCCGTGGCCGGCATTGTCCTGTACGGACGCGTCCATGGAGGAGAGGAGGCGCAGCAACCAGAGAACGGCGTTGGCCTCGACGAAGCGTGCTCGGTAGATTAGGCGCGCCGACGGGCTGCCGAGCAGGCGAGCACGCGCGCGGGCGGGCGCCGGCCGACAGGCGAGCAGGCTCGCCGGCGGGCAGGCAAGCACGCGAGCAGGCACGTGGGCGGGAGCTGCCGAGCAGGCGCGCGGGCCGGTGCCGGTCGGCAGGCCAGGCGCGCGGGCGGGCGCAGGCGCGCTGGCAGGCGCGGCGAGCGGGCGGGCGCGGCGAGATCAGGCACCGCTTTTCAATTTTCCAGTCACCTGGCAGCACTTTTGAAGCTTTTTGTTCGTCGTCTCGTGATCTCGTCGTCTTCTTTTCAGGCTGCCATGCCACTGAAAAGGAGAAGAAAACATGGCCATCCCCGCGCGCTCGTCACTGTCCACTGGTCTCGTGCTGCATTGGCAGCTGCAACTTTTAACCATCCATGGCGACGGAGGAACGGCAGCATGTAGTAGCTTTGATGAAGATCCGTTGCAGCTTTGCACCGAATAACCGATCGGCCAGCAACCTGGCGGTCAGATCGATCTCTTTTAGCATAGTTCCATGTCCTCTCAGACTATGATTCGTCCGTCTGTCTGTGGTATCTAGCACTCACACCTTTACTTGTCGAGGAGGAGAAATGGCAAATCAGCCGTGGGATTCATTCATTCGATCTGACCTCGAAATGACACTGTCTCGCCGGCCGGCCATGTCGATGCCAACTCAAGTTTCACGCCCTGGCAGGCGAGAGGCGCGCGGGCCGGTGCCGGCCGGCAGGCGAGAGGCGCGCGGGCGCGGGCAAGCACGGCGACGCGGAGCTTCCGGACGGCCAGCACCCGCGCGGGGAAGAAGCGTCGTGAGCGCGAGGTGTAGGACGGCGGAGGGCGGCGGCGTGTGGCGGGCTGCGGCCGCGCGGAAGCCTAGCTCACGGCGTCGACCTTGGCCTCGATGGGCGCCAGGTTCGCGAAGAAGATGGTCGCCGGCATGTGCTTCGCAGGAGCGCGTCTCGCCCGTCTCCGGCGGCCGTGCCAGCGCCATGAAGCATGACAACGGCAGCGCCATGAACTACTAATGGCGTCAGCAACGGGGTGGGGCCCACCTGTCAGTTAACGGAATTAAACAACTCGCCACGTCATCGAGGCCTTCAAAGTCAAAAACCGCCCAAATTACACTCAAAACCGCCAAAAATCGAGCAAAACCAGTACAAGGGGTTATTTGTCCGATTTGTCACATTTCATGTTCAAATTATCCGATTTTGGAGACTGGGGTGAATATTATCCGCAGGGTGAGATTTCAGGGTAAAAACTATACTTAATCCTTACGTCTCAGCTTCTTACGATTGAGCTGTTACATTGGCTTCTTGCCTCCCAAGTTTGTACCACTATACATATCCCATGAGGATTAAGGCAATACAACAAACTATTAGGGTTCTACAATTTTCACATGGTATCAGAGCGGTTTGACTCACGTCGCCGATCCTAGGGTTTTCACGACTTCCGCATCACGTGCCTCCCCCGGTCTCCTCGAGGGCGCGGTACCCGGTTTCGATCAAATATCGGATCGGTTCTTTAGATTAGATTGGATCCAATTTCAATAGATTAGATCCAATTTAGCCAAATAAATCCCTAAATCTTATGACCCTCAAATCCACGGTGAAAGTCAATGCATGATTCGGTGAAAACTGCAGACAACTCGCGCTAGTCTACTTCGACCATGGATGCGGCCGAGGCCTCGCAGCAGGACACTGCGGGCACGCGCAGGCGGCGCACGGCCGTCAGGGCGCCACCGCAGATCCCGATCGCCACGCACCTACACCAGAGGAGCTGACTCGCCCCGACGGCAACATGATGCATCCCTTCTCGGCTCAGGTCTTGATAAACGTGTTTCGGCGGATCATGCGGCAACGTCTCCAGGAGCACATCGACACCCAGGTTTCTCTACTTGATTCATACGCACGGGATCATGCGCTATGGCGCCCGGCATCAATCTGGGCCGTCGGATTCAGCGATCCGACGGCCAGGATCGACCGTTGAAAATCTGATGGGTCAACGGTAAATCCTGGCCATCGGATCGCTGAATCCGATGGCCCAGATTGATGCCGGGCGCCCTTAGGGATGAGCCATTTCTTTTTCGCGCACGGGACCCCAGCCCATGCAGCCATGCACTATGAGACAAGCTGCAATCTATATGCGTCAATTTCCATCGAGTCTCCAAGCAGCACGGCCAACACGTCTACGAACACTCCGCGCTCCATCGACGTGGCCGACGACCACGACGCGCGGCAACACGTCTACGGCCTGCACCAAGCCTATCAACATCGAGCGGTCTACAGTGCATCAAGCCGAACATCGACGCCGAGCTGTACCACTACATCTAAGATCTTCGTCGAGTTCTACATCGCCAACACAATCATCGCCAAGGTCTACATCCACGTAGTCTTTTGCCGACGCAGCACAATGACACAAAAATCCGACGCCGCTGCAGATCCCTGCTGCCGTCGCACAATGACACAAAAACTCGCCGCCGCCGCACAATGACACAAAACCCGCCGTCGCCGCAGATCCCTGCCGCCGCCGCAAAATGACCCAAAAACCCGCCGCCGCCGCACTATGACCAAGATTCCTGCCGCCGTCACAAATATCTGCCGCCGCCGCACAAAACCTAAGACACTACGTCCAACATAGTGTAATTTTTTGCGCCTCCGGCGCTATAGGCTACAACAACCACGACTACGACAATATCGATCACGGCTACATCACGACCGGCTATCTCGACATCGATATCAAGAATAACGTCTACAGCAACACATCGACAACAACACCAGTCAACAACGTTCGCGTCGTCACCGACGTCCACGCCACTCCCGATGTTACTGCGGGAGGGAAGAGAGGAAGAGTATCAGAGACGTAGTTGATGATGACGGAGAGGAGGAACGAGGAATGCGCAAGACTTCAAATCCAGTCGTAATCGTCCGCTTCACTCCCACTACGACCGAGGGGAATGTTAGAATACGTGTATGACTAGGATAGGATTTAGAGGTTGTCTTGTAATCCAAGTCATTGGCTTCTTGGCTCCCAAGTTTGTACCACTATATATACCCCATGAGGATCAAGACAATACAACAAACTATTAGGTTCTACAATTTTCACATGACCCAGGCATGGCCGCATGGGAATGGGCTATGCTAGTTGCAAGTGTCATAGTCCTTTTTTTTCTTTCTTTGTTTGCAACCACTAGCGTCACAGTCTGAGAGAGTTTTTTTTGGTACCACATCAACTCAAACATGACATAGTAAAATATTAAAACCGAATAAACTCGAGAAGAAAACACGGAGACCTCTGCAATTATATAACACCCCACTAAGATGTATTTACGATAGAGACCTCTATCTTCACATGCAGCCTATCCATATCATTAGATAATTACAATCCACCAATTTCATCTTCAATCCATTTTTTACATGCATAGAGCGAAAAACATGACCTAGTAAAATCTGTGATACTGAATAATCTCGAGAGGGAAAATTGAGGCCTTTTAAAATCTGTAACTCTTATAAAAAATTTACACTAAGATTTATTTATGATAATCTATCTACACATGCAAACCTCCACGTTGTCACATACTCACAACCGTCTAATTCTCAGGCATTGTTTATCTGTCCATTTTCAGTCCACAAAGTTTCTCCATACAAAGTTTTCATGTAAGTTGGTGTCATGTTTTTTTTACTTCAACATAATAAGTTTCACGAAGACCTCATGTGCTTTTTGAGAAGTCACTAAAAATGCCATACTCAATGTACCGACCTAATACAGATACATGCTGCCCACTTGTGCTATACTAAACTAGAGATACTTGAAACAATTGTGATGTACTATTGTATTTGATCCCAAGTGTGTTAGTCGTAGCTTCCTTCTGTCGCATATCGTCGGATGGCTAGTACAAGATGACCCCAATGGTCATACGTCAGGTTCCATAGCGGCGCCCGTACCCGGCCCGCTCTAGTAAAAATTAGGCATACTACGTGTAACGTTTTTTCAACATATTAATTCGTTTTTTACTAATCCCTATTTAAGCGGGCCTATGCGGGGCGCCGCTTGACACCTTCAGTCATACGGCATGGAATTGTGTAATCGTCCCCAACCGAACGAGGTTGTCGGTACTATGCGCCTTGGGAGTGGTAATGCGAATAGTGGTACCCTAAGGGAAGGATGGCTTAATCCGTTGATATACACAAAAAGGGAACCACTATCGGATCGCCAAACACTTCTTCTGAAAACATGCCAACTTACCACTTATCCAAATATCACTTATTACTGCAGCTATCTCCAACATTCTAAGTCTTCTTTTTTTGTGCGAAAAATCTCTAGCCAAACAAACAAGTAATTTTCCAAAATTTTGAAACCACGTGGATATTGCTAGAGGAAAAATCGGAGGATCATGTGGGAATGACTCTCAGAGAGTGAAGAAAGCCTCAAAAGGATGCGAATAAACCTATGTGCCCCCCCCCCCCCCCCCCCCCCCCCCCCCCCCCCCGGCCCAGGCGAAAGCAGTAATACCGACTATCTTTCATTTTGATGACTCGAGGAGAATGAGAGCCCATGTCACCCAAGAGAGCTTATTTCATATGGGAACTCTAGGCTGGAAAACAATCCTTCTGGTTTTTATATCCGGTTAGAGTAATAATAAAGAATCAAAGTCCATGTTGGTTGGTGAGGATTGTTAAATATATGAGCAATTTTCCACATGATTTAATCCATAAAAAACAGTAGAGAAAGCATGGATTATGCAGATGATTTAATCCATGAAAATAGTAGATAAAACATGGCTAGAGAAATAGGAAATAAACTAGTCATGCAATCTAAGAGAGAGTACTCAAGAAGCAATTCTACACATATTGGTGGAAACAAAGTCTGTAGTATGATCTCGAATAGGCAGAATAAGATCACATACATGCCATTGGAGGAAGACCCGTTCGCGTTGGCTGATGAAGACATGTTGCCGAAGAGGACGTCGACGTCGGGGAAGAAGTCGTCGGCGTCCATGTTGGGGAAGAAGCCAGTAGTCGCGTGATGACGCTCCCCAAAAACTTTATCGCCTCTCTCCCGTACAGGATCGCGAGAGACGGGGTTCCGGAGGCCTACTGTCACGTCCCGCGGTGCACGCCGCGGCACAGGATGGAGACGTCTTGGTCGGCGGTGCAGTGCTCGAGAACCAGGAGGCAGTCGCATAGGAGGTGTGGCTGTTGTGCGGTGTGTCTAAGCGAAAGGAGCGACCTCACTTTTATAGGCACAACAGCAAGAGGCGAACATGCAACGCAGGAGAGGAAACGAAAAGGCAGGAGGCGAACTGAACATGCAGCGCCCGTGTGGCAAAAAGAACACATCTGAAAGGACAAGGATGTCGCCTGGGGGGGGGGGGGGGTGAATAGGCGATTTAAAACTTTTCCGGTTTAGGCTTGATAAATGCGGAATAAAACTAGGTGTTTTAATTTAACAAGCATACAACCTAAATAAACTAGGTTCACCTATGTGCACCAACAACTTATGCTAAGCAAGATAAGTAACAAGGTGATAGCAAGATATAGACTTCAAGCACGAAGGCTACCACAATGTAAATTGCATAAGTAAAGAGCTCGGGTATAGAAATAACCGAGGCACGCGAAGACGATGATGTATTCCCGAGTTCCTCCTTTTGAGGGGAGTACGTCTTGTTGGAGGGGTGTGAGTTTTAAACTCAAGACGCCACAAATGGCCTCACCCTATTCTCCGATGAACCTTCCCCAAAAGCGCGGTTCACCTTCCACTATTGATTTCCTTTTGGACGGAAATCGAGTCCCTTACAACGATCTTGAGGCACAACCCACAAAAGGATTGGGAGCTCCCAAGTGACCACAAAAGGTCCCAACTAGCCACAAAAGGCCTTGGCCACAAAAGGTCACAAGAACACCGTCTAGGGTCCAACGACCCAAGAGTAACAAGCTCACAAACTTTCACTTCCACGAATCCTCGTGGAGAGAGCAAACCGATGCAACAAAATGCAATGGCAAGAACACAAGAAGTGCTCAAGTCCTTCACTCCCAAATCCCACCAAAAGAAACTAATTCTTATGGGGGGAGAAGAGAGGAAGAACTAAGAAGAGAACCACACAAGAACTCCAAGATCAAGATCTACTAGGTTCCCCTCACTTAGAGAAGAGATGGATTGGTGGAATTGTAGATCTAGATCTCCTCTCACTTTTCCCTCAAAGATATGCAAGAATCATGGGAGGGATTGAGAGGGGGCAAGCTTTTCCAAGGTCAACAATGGAGGAGAGAGAGGGGAAAAACGAGCTGCTCCCTTTGGGGAAGAAGGGGGCCTTATATAGGTCCCCAAGAAAAAGAGTCATTGCAGGAAAACTGGGACCGAATATTCCGGTTCAAGTTTGGACCGGAATTTCTGGCCCAGACGAAATCAGTACTGGTGGTCACCGGATATTTCCTACCGGATATTTCCACGGACCGGAATATCCGGTTTTCTGAAAACTGACAGAAACAGCAAAACAAAAACTGCAATATCTTTTTCATCCGGACTCCGATTTTGATGATCTTGGGGTCGTTGGAATCGCAACGAATAGCTCTTCAAGATCATGCAGAGAAACATCATAGTCCATCATGTGATGAGGAAACCACAAGACAAGAATTTGACCTCTCTTAGGAAAGACAAACCGGTAAAACCTCCAATATAAAAAACGCAACAAGATATACATATGAAATCCGTTTTAGATGAACTAGAGCTTGGTATGGAGATGAACACAAGCTCTAAATTCTCACATTGATAAAAGCCAAATAAGAACCAAGAAAGATGATATGCCAATTATGCAAAGGTTTGATCTCTCCACAAAGATGCGATCAAGTTACTCACTTGAGAGCCCCTCTTGATAGTACGGTATCTATCCTATAACCCGGTCTCCGAACTAACAACATGAGACCGGTAAAATAGAGACACTATCAAGATCATACCTTTGCCTTGCGCATTCCACTTGAGTTAGATGATGACGATCTTGACTCTCTCAAGTTGGAACACCTTTCTTGATCATGCTTGCTAGCACATGCTTGATGAAGACTTCTCCAAATACTCCCCCATACCCCATTATGGGAGAATCTCGTTTAGCTCCGTCTTCATGTATCCATTGCAAGCTTCAATCAAATGATATCTTCCTAGATGGATCATATTGAACTTGCACTTCATCTTCTTCTCTTGACATATAGGATGGCTTGGAGATAAACAGGAATGTTCCCTCAATCTTCTTTTCCAAGCCATACTTTACCATGTAAGGTTTTAGAGTCCAACACATGAACTCCTTTCTTTTCCTATGGACAAGATCTACAAGGATATCTCAATGCAAACATTAGTCCATAAGGATTGTCATTAATTACCAAAACCACGCATGGGGGCAACTGATAACCCCCAAGAGCAGGGGATCACTGTAGCACCTCTCAATGTGGAAGTAGGGTATCGATCCGCAGGAGCAAGAAGGAAAAGTTATCTATTCCCTACAACTAAAGTGTCACAAGTTTTAGTTGATTATGCACTAAACAGGTTTAAAGAACAAGATGGTTGATTTAATGGATGGAAGTTTAATGAAACAAAACAAGAATGTAAAAGTGTCCCAATCCTATCTAAAAAGCGAAATTGGTTCCTTAGCCTGCCACTCAGTCCACCGCTTCGTCCAACATGGTCGTACCTCGTACGTCAACCCATCGCTTCTCTCCGCTCGCGATCATATGGGCCAAAGGCCAAAGCCCAAAAACATCCAGCTCGACGCCCTCTCTCCTTCTTCGTTCCCTTCCTCTCCCTGGCGGCCGCCCCCGAACTCAACAACACCGGCGTCGCCGCCCACGCCGGCCTCCACACACCAGCGTCGCCGCCCCTAGCCTCTCCCGATTTGCTCTGTACCAGATCTCCTCCCCCTCCACGCGCGGGACCCGGAGGTCCTCGGCGTCCTCCCAGCTCGGCCATGCGAGCTCGCTTCATCATCCTCGCACCGTCGCACGATCGGCTTGCCGTGTTCTTCCATGTCCGACCTGTGATCTGCAGCGTGCCAACGTCGTGATTTTCGATCAGCCGCAGGTCGCCGCCATGTGAGAGTAGGGGTGGCGTGATCTTCATGGTGGGTGTGGATGAGTAGGGGAGGGTGAGGAGAATGGCGTTGGGGAAAGAGCAGCGAGGTCTTAGATGGAGGCCGAGCTCACGTCGCTGGGTTGTCGCCGGCCATCAACGGCCGTTGCTTGCTGGCCGCCGTACCCCGTCCCCAATCGAGGCTGCCCATCTGCGGTATTGGTCATCTTCCTCCACCAGTCTTACTCGTTGATTCCCCCAGTTCTCTTATTATCTTGTTTTGATCCCGATTTTTTTTTTCGAAACACATTGTGTAGATCTGAGAAAGAAAGATTCTCGATGAACCGTTTGGTGAAGAAGAACAAGGTGAGTTCTCTCTTTTTTTTTTTGTAGATCTGAGAAAGAAAGATTCTCCATGAACCGTTTGGTGAAGAAGAACAAGGTGAGTTCTCTTTTTTTTTAACACAATCATGTCTGTTTCAGTGTTTCTGCATTTAAATGTTTGATTTATTTTCTTTTGCTGTTTAGGGAGATGCTTGTGATGAGTTTGTTGCCTTCCTCTGCTGCATCGTTTGGTCTTACAGGACATTCTTAGATTCATTCATTCTGCAGGAGACTATGTTATCGTGGTGTGCAAGAGGGTCTTGCTGACATGTACGCCTCCAAATTTCTTGAGTGTAACTCGGTGTTTACTGCAGGACATCCACGACTGGATTCATCCGCTGAGGCAGGCAGATAGGATTCCTCCCAATTCGTGTTAAAGCAGTTTGGTGTAGCACCTGATGTGTGATTTCTAACAGGCAACTCAATGCGCAGCTTCTTTTTTGCAAGGGAGCCGCCTCCGCTCTCCCATGTTCTTCTTTTACACCATGTGCCAATCTCATTATGCTAAGTTAGTAAATGATTGATTGTTTCTAGGAAGTTGCTACAGCCGGAGCATTTTATCCTTGGATTTCCTTACTAGGCGTCAGTCAGTACCTTTCACTAGGATGATTCGAACATCTACTCTTGCCTTGCACTCTGGCTGAAACTTGACACAGGTCACAATGATTGAACTTGGATTGGCAAATTGTCCTGACCACCATGGCCACACTCGGAGCAGCTTTTCCCACCAAAGCTGAGGTGCCGGCCGAGAAGACAGGGTACAACGTGGTCGGGTTCCGCTGCCCATGACGGAGCTGGAAAGAAACTCTCAGTTTTGGTATTACTCTACCTTAATCCCTTTTATTAGTATGTCGATGATAATGGTGCATCATGAGTTTCTTCCCTTTCCTGCTCGTTGTCAGCCTACAATTGATATTAAGCTCATGTAGATTATGATTAAAGAAAATAACAGATCACACAATGTTGCACTCACCTTTTTCATGTACGGTGTCGTTCTTCAGGTGCCAACGACGCCACAACATCATCAGGATTAGGCCCCGTCTCTCGTTGCTGATGCCAGCAAGCATGATAAGGAGCTAATCCGGACCAGAGAATTTGAAGAAAGGTTCAGCTGGGAAGTCCCAACTTTTCCTCATCTCTTGTCTTAAGGCCCTCGCTTTCGTATATGTGACTGGCAGTGAAACTAGATACATTTTTACAGTCACATATAGAGCAGGTGCTATCTATTTACAGGTTTGTGCGGAATTTGTTCCGTTTAGTAGCTAGGTTATCGTAGGTTGTTCGTCATCTGAAGATTTTCACTTCATTAGGGATAGCGCCATTCCAAATCAGTTTACACAAAGATCTACTGTCATCACCGGATGAGCTGGTTTTGACGCTGCTTTGGATGTTGTTTTTCATAGTGTATGGCCATGCCAAGAAATCCTCACGTGTTGTTTGTGTTGTGGGAACCGCAGCTTCATCCGGTTTTTCAGAGCTGTGAGAAAATGCATAGATAGCAGAATGTGTTGAGATCCGCATCAGTTTGTGTTATTTGTGTTGAGATCCTGAGTCAAACTTCACTACATGTTTGAGATTTATTTGTTGATTTGGGGAGAGGACCTGATTTTTGGTAGATTATGAACATTTGGTGTAATTTTTGTTGATCAAATGGACATGGAATTGCATTTTTGTTACCACGGAGGAATTTAGTTACATATAAGACTATTTGTGGCCTAATAATATTAAATGTTTAATAAACAGGGGTTGATGTTCATTTGATTTTTCTTTTCATTAATATATCTCGTTAGCTGACAGGAAGTACAAAAGAAGGTATAGTCACTTATCTTGATATGGTTACGTGAATATCACATGTTCGATAAATATGATTATCATTTCATCATTTTACTTTAAATATCTCTTGCAATCCCGTAGCAACGCACGAGCATTTAGCTAGTCCTCTTCAATGCAAGAGGACAAGACAAAAGTTTTCTCTTATAGGAACAATAGACATGGGTTCATGGGTTCACTCAATCCTCTCTCCCATCTATGGTGATTATCATGTTATAGATAAAAAGTACACACAATTGTCATGGTTTAATGGTAAACTTCTATGACGGCTACAAGTCCTAAAACACATAGTTGAAAGAAGTACTCATTTGTGTTGCTAGGTCACCCTCGTAAGTCTAGCGTGGTTGCTGTCACTCCCACATCATACTCTTCCTTTTTACCCCCAGATAACGGATGTTGGGTTGTATTTCACATGTCACTCAATACATATGCCGTTGTCACATCGGCCATCCCGTACCTACATACATCATACTTCATAATGGACAATATTCTAAACACTAGTGCAATGATTCATATTTCGTGTGCATGACCACATCTCTCTCATCTATCCACACTTGGTGGTGTCAATCACCTCATGACAAGGATAAACAAGGCATTATGCATAAATCAAACCATCACATGTATCATAGAATATCTCCAAAGTATGACAAACCATAGAAATCCCAACATGACGGTAAATGCATAACATAATATCATCTCATACCACACTATCCACCATAGGAATTACAAAGATAGTTCCATAATCATGCATGGCACATCATATGGACTTCAACAATGATCATACATAGAGAGATTGGATCAAGTTACCACCACAAACCCAAAGTCCAGGGGGTGGACTACTCCCCCTTCATCATGGAGACGGTGGAGAAGTCGTTGGAGAAGATGGAGACCACGCCGGCAGCGCCCTGCCGGAGTTTTCCCCCTCCAATCTGCAACTCCAGGTCTCTGTTTCGTGGTTTCTGTGTTTCTGCGGCACTCCTTTCCGAAGGGCATCGGGGGCTATTTTTATAGTCGGTTTTAGGTTAAGACGGAGTCGTGGGCGAAAAGATCGATGGCAACGGAGCCTCGAGGCTCCAGATGGTGGGTCCCACGCGGCCAGATTCCTTGGCCGCGTGGGCCACCCTCTTTTGGGCCTCGGGCCTCCGCTTGTTTGCTTCCTTCGCTCCCAAGTCTTCTTCCTTCCAAAAACTGATGCTCGTAAATTTCTAGGTCATTTGGATGTCGTTTGGGTCCCTGAAACATTAAAATATGGAAAATAGGGTTTTCTGCCTGCGCAGGGTTAATTCCATAAAAATAGGAAAATCATGAAATATTTCCAAAATCATTATAAAACATTGATATAACCCTTATATAATGCAAAAATGATTGGAATATAATTAATATAGTGCAAAGTTCATGTATGCATTTTACATGCATCAACATCCCCAAGCTTAACCAATACTCGTCCTCGAGTATGAAGGTGATAAAACTAACATGGACTTTGCAATTTAATACTATCAATGGATATCAAAGATGGTTACTATTGCTACATAGAGTCAAATGATTCATTCTTCAAAGGAGTAGCACTATGCAAGATAGATTATGAAGTGATATCAAATATTCAATGCAAGGATGTTCAATGATAATTCACAAAGTGTAACATAAAAGAAAATAATATGGACCACATGTATGCATAATGATAAGTAAGAACATTCTACAATGGTCATAGAGTATTGATGAAAATCTGAATATAAAAGGTGGACACTTTGGAAAGATATATATATGAGTAGAGGTAAAGCATGCATAAGTTTCATCTAACTTCCAAACTCTTCTACTTAAGTTAATGATTGCAATGTGGTAATCCTTGGTGTCAAGCTCTCATTACCCCTATCATGGCATCTTGAATGATTAAAGTTTAAAGTGAAAGCAAATATGAGTAGTGTGCTTGACAAAGTATAGGTTGAATGTCTCATGCCCCTTGAATACGAGTACCTACACCATGTGTTACTCAACTTGGGACACAAAGCAAGTTCAAGTTAAATATCATTGTAAGTAATAATAGTATCATTAAGAGTGTCAACTGGGGTACCTCTTGTCTCAGGATATGGATCAAGCCCATATCAAAACGACAAGACAAACAAACAAAATGAACAACCTCAACACTCTTTTTATTTACCATTGGAATAGATTTTTATTGTAAGGTGTATCACTGATGGTTCACCATAGTATGTAAGTAAATTTCCACCATGAATGATGCATGGCTTAGATTAGCGGCCCAGGCGTCTCTCTAATCATTTATACAAACTCATTTAAACTTGCTTCATCTCCACATTTATTTCACCCATGATAAGCATCCATAAACAAATGTACATGATATCAACTAAATGAAATGAAGAGCATGTTGAAAGCTTGGCATGTGACAACACATATGAGCTAACTCTCAACCCAGGACATTTGTCAAGCCCACAACATCATAATTTTAATCACAATGGGTCATGTTTTATTAGTGCAATAAAAATAAGGTGTGCATCAAGTTCGTGAGAGCTATATAACCAACTTTTTCATAACAATCATCAACACAAGCATTTTCATTCAGATGTATAGATAACACAAATATCATGATAAACATACTCGGAATAGCATAAAGCTAATAGGTAGATATGGTGGACTCACTGGAATAACTTTGGTTGAAGGTGTTGGAAACAAGTTTTTACTTGTTGGAATTTTTGGGCTAGCAAGAGGGAGAAAGTTGACCATCTAAATGCATGCATGAGTGTCCATATAACTAACTAATCCATGTTAAACAAAGTAAAATAACATTCAGCATCAAAACATGAATAAAAGATATCTCTTGATAAAACACTTGCAAATTATTACTCATTAACAAGCTCATGAATCAAGCAACTAATGTAACTTTTTGAATCAACTTAAACATCCCTTTTCCCAATCTTATAATAGCATCCAACTTAATTCAACCCATATTTCCAGTAGCTCTTTCATATATAGATGATAGTGTGGTGGTTGATAACCCACAAGTATAGGGGATCGCGTGTAGCCTTTTCGATAACTAAGAGTGTCGAACCCAACGAGGAGCTAAAGGTAGGATAAGTAATCTCTCAAGTTCTATCAACCACTGATACAACTTTACGCACACTAAACGTTTGCATTATCTAGGAAACAAAACTACGGTAGCAATACGGGTATGAGAGATAGTTTTGCAGGATAATAAATACAAGAAAGTAAAATTTAGTGCTGCAGCAATAAAGTACACTAAGTAACCATATACTAACAGTACCATGAGTGTGGAAAAGTGGTGGTAATTGTGGTGGCTTTGTCCAAGATTAATTAGTGAAGACATTTAGTTCATTGTCTTTGATGCAGTTTTCAATGTGGGAGAGGCTAAATATACATGCACTCCACTACTTGGGATTACAAGTACTATATGATTGGATTGTTAGCAAACATCCGTAAATACTAACAATGCATTAAGGTTTCCCCAACCATAGCCTTAAGTTTATGGTCCTCTTACTCCCATACATGCAACTAACCGGTTTGAGCCCTCAGGTTTCTGTCACTCCGGCAGGACTACGCCCCTTCCTTTGCACATACTACTAACCCTATGGTGTTGATCCATGCGCGCACAAGTATAATGGACACCAAAGGACAGTACCATATCAACATACAACTCTAATGAACCATAGACATTCAACAAAGCAATCAAAAGACAAATAAACTACATAAACATGTCATAGATCATAGGATAAATATTATAGCATCAAACACCATGTTTACATAGGACGGTACAGAGGTTTGTGGGAGGATGAACCACTGAATACAAGGAGGAGTTGGTGATGGAGATGGCGGTGAAGACGGCGGAGAGGGCAGCGAGAGGCGCAGGGCGGCGCCGGCACCGGCGGTGGCGCAGGGGGCTCCTCCTGCGCCGCCGGTTCCATGGGGGAGCACCGCCCCTTAGCCCTCTTCCTTCATGGCTTCAAGGGAGCCCTCCCCCATGGAGATGGGATCCATGGGGGAGGCAAAAACGTGGCTTTGGTGGCTGGAAATTCGTGGGTGGAGGAGTCCTCCACGAGTTAGGTTTCCTCCCTTTATATATCTTCTCGGATTTCCGTCACCCCCTTTTAGGGTTCCACCAAAACGGGCCTCCAGGCCGCGTCCGAACTCCGATTGGGCTGATCTCGGGCTTAAAATCTTCGTATGGAAAATTGTGACAACTTTCGTAAGAGCCAGGTCTCCATTGACGTCATCTTCGAGGGTCAAACTGGCAAACTTCGTAAAAAGTTCTCAGACAGATTTCAGGAAAGTCCCAATTCGACTCCAACAAGGTTTCCTCTTGTATTCTTGATAATTTCTACACATTAAAGAGTAAAACAAGAACATTGTGCACTTTTGCAACTATTAGTAGGTTAGTCCAAATAAATAATAAACTTAATATAAAAACAAGTGCTAAAAGCATAAAAATGGCATGAAACAATCAAAAATTATAGATACGTTTTGGACGTATCAACATCCCCAAGCTTAATTCCTGCTCGTCCTCGAGTAGGTAAATGATAACAAAATAATTTTTGATTGTAAATGCTATGATCAGGTCTTTAACAATTGCATGATGTATGGATAATAAAACTTAGCAATCATGTTTCCTAATGAAAAGTATCAACGAACTAAGAGCTTATAACATGAAATTTATAAACATCAACAAGATTGTAATGACCATAATAAAGCATGGTAGATGGTATCTCGCTTGCCCGTTGTACAGCAAAACATAAATGCCCAGGCACCTCTGAAGTTCATGGGAAGACTAGAATCAAAGATATCAAAGATAAAAGCATCAAAGTTATATCACAGTTAACCACATTCTGGGACAAGCACATTACACTAAGAATGACAACTATGCTCTCGAGAAAGTGCTCAAAGAAAGGATGGTGACTCAACATGAAAGTAAAAGATTGGCCCTTCGCAGAGGGAAGCAGGATTATCATGTGCTAGAGCTTTTTATTTTTAAAACAGAAGCAAAATTGTTTTGGGAAGTGTTTGTTGTTGTCAACGAATGGTAGTGGGTACTCTAACCCCCTTGTCAACCAGACTTTCAAGAGCGGCTCCCATGAAGGACGTTATTTCTACCAGCAAGGTAGATCATCCCTCTTCTCTTTTGTTTACACATGTATTTTAGTTTCATTATGGGTGACACTCCCCCAACCTTTGCTTGCACAAGCCATGGCTAACCGAATCCTCGGGTGCCTTCCAACATTCACATACCATGGAGGAGTGTCTATTTGCAAATTAAGTTGCTTACTGATAAATCAGGGCAAAACATGTGAAGAGAATTATTAATGAAAGTTGTAATTAATTGGGGCTGGGCACCCCGTTGCCAGCTCTTTTTGCAAATTATTGGATAAGCGGATGTATATGCCACTAGTCCATTGGTGAAAGTCTGTCAGAAGTAAATGACAAGATTGAAAGATAAAACACCACATACTTCCTCATGAGCTATAAAACATTGACACAAATTGAGAAGTACTTTGAAGGTTTTAAAGGTAGCACATGAAAATTTACTTGAATGGTTCGAAATGCCATGCATAGGTATTTATGGTGGACACTTTGGAATAACTTGGTTTTCATGGTTTTGGAAGCACGAGCAGCATTCCCGCTCAGTACAAGTGAAGGCTAGCAATAGACTGGGAAGCGACAATCAAGAGAGCAATAACCGTCATAATCATGCTTGCGACAAAATGAAATTAATTGAGACATAAAAGTGATACAAGAACTCTGAGTCAAAATAAATCATCAAGGCTTAATTGACTTTTGTTTTTCAGTCATACGCATGCATGAGCATGTGCCAAGTCAATTCGAATGAATTATTCAGAGGAGGATACCACAATACCATACCATCTTATGAACAGGACAATGCATGTTGATATCAAAATAACATAATATGCACTATTAGCTAGTTGAGACTAACCATAAGAAAACATAAACTACTAAACAGTATTATTCACACATCATTTTTAAGTTTCAACAAGTAATCCATTAACCAAGTAAACATTGAAAACAGAGGATAAATAAAATATGTGACGATCCACTTATTAATGTAACTGGTGTTTGATGCTAAGATAAATAGATAATAAAATACAGCCGCTTCAAGTTTAGTAAGTTCATATGTTGCTCAAAAAACAAAGTTTAAAGGTTTGCAAACCGAGGGGTTATTGATGAAGAGGGATGCGGGGACATCCCCAAGCTTATGACTTTGGCCGTTCTTCAATATTCCATAGTTTGGTGTTCCTTCATTCTCTGTGAAAAAACTTCAACACAAAAACTTTCCCATTCTTTTCTGCGGTTAGACATTAGTACAATAGATAATATTTCCCAAGTGCTACTATTAAACCAAATAAAATTTTGTTTTTAAGTTACAGAAAGGTTGCTTAAATGGCCAACTTATAAATGAAAGGTAAGAACCATTAAAAATCAAATGAAAACGAAAAGAGGCCACTCTTGCAACAAAAGTCAGAATCTGTCCAGAAAAACAGCAGCTGGAAAACGCAATTTTTAGGTGCACTTAAACATGCCCGAAATTTTAGCCAATTTTTGTACATGCAGAGGATTAGGTGCTACAACATCAGTAATTTTTTCGTGATTTTTAGAGCTTCCAGTAAAATATGAAAAATCGCGCAATAAGCAGTAGATACCGAAAACAGAAAATCACTTTTTACATATGTATCAACTAAGCTAAATGGATAAAACTTGGTACTTTATTTTTGATAAACTAAAAACCAGAGGCTAAGCAAGACCTAAACATGCTAGCTACAGCAAGGAAAACTCTAAATAAAAATCAAAAGTAAAACCCAAATAAAATTAAAATAAAGAACCAAACAAAGAAGCAAAACAAAAGAAAATATTTTTGTTATTTTGAATTTATAAGTGAAAGTAAAGAAGCAATCGAAACCAAATAAGGAGCCTAATAAAACTAAAGAAGGTAAAACCAAGACATATAAAAGCAATTATAATACAAGTTAAGACAATACATATCATGTGGACGGGTAATATAGAGTATGAACGAGACAACCTCATGTTAGTTGATGAATAGGGGGATGACTCGGGCATCCCCAAGCTTAGATGATTGTATCTTCTTGAATATGTTCTTGGGATGCACCTACACATCCCCAAGCTTGAGCTCTTGCGTCTTCTTATTCATCTCATATCACCATATTGATTAGATCTTATAAGCTACATCCACATAAAACTTCACAAAACTCATTAGTAGGGTTAGTACTCATTAAATAAAATCCACTCATGTTCAAGCATTGACAAGTTTTATAATTTTTACTCAACATTAGCCACTGTATATACTAAGGTGTTCATGATTTCCGTTGTCCGTCGAAAAACTAATGAAACTAACAACACCAAGTACAATATTGAATAAACAAAGAAATCTGTCAAAACTGAACAGTCCGTAAAGATGGCATTCAACGAGATAGTTAAGTAGCTCAAATCGAAAAAATTTAGTCTAATGAAAGAAAGATAATAATCTCAGGTTTATGCACAAAAATTTTCAAGTCAAAATACTATTCTGAGATTTATCACGATTTTATTTACAGAGAAGCACAAAATCTGTCTAAACAGAACAGTCAGTAAAGATCGAATTTTTCGACCTATCTACGTACCTTAAATCAGAAAAAGTTAGTCTAATGAAAGAAAGCTAATAAGCATCACTTTGCACTCAAGAAATTTCAGATCAAGATCACGTTCTGGTGATTTTAAACATTTAATACGGTGGAGCACAGAAAATCTGTTTCTGGACAGCAAAGTAAAACTATCAACTTTCAATTAACTAAAGACTATAATTAGCATTTTATTTTTATGTACAGAGGTATATACACAATATTTACAATATTTACATGTTTTTAATGAAAAGCTTCCATGGAAAGATTTGTTTTGGTTTCATAGGCATGAACACAAGTGTTCAAGGTCGACCCCCATTTAACCATTACTCATCTTTCCAATCACTTTTCTTTTTGAAAACGTTTTTAGATAACAACTACACCTAATTTTTTTTGTAATTCGCATTCCCTATCCATAGTAAGATAAAGAACAACTTAATACTGAAAATAAAAACTACTTAGAGATAAAGCAAACAAGTGCACACAAGAACATTAACCTACGCTATGGCTCCCCGGCAACGGCGCCAGAAAAGGTCTTGATAACCCACAAGTATAGGGGATCGCGTGTAGCCTTTTCGATAAGTAAGAGTGTCGAACCCAACGAGGAGCTAAAGGTAGGATAAGTATTCTCTCAAGTTCTATCAACCACTGATACAACTCTACGCACACTAAACGTTTGCATTATCTAGGAAATAAAACTACGGTAGCAATACGGGTATGAGAGATAGTTTTGCAAGATAAATACAAGAAAGTAAAAGTTAGTGCTGCAGCAATAAAGTACACTAAGTAACCATATACTAACAGTACCATGAGTGTGGAAAAGTGGTGGTAATTGTGGTGGCTTTGTCCAAGATTAATTAGTGAAGACATTTAGTTCATTGTCTTTGATGCAGTTTTCAATGTGGGAGAGGCTAAATATACATGCACTCCACTACTTGGGATTACAAGTACTATATGATTGGATTGTTAGCAAACATCCGTAAATACTAACAATGCATTAAGGTTTCCCCAACCATAGCCTTAAGTTTATGGTCCTCTTACTCCCATACATGCAACTAACCGGTTTGAGCCCTCAGGTTTCTGTCACTCCGGCAGGACTACCCCCTTCCTTTGCACATACTACTAACCCTATGGTGTTGATCCATGCGCGCACAAGTATAATGGACACCAAAGGACAGTACCATATCAACATACAACTCTAATGAACCATAGACATTCAACAAAGCAATCAAAAGACAAATAAACTACATAAACATGTCATAGATCATAGGATAAATATTATAGCATCAAACACCATGTTTACATAGGACGGTACAGAGGTTTGTGGGAGGATGAACCACTGAATACAAGGAGGAGTTGGTGATGGAGATGGCGGTGAAGACGGCGGAGAGGGCAGCGAGAGGCGCAGGGCGGCGCCGGCACCGGCGGTGGCGCAGGGGGCTCCTCCTGCGCCGCCGGTTCCATGGGGGAGCACCGCCCCTTAGCCCCTTCCTTCATGGCTTCAAGGGAGCCCTCCCCCATGGAGATGGGATCCATGGGGGAGGCAAAAACGTGGCTTTGGTGGCTGGAAATTCGTGGGTGGAGGAGTCCTCCACGAGTTAGGTTTCCTCCCTTTATATATCTTCTCGGATTTCCGTCACCCCTTTTAGGGTTCCACCAAAACGGGCCTCCAGGCCGCGTCCGAACTCCGATTGGGCTGATCTCGGGCTTAAAATCTTCGTATGGAAAATTGTGACAACTTTCGTAAGAGCCAGGTCTCCATTGACGTCATCTTCGAGGGTCAAACTGGCAAACTTCGTAAAAAGTTCTCAGACAGATTTCAGGAAAGTCCCAATTCGACTCCAACAAGGTTTCCTCTTGTATTCTTGATAATTTCTACACATTAAAGAGTAAAACAAGAACATTGTGCACTTTTGCAACTATTAGTAGGTTAGTCCAAATAAATAATAAACTTAATATAAAAACAAGTGCTAAAAGCATAAAAATGGCATGAAATAATCAAAAATTATAGATACGTTTTGGACGTATCAGTGGTCTCACAAAAAAATAAAAATCCAACCAAAACAAACAAAAAGACGCTCCAAGTTTATGCGATAAAGTGTTTCGATCGAAAAATAGAATTTAGACGTGTGCAAACCGAGAGTGTGTAGGTCCAGTGGAGTTGTCTTCACATCCCCAAGCTTATGGTATTCACCATGTTTGGATAACTCTTGGTGCATCTCCTCGAATCCCTGTGAAAAAACTTCAAAACACCGTTTCTCCCATTTCTTTTCTGTGGGGTAGCATTAGTAGTGATAAACAAATAGATTTCTTGCTGCATATAATCCTTGAACAAAAATTCATATGGATGTCCAGAAAGTGTATTATGTTGTATGCCTACTCATAAACTCAATTGGATCAAAAAGATTCAAGTTAAAAGTTCAAAGCACGCATCAAACAAAATGGGACAGAATCTGTCCAGAAAAACAGCAGCAGCAAAACGTATTTTTCTACCCTACTTAACTTTGTCGAAAAATTCCGAAAAAATTCATGCATACAGAGGATGAAAAGTTGCAACTAAAGTTCAAGTATGAGCTCATTCGGAGTTACATAATAAGAATTAAAAATCATACCGCGAACAGATTCGTGCAGAAATAAAATCTCCGAACGCTATAAGCAACTTTTTCAAACCAAAATAGGTAAAACTTGGCACTTTATTAAAAAATCCAGAAACTAAACTAAAAACTAAGTCTCTTGTTACAGCAAGAGGACACAAAGAAAATCACAAATAAAAACAACCGGGTTGCCTCCCGTAAAGCGCTTTCTTTATAGCCATATAGCCAGGCTTCTTACTTGTTGTTTATAGTGGACGAAGCTCATGAGGGAGCTTGAACTTTGATGTGTCCCTCTTCCTTGGAAAGTGTTCATGAATAATACCAGGGTCCCATGGTGCTCTCAACCCGATCAAAATAATAGTCAAGTTGACCCCTAGTAGAGAGAAAAACAAAACACAAAAGTAATAACAACGAAGTCTAACTTTCTTTCTATGCATTGGCATTTTGTATATGAATGAATCACAATAAATAGAAGTTTTCCAATGCATGTTAACAATAGTTACTTGCAACCCATAATTATTAGTAGCATACAGATAGCTCTTATCACCTCCTTTTTCATAATAGTTGCAAGTAGTAGAAGCAAATTCAACCATATAACCACAAGAATCATTCAACTTAGATGATTTAGGCAAATAAAGAGGATTATTAAATTTATTTTGGAATTAATTAGCATGCTTCCCTCTTTCAAAATAGTTATTAAGATCAATATCAAGTTTAATATCATGGTTGCAACAAAGATTTGGAACTAAAGATAATTGCAAACCACATAAGTATTTCTCAACATAAGCAAATTTCTCCTCTATGGTGTAGTTAGGAGAATTCAAGAACATAGCAGGACTCTCATTAGTAAGAGTACTATCATAAACATCAAGTATCATTTTTATCCTCACATAATTTAGTAACAACTTCCAAACATGTAGGATTATCAATAAGCATAGGACCATCATCTAAAGCGTTATCTTATAGCACATTTAAGCAACACTCCTCATTATCATCCATAAGTTCACTAGTAGTATTATTAAAAAGTAAAGGAGCATTATTAGTTTCATCATAATAGCATGGGTTATCATATAGGACCATAGAATTTTCAGTTTCACACTCATCATAACATGGGTTCTCATAAATAACAAAAGATTTTTGAGTTTGAGTGCTACTATCAAATATCGATGGTGAAGATGGGAGATCCAACTCTTCCCCAAGCTTAGGTTGGAACACATCCATTTCAATCTCCTCTTCACATACTTCCGCTTCCAAGCTTATGTTTTAAACATCCTCTTGGGGTTGCACGGGCATCCCCAAGCTTAGGTTCTTATCCTCCTCTTCCTGCAAAATGTTAGTGCTTTCCGTGGCAGCAAGAATTCTTTCCTTAACATAAACATTATCACTAAATTCTTTTTTGCAAATTTGGAGAATAATAGAAACTTGCCCTTTCATTTCACGAGCTACATGACTGGTTGCAAGAAATTTATCAAGAAGAGAGTCTATCTCATGGGCTCCAAAATAAGCAATATATTTCTCAACTTGTTCTATATCAGGGCATAAACATTCATCTTCGCGATAACAAGCAATTATAGGATCACTATTATACTTGCATTGATAGTGGGAATGTTTAACAACTCTTCTATTGCAACAAGTTATACCATGTAACTCACAAAACTGATTAGCTATTTTGTGAAGAGCTTTAAGCAATTTACCCACTCTATTTCCCTCTTTGGTTGATTGATATTCAGAGTAGGCGTCATACTTTTTAAAATAATCATTACCCATAGACATTCCAGAAAGTTTCTCCATTTTTTAATTTTTATGTGTTTTGATATATATAACTAAAAATAAAACTAATGAGAAACTCACAACCAAACAAGTTTAAATGAACCTCCCCAAGATTAGATGATTGCAAGATATAGAACAAGATAAAATAAATCTAAAGTCTAGTGCACACAAGAATAGAAACTTAAGCGCTACGCACCCCGGCAACGGTGCCAGAAAAGTACTTGATAACCCCCAAGAGCAGGGGATCACTGTAGCACCTCTCAATGTGGAAGTAGGATATCGATCCGCAGGAGCAAGAAGCAAAAGTTATCTATTCCCTACAACTAAAGTGGCACAAGTTTTAGTTGATTATGCACTAAACAGGTTTAAAGAACAAGATGGTTGATTTAACGGATGGAAGTTTAATGAAACAAAACAAGAATGTAAAAGTGTCCCAATCCTCTTCAATGCAAGAGGACAAGACAAAGGTTTTCTCTTATAGGAACAATGGACATGGGTTCATGGGTTCACTCAATCCTCTCTCCCGCCTATGGTGATTATCATGTTATATATAAAAAGTACACACAATTGTCATGCTTTAATGGTAAACTTCTATGACGGCTACAAGTCCTAAAACACATAGTTGAAAGAAGTACTCATTTGTGTTGCTAGGTCACCCTCGTAAGGCTAGCGTGGTTGCTGTCACTCCCACATCATACTCTTCCTTTTTACCCCCAGATAACGGATGTTGGACTGTATTTCACATGTCACTCAATACATATGCCGTTGTCACATCGGCCATCGCGTACCTACATACATCATACTTCATAATGGACAATATTCTAAACACTAGTGCAATGATTCATATTTCGTGTGCATGACCACATCTCTCTCATCTATCCACACTTGGTGGTGTCAATCACCTCATGACAAGGATAAACAAGGCATTATGCATAAATCAAACTATCACATGTATCATAGAATATCTCCAAAGTATGACAAACCATAGAAATCCCAACATGACGGTAAATGCATAACATAATATCATCTCATACCACAATATCCACCATAAGAATTACAAAGATAGTTCAATAATCATGCAAGGCACATCATATGGACTTCAACAATGATCATACATAGAGAGATTGGATCAAGTTACCACCACAAACCCAAAGTCCAGGGGGGTGGACTACTCCCCTTTCATCATGGAGACGGTGGAGAAGTCGTTGGAGAAGATGGAGACCACGCCGGCAGCGCCCCGCCGGAGTTTTCCCCCTCCAATCTGCAACTCCAGGTCTCTGTTTCGTGGTTTCTGTGTTTCTGCGGCGCTCCTTTCCGAAGGGCGTCGGGGGCTATTTTTATAGTCGGTTTTAGGTTAAGACGGAGTCGTGGGCGAAAAGATCGATGGCAACGGAGCCTCGAGGCTCCAGATGGTGGGTCCCACGCGGCCAGATTCCTTGGCCGCATGGGCCACCCTCTTTTGGGCCTCGGGCCTCCGCTTGTTTGCTTCCTTCGCTCCCAAGTCTTCTTCCTTCCAAAAACTGATGCTCGTAAATTTCTAGGTCATTTGGATGTCGTTTGGGTCCCTGAAACATTAAAATATGGAAAATAGGGTTTTCTGCCTGCGCAGGGTTAATTCCATAAAAATAGGAAAATCATGAAATATTTCCAAAATCATTATAAAACATTGATATAACCCTTATATAATGCAAAAATGATTGGAATATAATTAATATAGTGCAAAGTTCATGTATGCATTTTACATGCATCAACATCCCCAAGCTTAACCAATACTCGTCCTCGAGTATGAAGGTGATAAAACTAACATGGACTTTGCAATTTAATACTATCAATGGATATCAAAGATGGTTACTATTGCTACATAGAGTCAAATGATTCATTCTTCAAAGGAGTAGCACTATGCAAGATAGATTATGAAGTGATATCAAATATTCAATGCAAGGATGTTCAATGATAATTCACAAAGTGTAACATAAAAGAAAATAATATGGACCACATGTATGCATAATGATAAGTAAGAACATCCTACAATGGTCATAGAGTATTGATGAAAATCTGAATATAAAAGGTGGACACTTTGGAAAGATATATATATATGAGTAGAGGTAAAGCATGCATAAGTTTCATCTAACTTCCAAACTCTTCTACTTAAGTTAATGATTGCAATGTGGTAATCCTTGGTGTCAAGCTCTCATTACCCCTATCATAGCATCTTGAATGATTAAAGTTTAAAGTGAAAGCAAATATGAGTAGTGTGCTTGACAAAGTATATGTTGAATGTCTCATGCCCCTTGAATACGAGATACAAGGAAAACAAAAAGAAGTTTGATAAAACAAGTTTTGGCAATAAAAGAAGGCAATTCAAAGCAAGAGCCAAAAATGAAGATGGTCTACAAATTCCACCACAATTATGAGTATCACTTGCCATGGACAAGGATTATATGGAGATACTTCTCGGTGGTATATAGGAAATATATTCAAGATCAACTTCAAAATAAATAAGCATACGACAAAGGATAGGAATTAAAAGCCATGCTTAGATAGATAGATATTCTCGATAGCTTCAATATTCACGCGATCATGCAAAGCAACTACAAAGAGTAGCTTGAAGCAATTGGTTTTCCAAAAAGATATATGAGAACATATTTGGGGAAAGCCATACCAAGAACTTCCAACACAAACAAGATCCAAAAGAGTAAGAGACTAAAATCAATTCAGCAAATATGAACCTTGTTTGAGCAACATGCCACATAGGAACAAGATAATTGACAATATCAATTCTAGGTGGCAATACCTCATATGTTCACATTTTCTAGGCTTGTAATATGCACATAGCTTATTACTCCCCCCAATGTGATAAACCATTTGTTTTAAACAAGAGGCAAACAAACCGACTAGAGATAATTAAAGGACATTAGAATTTGAATTTCTCATGAGCATGACATACCACATAAAGAATAGATAATATAGATATATCATCACTAAGTTGTGTTCCTCATGTACACACATTTTTAGGACTGTGAAGTGCACTAAGCATATCACTTTCCCAAAATGGAATAGTCCATTAATCTCTCAAAGAGAGCCAACAAGATAAGATAGCAAATAAAACCAATAAGGCTCAAACAAGTAAATGGTGTGCAAACCAACATACACATACTTGATTTCTCAAGATAAGTAAGTAGAGATCACAACACATACAAACACTAGCAAGGTACAAAACCAAACACATGTAAGGGTGCAAGCAACTTTTAATGTATAAATGAAATAAGCACAAGTTACCGCAAGGAGGAACATTGGATATAAGATAGAACAATATAACTCAAAAGACTTGGCTTGAGAGAATATAATTGATGAAGATCCCTTAATTCTTCATGATGTAGCCAAGTCTCCAATGCCCTCTAACAACACCTATTGCTCAAGTTTTAGCTTGTTGGCCCCCAACCAAGTTGGGTCCTAAGAGGTTAGTCACAACAGGCTTGACAACCCAAATGGTTCTTTTCTTGACACCACTTTGAGTACCAACATATTTGGCAAACACATTGCCAACCTTATCCTTCCGAAGAGAATAAACATCATCAATTATAATAGGGTTGGATGAGGTACCATTAGTGCATGAAGAAGCAAAGTGACCCTTCTCACGGCATAAGTAGCAACATTGGCTTCCTCCCTTCTTCTTAGTTGGAATCTCTATTTGAGGAGGGGTAGTTTGATTCTTCTTGCGAAGTGGCCGTTCTTCAACTTGAGTTTGATCTTGTGGCCTCTTCCCTTGTTGCTTCTCACTAAGAGGCTTCTTCTTCAAAGGGCAAGATCTAACATGGTGCCCTTCAACTTTGCATTTGAAGCAAACAATCTTAGCCGAATCGTTAACTTGTTCTTGGCCCTTTTTCTTCTTGTTATACTTGGACTTGTTCTTGATATTGGAGTTGAATCCAAGTCCACTCTTGTCATTAGGGTGTCTTTGTACACTCAACATATTGTCAAGTGTAGAATCCTCAACATGACGCTTTTCTAAGTCTTTTTTCAAAGAAGTGACTTGGACCTTGAGCTCTTTTAATTTCTCTACATGGTTAGTATCAACACAAACACTAGAGGAAGTAGAGGCTTCGTTGTTAGAGCAACAAGAGAATGAAAGTAATTCATCACAAGATTTAGCAATAGTATGAGACGAAGAATTACAAGGACTAGCACAAGGCAATATAGCATTGTTAGTAGAAGTTGTGCCTTTGTCCACATGAGGCTCACAAGATGTTACCTTTGTAGTGATAGCCTCATGAGCTAACTTTAGCCTTGCATGGGATGCAAGAAGATCCTCATTAGAGCTAGAGAGCTTTTCATGACTTTCTTCCAATTTCCCATACTTGCTAGTTAACAAACCAAGTTGAGCCTTTAGCTCAACATTCTCCTTCAAAACAGAAGCTTCACAAGGAGTGGAGCTAGTAGCACAAGTATCATTAATATTAGAAATGGAAGAAGACAACTTGGCAAACTCATCATTCAACCTAGCATTTTCCTCAATAATTTTAGCATGATTATAAGAGGAAGTAGAGGAGCTAGGTACATCAATTTTAGATAGTTGAGTTTGGAGTTGATCATGAGACTTGGTAAGGAGAGAGTGTTCACTTTCCAAAGATAGAATATTGCAATGAGATAGAGATGAAGTATAGTCAATAGTGGATTCACCATCAACAATGCAATTTCTATCACCACTCACCATGTCATTACCTTGTGACAAATCACATGTTGGTGAAGTGGAAGAATAAGTGAGCTCATCACGGCCGGAGGTGTAGGGACAACAATCATCCTCAATAATGTTGGCCACTTCATATTTATCTTGAAGCTTTGTCCAAAGCTCATGAGCGTTCCGGAAAGGCATGATTGAAGCAAGAACTACATCACTCAAAGCACATATAAGGCCATTAGATACTTGAGTATCGAGATGAGAGTTTTCCTCATCCTCTAAAGATAATTCTTGGGAATCTTTTGGAGGAGAAAAACCCACATCTACAATACTCATTATATAATTTGGACCCATGACCCTAAAAAGATTAAGCATGCGAATTTTCCATGCATCATAATTAGTGCCATCAAATTTAAAAGTGGGATTGTGATCTAATTCTCTAAACGACATCTTTACTCTCTAGGCGGTAAATCCCAAAAGAGAGCCCAGGCTCTGATACCAATTGAAAGGACAAGGATGTCGCCTAGGGGGGGGGGGTGAATAGGCGATTTAAAACTTTTCAGTTTAGGCTTGATAAATGCGGAATAAAACTAGGTGATTTAATTTAACAAGCATACAACCTAAATAAATTAGGCTAAGCAAGACAAGTAACAAGGTGATAGCAAGATATAGACTTCAAGCACGAAGGCTATCACAATGTAAATTGCATAAGTAAAGAGCTCGGGTATAGAAATAACCGAGGCACGCGGAGACAATGATGTATTCCCGAGTTCCTCCTTTTGACGGGAGTACGTCTCGTTGGAGGGGTGTGAGTTTCAAACTCAAGACGCACAAATGGCCTCATCCTATTCTCCGATGAACCTTGCCCAAAAGCGCGGTTCATCTTTTACTATTGATTTCCTTTTGGGCGGAAATCGAGTCCCTTACAACGATCTTGAGGCACAACCCACAAAAGGATTGGGAGCTCCCAAGTGACCACAAAAGGTCCCAACTAGCCACAAAAGGCCTTGACCACAAAAGGTCACAAGAACACCATCTAGGGTCCAACGACCCAAGAGTAACAAGCTCACGAACTTTTACTTCCTCGAATCCTCGTGGAGAGAGCAAACCGATGCAACAAAATGCAATGGCAAGAACACAAGAAGTGCTCAAGTCCTTCACTCCCAAATCCAACCAAAAGAAACTAATGCTTATGGGGGGAGAAGAGAGGAAGAACTAAGAAGAGAACCACACAAGAACTCCAAGATCAAGATCTACTAGGTTCCCCTCACTTAGAGGAGAGATGGATTGGTGGAATTGTAGATCTATATCTCCTCTCACTTTTCCCTCAAAGATATGCAAGAATCATGGAAAGGATTGAGAGGGGCAAGCTTTTCCAAGGTCAACAATAGAGGAGAGAGAGGGGAAAACGAGCTGCTCCCTTTGGGGAAGAAGGGGGCCTTATATAGGTCCCCAAGAAAAAGAGTCGTTGCAGGAAAACTAGGACCGGATATTCCGGTTCAAGGGGGCCTTATATAGGTCCCCAAGAAAAAGAGTCGTTGCAGGAAAACTAGGACCGGATATTCCGGTTCAAGTTTGGACCGGAATTTCCGGCCCAGACAAGATCAGTACTGGTGGTCACCGGATATTTCCTACCGGATATTTCCACGAACCGGAATATCCGGTTTTCTGAAAACTGACAGAAACAGCAAAACGAAAACTGCAATATTTTTTTCATCCGGACTCCGATTTCGATGATCTTGGGCTCGTTGGAATCGCAACGAAGAGCTCTTCAAGATCATGCAGAGAAACATCATAGTCCATCATGTGAGGAGGAAACTACAAGACGAGAGTTTGACCTCTCTTAGGAAAGACAAACCGGTAAAACCTCCAATATAAAAAATGCAACAAGATATACATATGAAATCTGTTTTTGATGAACTGGAGCTTGGTATGGAGATGAACACAAACTCTAAATTCTCACATGGATAAAAGCCAAATAAGAACCAAGAAAGATGATATGCCAATTATGCAAAGGTTTGAGCTCTCCACAAAGATGCGATCAAGTTACTCACTTGAGAGCCCCTCTTGATAGTACGGTATCTCTCATATAACCCGGTCTCCGAACTAACAACATGAGACCGGTAAAATAGAAACACTATCAAGATCATACCTTTGCCATGCGCATTCCACTTGAGTTTGATGATGACGATCTTGACTCTCTCAAGTTGGAACACCTTTCTTGATCATGCTTGCTAGCACATGCTTGATGACGACTTCTCCATATACTCCCCCATACCCCATTATGGGAGAGTCTCATTTAGCTCCGTCTTCATGTATCCATTGCAAGTTTCAATCAAATGATATCTTCCGAGATGAATCATATTGAACTTGCACTTCATCTTCTTATCTTGACATATGGGATGGCTTGGAGATAAACATGAATGTTCCCTCAATCTTCTTTTCCAAGCCATACTTTACCATGTAAGCTTCTAGAGTCCAACACATGAACTCATTTCTTTTCCTATGGAAAAGATCTACAAGGATATCTCAATGCAAACATTAGTCCATAAGGATTGTCATTAATTACCAAAACCACGCATGGGGGCAACATGCACTTTCAACATCGGCGAGATTCCCGCAACCCGCGGCGCGCGCGCCCGCGCGTCGTGGCGAGGCAGGCGGCGGAGGAGGAGCGCGGGGGACTCTCTCCTATTCTCATGCTCGTACTAGCGCTAGAGTAGCTCACCTTATAAAGTGGTGCAACTCAATCTAAACTAGTAATGTGGGACTAAACATTTGTCACACCTCTTGCCATGTATGAATGGGCCACATGGGCCTCTAGAATTTTCAGGAATTATGGAAATACTTAAATGGGCTGGGCCATTTAGGCCAAAATTCCAGCAAGGATAGTGATAGGAGACTATCTACCTTGGTTCAAACATCGCTTGTTGGGTTTAAGATTCATTTCTACAACTAACTATATCCTAGATATAACGAGCTAAAGGACACAAGAAACATCGATGGTCAATAGATTCATTTCCCACTGAAAAGACGGGACAATTCATATAAACCCCCTCTACGCTTAACAATGTCTTTTGTAGGAATGGTGTTCTAAAGACCCAACCAAAGAAAGGCACACCAATGTAACTTTTCAAAGCAATGTAGAAAGATCTAACACTGCATTCACCTGATTTGTTTTAGAATCCAGACATGTTTCATAATTAGAATTTGTTCTGGGCCAACGCCTTCACAAAATTTGTGGAACTCAACCATATTGGACTCTTCATTCGACAACTAAAGCACTTTTGAAACTAAGACCTGGGAATCCAATGCTGAAAAAGTAACGAACAAGAAGAATTTAGTCGAAGCATGCAAATAGAAACAGGTTGAAATATTGAGTTGCATCCCCCTCCCGTTTCATCCCCCAGGGCCACACCGGGGCGAACCCTAGCGCGCCACCACAAAGCTCGACCCCGGCCGCCCCCTGCCGCCGGCAAGGACCGTGGTGGCGGCGGGCCCGACAAAGGTGCCGGGGCTTGGTGGTTTGCGGCGGAGGCTCGGCTGGGGCGGCGGCAGTGGAGTTCCCATGCGGGCGGCGGCCCCAGTTGTACGGCGGCGTCTGCCTCCGCTTCTTCGTTCATGCGGGAGGAGCTCCCGTCCTTGGTTGTGGGTGGAGGCGGCAGACCGTGGATCTGGGATCCTGCCCAGATCCGTTGCCGACTCGGTTTCGGCCGTCGGCGGCTCGGTGGGAGCATGAAGCTACTAGGGCTGGCGCATGGTGGTGTGGTGGTGGAGGTAGTAAGGGCGTCCCTCTGCCTTGAGGGCCGACGCTGCTGGTGCTGGTCACGGAGGTGGTTGCGGTGCTCCATTGAAGATGGTGGTGGCATGACCTGTTGGAAGAGGGAATCTCGGGTGGACCAGTTGACCGGTGGGGTGAGAGCGAGAGTGCCGAGCGAAAGCTTGCTCCTGCCTTGGCCGGAGGCGACAGCGACGGCCCCTGTGGGTGTCGCCTCCTTCATGAAGGCATTTTCGTGGTACTACGCTCGCCTAGACCGTGTCCATACTCTAGGGGAAACCCTCGATTCGGGTACTCCCGATAGGACGATGTTTGCGGCTTGTCGTCATGTCTCTCCTAGGGGCATGGTTCATGGAGATTGACCCAGCTGAAGGGACCAGTGGGGAGTAGGCAGTGGTGTCGATGGTGGTGTTGGTGCTCTCTCTCCGTGATCACGACGCTCGAGCTTCTACGGAAGGGCTGGAGTTGCTCCTCTGAAGACGGCTAACGGCCCGGGCTAGTGCCGGGATGCCTCCCGTGTGTCGACTCAGCGGCGTGATGCACTTCGATTACGTCGTTGGCTGTTGTGTAAGGCCTCGGCGGCGCATGGCCCTTCGTCTGGGTGTGGACTCGGAGATATGTTGCCCTTCGACTGCTCCAACACTATCGTGGCTAATCTCGGCTGACTGAAGCTTTTCGTCGACGACGGTGAAGCTCCTTGCGCGCTAGCATCCAACGTTAATCGGAATACGATGAGTGTTGAAGACCCTTCCTACGGGGTTGTTGTTGTGTGTCATGTTCTTCTTCCTGTTGATGTTCTAGCTTAGCTTTTCTTTCTTGTGGCTGTCTGTAACTTCGCTGACATTTGGCTGGGTTTCCTCTTAACGAAAATGGAGCAGTGCGTGCTGCCTTCCATTAAAAAAAGAAGGGTTTACACGAAATTTCCTTTCATCTGAACTTATTTTTGGTTTAATTTAGCTTCAAGCTCGTTTATCCCTTTTATGATACACGTACCCGCGCGCAGATACTTCGTTGATTCTATACTCCGTTCATCTTCGTGGGATACTTTAGTTTTGTGAAGTAGATCTCGTGCGCCTGAACATTCTTCGCAGATAGCTTGGATATTCTTCAACCAGACGCACCGGATGGTGGATGCTGATTGTATGAAAAACGTTTATAAGTACGTGCCACTTTGTGGATGATTTAGCAAAGTATCAGAACTACGTACTCCCTCCGTTACTAAATATAAGATGTTTTAGTTTTAGTCCACATTCACATGTATCTAGATGTACGTTGACATGTTTTAATATATATGTGAGCTAGCTAGAAGAACTTATATTGTAGAACAACGGAGGGAGTACTATACTATAAGGACGACTTTTGCTGGACGCGTTATTGGTTTGGAATGTGGAAATGGCATGTCTGATGTCAACCTAGCACCAATACCCAACGGCTAGCTGGCGTCTTTTGGCATCGAAGGAAACATGCCCAACCCATTCTCCGACTATCCGAAATTACCAAACTGATAATTAGTTTCCATTTCCGGTTAGTCCATCAATTACAAGGTTTTACTTGTGGTTACTTGTGGCATAAGCTACATACTTAGAGCATCTTCAATAGGTGCCCTAAAATAGCAGGTGATGTAAATTATACATCACCAAAACCGTGTTTTTTAGGGCACCGCGAACGACCAACTCCAGCAGGTGATGTAAAATAGTGTTGTTTTTTCCTTTTTTCACCCTTCTCATTTTTTTCCCCAACGTGCACGAGGCCGTCGGCCGCCGACCATCCCCTCCTTCCCCGGTCGTTCCCCGCGTGCAGCCTGAGCTGGGCAGCGCTGGGCGCCTCTTCCTGGCCGCCGACCATCCCCTCCTCCCCCTGCGTGTGGCCCGCGCCGCCGCCAGATCTCCGCGACGACGACGGCGGAGCGCGGCGGGGCCGTACAGCCTGGAGGAATTGCGGCGGCGGCGGCGGAAGGGGGGCTCAGGGGCGGCGGACGGTCGGCGAATCGGCGAACGGAGACCGGCGAATCGGCGGACGGACGGCGAGGTTGGGGCTGGATCGCGGTGGTGGTGGCGCCAGCGCGAAGGTCGGGCGGGGTCGCGGGGGTGGAGCGGCGGTCCGGCGAGGTCGCAGCGGTCCGGTGGGGCCGTGGCGGTGGCGAGGAAGCGGCGGCGGCGCCGGCAGCGAGGACGCAGCCACGATTCAGCCGCAGGCGGGAAGTTTCCCCATGGCGGTTGAGACGCGCGCCAGTCTGCATGCGTTTTACATCACCACGTGGTGATGTATATTTGGATCACCGGAGCTATTTTTTACATCGTGGCCTAAAATTATTTTGGCCAAATATACATCACGGGCTGCTGTTGGAGACCACTTTTTGGCCCTTGGTGATGCAAAAGCTGTTATTTATTGGTGCGTATCACCTATTGGAGATGCTCTTAATTGTCTGTTTCCTATAGTCCATAATACGGAGTACGTGTTTTACTCCCCCAAAATAAAGTAAAGTCATGGCACAAGATCAATACAAAAATCTTAACAACTAGTCTAGATGGTGAACACTAAATCTTTTTTTGCAAGAGTAGACTATGATTAACAGCGGAAGAGAACATGGGAGCAACGCGGAGAGAACAGGTGGTACGCGGCAAGCAAGCTAACCAACACGTACGGAGTACTAGTTTATGTACAAAGACCTGACGCGGAATTATTTGTTTACGGTCAATGCAACCAGCATAAGGCCGGTCGAGCATGATGGGCAGAGCATCCATCTAGCCTACACCATCATCTTCACACGAAATTATCTGAACTAGCATCATGGAGGTGGCTCTGGTGAGCGCAGCGACGGGGGCTCTGAAAACCGTGCTGGAGAAGCTGGCCGCCCTGCTTTACGAAAATCACAAGCGTTTCAGGGAGGCACGCAGCCAGATCAAGTCCCTCAACGACGAGCTCGCGGCCATGCATAATTTTCTCCTCAAGATGTCGGAGGTGGAGGATCCTGGTCTGCAGGACAAGGCATGGATGAAGGAGGTGCGGGAGCTGTCCTACGACATCGAGGACAACCTCGACGACTTCATGGCGCGTGTGGGTCACGACCAATCTGCCAAGCCGGATGGCTTCATGGAGAAGATCAGGTACCTATTGGATAGGACCAAGGCTCGTCACGGGATCGCCAAGGCCATCCAAGATCTGAACAAACAAGTCGTCGAGGTGGGGAAGAGGCATGCGAGGTATGTTACTGGCGAGGCCATCTCCAAGGAAAACAATGTCATGGTTGATCGTAGAGCTCTAGCTATCTTTGAGGATGTATCCAAGCTCGTCGGAATCGATGGACCAAAGGATGAGCTTATCCAAAAGTTGGCTGGACCGGAACAGCTAAAAGTCATCTCCATTGTTGGATCGGGAGGGTTAGGTAAGACAACCCTTGCAAACCAAGTATATCAAGAGCTTGTTGGGCAATTTGATTGCCATGCTTTCTTTTCCGTGTCACGAAATCCAGATATGATGAAAGTTTTGAGAACTATTCTCAGTCAAGTCAGTAGGAGAGATTATGCCAATACAGAAGCCAGAGACGAACAACAACTTATCACTGAGATCTCCAATTTCCTCCTTGACAAAAGGTACTAGTTCCATTTAATCATTTCTAATTTCAGTATTGGTATATAATACTCCCTTCGATCTGAAATGGTTGACACGGATTTATCTAAATACGGGTGTATCTATATAATAAAATATGTCTAACTCTAGATACATATGTATTTAGATAAATCTGTGTCAATTATTTCCGATCGGAGGGAGTATATTTTATCACTAGTTTAAACGTAAAAAATAATTTAAATTTATCACAAGAGCTAACTTTTAATACTATTAAAATATAGAAATACTTTCTTGCATATACCAAGGTTTTGATAACCAGACCACATGATGTTACCCCGGATAAACAACCTTGCCGCATGTTAGCTTGAAACCTTGAAATGTACTAAATACAAATAGTCAAATATATGTTGGAGATCATAAGTAAATAAGAATAAGTGGAGTACAAAAATGTTATAAGCAATGCTCCGTGTTAGTTCCTCATTGAAAATCATAAGCTTTACTTTGTCATAAAATTTGGGATAATATTTTATATTTATTTGCAGGTACTTTGTCATAGTTGACGATATATGGAACATGGAAGCATGGAATGTTATTAAGTGTGTATTCCCCATTAGCAATGTTGGCAGTAGAATAATCACCACAACCCGTATAAAAGATATTGCTCGATCTTGTTGTTCATCACTGGATGGCCGTATTTATGAAATACAACCTCTTAATCCGATGCATTCAAAGCAACTATTCTACAGACGACTTTTTAACTCTGAAGAAGATTGTCCTTCACACCTCAAAGAAGTGTCCGGTCAAATACTGAAAAAATGTGCGGGCTTACCTTTGGCAATCATAGCTATATCCGGTTTGTTGGCTAGCAAAGAAAGTACAAATGAGCAGTGGGACCGAGTGAAGAATTCAATTGGTTGTGCACTTGAAAGAAATTCTAGCATTGAAGGAATGATAAAGATATTGTCTCTTAGTTACTTTGATCTGCCTCCTCATCTTAAAACATGTCTACTGTATTTTAGTATATTCCCAGAAGATCAGATGATTAAGAGGAAGGGCCTGATAAGGAGATGGATTTCTGAAGGATTCATTCATAAAGAAGAAAGATACACGCTACATGAGTTAGGAGACATGTGTTTTAATGAGCTCATAAATAGGAGCCTAATCCAGCCCTGGACAAGAAACACATACGATAAGGTGGTGAGCTGCCGAGTTCATGACACAATTCGTGATTTCATCGTATCCAAATCAATCGAAGAGAACTTTGTTACTTTAGTTGGCATTCCCAATCAAACTACTGGGACACAAAGCAAACCTCGTCGGCTCTCTCTGCAAGCTGAAGAGGAAGAAAATTCTATCCTATCGAAGAACTTGGTGTTGTCTCACGTTCGGTCACTTAATATCTTTGGGGATGCAGTGAAAATTCCCTCGATGATGGACTTCAGGCATTTGCGCGTTCTGGACTTTGGCGGTTGTCGTCAATTGAAAAACCATCATCTCGAAGACATAGGGAGGTTGCTTCAGTTGAGGTATCTGAACCTCAGGCAACTAGGGGTAAGTGAGCTCCCAGAAGGAATCAAGCATCTACAATGCCTTGAGATGCTGGACCTAAGAGACACAAATGTACGTGAATTACCGGCAGCAATTGTTAATCTCGGTAGCTTGGTGCAATTACTTGTTGACAATTGTGTCACATTTCCTGATGGAGTTTCAAAGATGCAAGCACTAGAGATGCTCAAACGGATCAGAGCCTTCAAGCAGTCATCTAGCTTTCTCCGAGAATTCGGGCAGCTGAAGAAGCTGAGGAAAATATACCTTGATTTGCTTGATATTCCTGTAACCAATCCCACCAAGGAGAGCAGCAGCAATGAAATTGCATATCAGTCTCTCCGCAACCTATGCATGCAGAACCTCCGTTCTGTAACTATGTGGAACGGTGGCAGTTTCTTACTGGAACCATGGTGCCCTCCTCCGCTTAGCCTCAAGAAGCTAATGACATGGCGTTCAGCCGTTCCGGAGGTTCCTGCTTGGGTGGGTTCCCTCTTCAACCTGCAAAAGTTACGCCTAGAAGTGGAGATTCTTGGGGCAAAAGATCTGCGCATTCTTGGAGGATTACCCGCTCTTCTCACTCTTGATCTCGAAGAAACAGCAAAGACATCTAAAGGCAAGATCAGTGTGAGTGGAGGAGACGGGTTCCGATGCTTGAAGGACTTCCGTTATAATATGAAGGTACTGTTTACACAGGGTTCCATGCCTAAGATAGAGAGACTCAAGATATATCTCAGTGTTGCCAAAACGGAGTCTCTCACTTGCGATAGCTATGACTTTGGAATCCAGAACCTCCCCTGCCTCATCTCTGTTGAATGCAGAGTGAGTGGCAACACTAGCGTTGAAAGTCTTGAGGCTGCAAAGGATGCCATGGAGAGAGCAGCTATATCAAATCCCAACCATCCTAACCTACTCTTTATCAATAGTTATCTGCAAGCAAAGGACGACGGTGGGTGCTAACGACCTAGCCACATTGCCACTTCAGGTAATAATTCCCAAGATTTCATCTATGTTTTTCGTTCGTTGTGCTTCGCATTACACTGCCTGCCGTTGTCTGAACTGGCTATATAACACTTGCCTTAAAATTAAATTTTTGTGTATTACCAACAACAAAGATTTATTGGCTATCGTCATCGTCACTCCGACACTCCCTGATTCAGGTGGTCTTATTGTCTGGCAACATTCAGGATGTTGGAAGACTCATCGTCTGGAGGGGATCAAGAAAATGCAGCCCATCCTGGTGGTAAAAGAAATCAAGATTTAGTTCGGTCTGACGGCCTGCTGAATATAGGAACAGCACAACAAAGTTATCGAGGTCAAGGTCGAGACATGATTTGTGGGTGAAAGCAGGGCCGCAGGGGTGGTGGGTCTTGTGGCGCTTTCTCCCTATGACCCTATTTCCTAGTTGACGTGTCGTAATTTCGTGTGTGGCGCTTTCTAGTCTTGTAATACCTCTGCTTCAAAATATAAGAAGTTTCAACTTTTTTCTGATTGAGAATCATCTAGACGCGTTTTTAGTGTGTAGATTCTCCAGTCAAAGGAAAAAGGGTGTAGATTCACTCATATTACTCGTAGATCATACATAAATATCTAAAACATTTTATAGTTTGGAACGAGTTAGTACCATATAACTTTTTGTAGGGGAAATTGGCTACAAGGCACCGTTATGTTGTGGCATTTGCCAAAGCACACCATAAAATGTGTCTTTGCCCAATATCATTACAATTTCATGGCACGTTTGCCGGAACACACCACAACTACTAATATGTAAAGTCTGTCAGCTTAAGATTTAGAAACTTATTCGGGGGAGGTTGCATGCCCCACGCGGCGTCATAGTTCAGAGCTAGGGGTGCCGGTGGCTCTGGCCGAAGAACCGGAGCATCAACACAGCCAGTCAAAATTTTCTGCATGGGTGCACGCTTGCTATCGGGAACGGGATTGGAGAAAACAGTGATGTGGGAGGGAGGTCTGGCAGGTGTAGGGAACCATTTGCGATTGATGAACCTGGGGTGAAGCGGAAATCATCCCTATGGCCTGTGCTGAAGTTGGGGTAACTGAATTGCAAGCAACTACAGTCTACATGTTCTATCTAGAATAGCAATTGCTGCAGAAGCTGTACAGGAAAAGGTCAGCATGTTGCTGGTATTGGGCACTGTCATGGCTAATTGGTTCCTAACTTCCTGCAACCTCAGCTGCTAGTTCATATTGTTCGCGTGCTTGGCTTTTCGATATTGATGAAAAGTTGACAAATGTGGAATATACGTATGGTCAATGGCAATCTTTAGATACAGCCAAGGATGAAACTGCAGAGAAATTGCCCATTGTTAGATTAAGAATTGGTACAGGAAAGATGTTTGAAGAAAGGATACTCACCAGCAATATCTTTGACTAAGTCATCTTTCCCCCCTTTTATTTGCCAGAATCTTTTGACAATGTGAATATTTTGACAATGTGAATATAGTAATATCAAGAAGATACAATTACACCCAGCATCTACTATAACATAATTGATCTAGTCAAGACTACATAACCAAAAAGACAAAGCAGAAACAGAAAGAAAGAAAAATCCCTGCTAAAGTGATCAATGACTCTCAGTAACCAACCACAACCATTGGCAACACCCGGACTGCAAAAAAAGTTCTCCAACAACGACTCTAGGAAAGGAACGAGGCACATCACAGTCATCACCCAATCTAACAAAAAGTCAGGGATTTTCACTGTAGAGAAAGTCCAAACTCCCGAGACTTCAATAAGAAAACAACAAAAAGTCTGCTAAGTACAACCAATGAAGATCACACCTAAGATTTTCATCCTGAAAATCGAGATCCAGTATTCAAATGGCAACACCAAAAAGAGTCACCCAGTGTTACTGTCCCTCCTTCTGAGAAAACCGTTGGCATACCTACGTATATGCCGACGGCCCAGATAAAAAGCCGTCGACATACAGAAAGCCATCGGCAAAGGGCATTTTCCTGAAGTGGATGAGTTACTATTAGATGTATTGATGGTAAGCAATCGAAAAAGAGACAAGAGCAATTACTGCTATTTTTGTTGGACGAAAAGAAGTAAGGCATTGAAGCAACGATCATTCGATCAATGGGAGGAAAGGAAGACTTTGTTACATAACATTTGTATGTAAAGAGATATCAGTTCAATGCTGGATTACTGCCAGCTACTACAAGCAAGCGCACCAAAGCCAAACCAACACAAGATTACACTTTTGGAAAGCATAGCAAAATAGGGCATTCTCCACTTACTTCTAAATACACAAATACACTGTAGTTGGCGAACGGCAGTACAACTGTACAAGTAGAATTCTCCACACTGAGGCACGGACCACGATACTCACCTTCCTGTGAGGGAAGTGGAGGTCATGGAGCAATAACTGCTCTGTCCTCCGGTGAAGAGTAAACCAACATGAGGAAGCTCGATCTCCGGCTGATTGCCGGACGGTGGCCAGACAAATGCCGGCTTCACAAATGGGGGATCCGGCGCCGCCGCTCCACCGATTAGGACCTGCACCGCCGACCTCATAGCCGGCCTGTCCCTCGGGTTCGGGTGGCAGCACGCCACGGCCAACCTCACCGCACAATCCAGCTGCGCCTCATCGTACACTCCACTGAGCACCGTGTCGGCCGCCGCAAAGATTTTGCCCTCTGCGTAGTGCCTCCAGACCCAGTCCACAATATACATAGCCTCCCGTGTCCTGCCAGCAGCCTCATCCTGATTGAAGTAGGACACGGAGCTGCTGGGGCTCCTACCGCTGATCACCTCCATTATGAAGACCCCAAAGGCATACACATCGTGTCGAGGCTGGCACGGCCGGTGAAGAAGGTCTCGTAGGCCATGTACCCGCGTGTGCCCGCCACCGCCTGCGTGGAGTGGTGCATGACCCCGTCATGCTGGATGACTCTGGCGAGGCCGAAATCGCCCAGCCTTGCATTGTAGTCCTCGTCAAGCATGACATTACTGGCCTTGACATCCCTGTGGAGGATCCTCTTATTGCTCCCATGGTGCAGGTAGTCCAGCGCAGATGCCATGCCGCAAATGATCTTGTACCGCCGCTCCCAGGTGAGCTCAAGACAGTTCATCCCCGACGACGAGTTGCTCTCTCTGGCACTAGCATACAAGAGCTTGTTCAGGCTGCCCATGGGAAAATACTCGTAGATGAGGAGCAACTCAGCCCCCTCGTGACACCAACTGATCAACTTGACGAGGTTTCGGTGCGAGAGCTTGCTGATGGTGTTCACCTCTGCGACGAACTCCTGCTCTCCTCGGTTGGACTTGGCGTTGTCTGTTGACACCCGCTTCACGGCCACCTCCAAGTTCATCCTACTGATGTAGCCAAGGTAAACGGTGCCAAAGCCGCCTCTGCCAAGCTTACGGGTAGGACTGAAGTTGGCGGTTGCACGCCTGAGTTCCTTCAGCTTAAACTTGACTGGACCATGTGCGTCGATCATTTTCTCCAGGTTGCGGTAGGCTAGCCTTCTCTGCCGTGTCAACCTTCTCCACATGAACAACACACCAAACAAGGAGATGGAAAATATAATCAAGATAAAAAGAGCCAACAAGACCTTTCTCCATGTTCCAACCTTGACATCGCCATCTACTGTGGTGAAGTTCCAGGACTTTATCTGGTTCAGTTGGGTGAAACTGCCTGTGGAACCTGCAAATACCAGATATATGTCGTCCAGTAGACCTTGTGATAGGTCAATGTTCCAATGTAGTTCAGTTGCGTGCTGCTGCCCGCTTGCGCTGTATTGGAGTAGAGTTACTTGAAAAAGCAGTGATATACCATCGTATTCAATACCAACCCATACATCAGACCCACTTGAGAGGGAGATGGACTGATTACTGAGTGGGCTCTGATCGACAGATTTGATGCTGTTGAAGTCAAGTCCGACATGGTTGCCATCAAGATCATCCTTGTAGCTCTTCCTGGTATCAAATTCGATGGTTAGTATTCGGTTTGTCAGGGCGCCATCTGTCTGATTATTGCATACGCCCAGCCACTGGCCACTGCTGTTGCTGGGCAATGATGGATTGTTTGTGAGCATGAAGGCCATATCTTCTCCAGCAGTTCCATTCTGTGGGCGGATGTTGAGCACGAACTCCGTCCTGAACGACGTGAGAGCGGTACGCTTGCTGTTCCACAGCTTGAGGGTTTCCCTTGCATATACTACTCTTCCCGACTGATGGCTGATATTTCCGGTATTTGGGGTGATCTGCAGGGAACCATTTGAAATTGCTGAGCCTGGGCTGAAGCTGAAATCATCCTTGTGGCTTGCATTGAAGTTGGGGTAAGTGAACTGCAAGCAATTGCAGGTTCTGCCTAGGATGACAACAGCTGCAGAAACTATACAGGAAAAGGTCAACATGTGGTTGGTATTGGGCACTGTCATAGCTAAATGGTTCCTAGCTTCCTGCAACCTCCATGAGGATAAGAAGATGGGAGTGCATATGGTTCGCGTGCTTGGCTTTTCAATACTGAGGGAAGAGTTGACAAATAAGGAATAGACGTAATATCATTGGAATCTTCACATACAGCTGGGAAAAGATTTCTGCAGCTGCAAAGATATTGCCCACTGTTAGATTAATAATAGGTACAGGCAAAATATTTGGAGAAATGCTACTCACCAGCAATGTCTTTGAAAGACGAGGTCATCTCTCCCCTTTTTCTTTTGCTAGAGTACATTAAAAGATGGGCATCTGTGAGGAAAACTGAGGTTCCTGAACAAGTTAGAACAGTGACGTTAGCATAAAAAAACATTCAAAGGTGGAAACTCATCAGTGACAACTTGATTGTGCCCAGCTGTGAATAACTTGGATATAAATCTCTTTCATCTAACAATTCTTTGTTGATCAAGCTGCCTCGTCAATGCAGAACTTGTCTTCAGAGCCCTTATAACTTGTGTACTGGGCGAGGTAGTCAAATAACACAGAAATTGCTAATTAGAATTTCGGTTAAAATATTCCAAAAGAAGTGGAAGTTTCTATATCATTCAATTTCTTAGTGCCTGAAATTTGGTTAAATGCTATATCTACAGGCTAGCATTCTCCTTGGTTGTGACTTTCTCAAGACACAAAATGCCAGAAGTGGACAGACAGAAAATAAATCAACAAAATCAAATCACCTTTCTCACATGTCCCCGCCTTTTACTGCCAAAACATTGTAAGGAATTGCTGTGGTCTGAGGCAGAGCCCATGGAACCAAACCGACAACGGAGGTATGCGACACGGATGCCTCGGGCTTTGTACGTAACCAAGGTTGACGGCCTCTACGCTGCTGAACCGTCGCTGCCAAAGTGCCACCCGTATGGCCATCACGGCACAGGCTCCTCCATCTACCAATGTGCCTCATGATGCTACATCCTGCACCCAGAATGCACCTCACATGGGGAGGGCGGTGCGGCACCTGCTCTAGCCGGTAGTACGCAATCAGCGGGCAGGTGCTACACCATAACTCTAGCCGGTAGTGCGCCACCTTGCCTGACGCTGCGCCTTATTGACACCAGCTCACCCTCTCAAGCTCGCCCGCAAGGACCCGCTTAAGGGTAATGGCATGGACTGCCTCTGTGTCGTGTGCTACCAAGGAGTGAACAGCGCAGTGGGCATTAGCTCTAATGGCGTGGAGAGTGTTTGTCATATGGTCCACCCTCCTCAATGATAATCCTATCATCATGGAAAATGGAAACTTTGTTGCAGATCATTTGCTCATGTAGATGGAAAGGTAAAATACTGTCAAATGGAGGCATGGTTGTGCTTACTAATACCTGCATGAACAGTGCGCCTCTATGTATGGTGTCTTTCCAGGAAGCCCATATGGGTGTTATCAAGAGGATTGATTATCACAGATCAAGAATGCCAGGAAACCCAGGGCAGTAAAAAATATCATTTATCGATTGGCCAACTAGAGAATCTGAAGGAACTTGGATTTTTTTTGCCGGGGAAGAAGTATTTACAGAAACAAGTTTTATGAAAAGGTTGGTCACACTCCTGACAGGGTTGTGTGGGTCGAATCACATCTTACAAAGATATGCCGATTGGAAACGGAGCCAAAACCTTATTTTGGGAGCACAACTAGGTTAATGAAGCAGATGGCTTCACAATTTTCCTGGTTGTACAACATCGCCTTCACTAAGCAGGTGACTGTCAATATGGCAAAAGCTACGCTGCACGGATACCTTGCTCGGAGCTCGTGTCCATGTCGGATACCGTATCTGATACCAATTCGGACACGATACCTCTTCGATACCTATCGGCAACATATCGGTAAATAAAGCATTTAAAAGAATTGGTGATACCCCTTGCAAGTCACAGGCAGCCAGCAGCACACTGCTTTCTCATCCTCCTCTCTGATGCTCTCACCAAATGCAAATATAATTTATGTGATCACGTTGACTCCTCTAGCTACTACATGTATTTATTTATTTTAAAGACTATGAAAACGTATCCTCGTATCGACGCTTTTTCAAAATGTCGTATCTTCGTATCCGTATCGGCCCGATACCGATACACGTATCCGTATCGGTGCTGCATAGGGCAAAAGACACAGGCTGAGACAGTTTTCAGTCCAGAAGAACTTTGCTGGGAGAGACTGGAGAACTGTGGAAAGAACTTCAGAATAACGTATAAGGGATACAACTGACAGAATAACAAGATAAATATCAGGTGGAAGATAAATATCAGGTTGTTCATCGTCTCAGTGTTTCTGTGTGCTATCATACACCATGGTAGAGACCTTCTCAAGACACGGAATGCAGTAAACACACAGATAGAAAAAATTGACAAGAACCAAATCATGGTGGCGGCCAAGCACATTGCACAAGGCCGACAACCAAGGTTATGAACACTTGTCGTACTATCCACATGACTTTGAGCACATTATCAGATCTATGTTCACTCCAATTGCCTACCTAAAGGTGTTTTAAACTGACATTTCCCGTACCGGAAAATCATGGTGACGAGGTTAACACGAACCCTTGAAAACAATAAACCATATCTAAACAGCTTCTTGATCATCGATAGCATACCTCGTGAATCGTGATAGGTATCCTTTTGTCAGGACCATGTGGAAGAAGCTCAGGATCAGCCATTTGCAACACTTGCGATGCTCCAGCTTCCTTGTGCTTCACTTTGCAGTTGGGATTGAGGTTAAGGTGGTGCATTCTCAGATGGAATTTCTTCTGTTGCCTCTCCTCTAAATCTAGTTCCCCTTCAACAGATTTTCGTGGCTTTGCCTTCCCATCTTGGTTCCTCATCATCTCAACTTGCTCCACATTCACAAAGACAGGATCCAGGATCAGTTTGCTTTTTTTTTTGTCACTGAAGAACTCATGGCATTTATTCACCTCTGCATGACTGCATGTTCAGGCTCAAGTTTACATGATTTGGTGTTTACAAACGGAGGCCATAAATCTTCAGACAGAAAAGATGAAGCTACAAATAGCCCTCGAGCAGAAAAATCCCATTCACCTCCTTGTGCACCCCATTCTTCAGCGGAAACGACTGGCTGCCACCAAACGCCAGGTCGCTCAGCCCCGGGCTCACCATCCAAACAGGAGAGAGCTCCACAACGACCTTCTGTACCAGCTTGTCCTCCTGAAACCTGTTCAGAAGCGATGCCAGGCCGCCGCCTCCGACATCCCGGAAATCGATCAGCACGCTGCACAGCCCTCGATCCGCGAGAAGCCGAAGGACGGACTGTAGGTTCATCTGATCAAGGACTGAAATGCTGACGCCCGATGGCTCCACGGTGACAGGACTATCGGCCAGAACTATGGCGTTAGATACAGACTCTTCGTCTACAAATGGGATGTGTAATTCAGAACCTTCGCCCTGCGCTATGATGATACACAGAGGTTGCTTCGCACCAGCTTCGCGTGATATAGGTAAGGCAGTCCTCTTGGCCATCTCGCTTGAAATTATAACTCCGTCATATTCTTTCGCTAGCTGCGAGTAGTATCCTCCTGGTTGATCAGCTCCACTCCCAATTTCACTGATGACTATCCCGTTCATCGATAGTGTAGTTCTCAAAGTTGCAAAGGCCTTCCCAGTAAGCATACGATGGATGTAAGCCTCGTTTAATCCGAGGCATAATGCTTCGTCCACGCCAACCCTCACATCTATCCCAGCGGCTCGGAGCTTTTCAATCCCTTTGGATGCTACAATAGGATTTGGGTCAGTCATCCCCACCACAACCTCCTTAACTCTGGCCTTGATGAGTGCTTCGGTGCAGGGAGGCGTCCTCCCGTGGTGGTTGCAGGGCTCCAGACTCACGTAAGCCGTTGCGTTTTCGGCCAGATCCCAGATCCCCTGCGTCTCTAAGAGCGAATACCTCGGCGTGGGGCTCGCCTGCTTTGGGGTGGAATCCCTCGCCGACGACTTGGCCGTCGCGGACGATGACGCAGCCGACCATGGGGTTAGGACTGGTGTGACCGGCCGCCTTCCGGGCCAGCTCGACGCACCGCCGCATGTGGCGCGCGTCGATGTCCGCCGCCTGCGCCCGGCACCGCACGCCGGCCGCGAGACCCCGCGCGCCGCCGCCGCCGACCGCGAGGCGGGAGCGAGAAGGGGAGGTTGCGGCGGGGGCGTGTCGAGGGGCGAGGCGGGGGCGCGGCGCGAGCGATGAGGCCATGTCGGCGAAGCCCCCAGGATCAGTTTGCTAGTTCCCCAATCTGCAGTATCCAGTTCCACATGAACACAAAGTTACGGAGTAGAAGAGAGAAAGGTATAAGGGACATGAGAAGCAAGGTGGGAGGAGAAGCACCTTGCCCAATCCGCGTAGTCGTCCGTCCCGCCCGTCGACGGCCGGCCGCCGGCGTGTTCGCCTGCCCCGGGCTGCGCTAGAGCAACAGCGAGAGAGGACTGGTGCCCCGGATTAGGTCGAGATCGATTAGGTTTTTTTTTTCTTCAGTGTAAGATGGGCTCTCCGCAAACCTGTAATCTGGTTCGCCACTCTGCATATAAATCCTTTCCGGAACAACATTGGGCGCTTCCTCCTTCTTCTATGGTGAAGGTTAATTCCGACGGCGCGTTTTACCCCCTTGAAAGTACTGCAGCTGGAGGGGCTGTGATTAGAGACTCTAATGGAAATTTCCTGGGTGCTTATGCACGTTGGTATGGTGCTGTAACAAGTCCGCTTGTGGCAGAAGCAATGGTATGCTTCGAGGGTTTGGAATTTGCTCTGAACCAAGGCTACTCTAATATTGTGTTAGAGACTGATAGCCAAGAGCTTCTCAATCTTTGGCATATGCATGACGAACAAAGGTCAGAAATCATGGGACCTCTGCAAAGAATCAAAGAGCTGTCTGAACGAGTTGTGTCTTTCAATTTCGTTCATGTGCCGAGGAGCTGTAACTTTGCCGCACATCTTTGCGCCAAACAGGCGAATCCGGCGCGAGTGTCCTGTGTATGGTTAGGAGAATCCCCAAGTTTTATTGTAAGCTGTTTACAGCACGACTGTAACTTCATGGTTCCAAGTTAATATGAAAGTTTCTTTGACTCGCAAAAAAAAGATCAATTAGGTTTTGTTTTTCTTCAGTGTAAGATGGGCTCCAAGTTGGGTTACGTTTCCTTCCGGATACGTCTCGGATTAGAGTTAATAGCATAAAACCACCACAATTCCAGCCAAATTTCGAAAAACCACCACATTGTGTTTTGATCACATATATCATATACCCACCGGTATTCGCGAAATTTGTTGCAATGCGCGGTAAAAGTCGACTCAAGGTGAATTGACACGATTTCTGACAAGGGGACCCACCAGTCAGGGCTTACGTGGCAGAACGAGTGGACTTTTTGCTGACGTGGGAGCGGCGCTGCCGGCCAATCAAATTCGAGGCAGGGGACGGGAGCGGTGCTGCCGGCCCAGAGCAAACCAGGATGGCACGGGCACTGTCGGCCGGACGCGCAGCAGTGCGGTGGAGCACGGTTAGCAGATGGGGGTAGAACGAAGGTAGGCCATGGATATGTGGCACGCCCGGGTTGACCTTCTAGCACGGCAGGAGGTAGCAGGTGTCCAGGGCGGCGGCTGAGCAGACTCTCGGGCAGGTCGACGGTGGCGCGGGAACTCGTCCAGGCGGCGGCGCACGGCGCGGGTCGTTGTCCAGGGAGGCAGCTGCCGTGGCGCGGGTCGTCGGTCCAGGGCGACGGCCTCGTGGGCCCTCGGCCAGGACGGCGGCGGCGCGAGCGCTCGGTCCAGGGCCGCAGCGGCGTGGGCCCTCGTCCTGGGCCGAGGAGGCGTGAGCCCTCGGCCATGGCGGCGCGCGACGGCGGGATTAGCCGGCCATGGCGGCGCGCGGGGATCAGACTCGATTTTTTTATTTTTTGGAGATATTTTTTATTGTCTGACATGTGGGCCCATGGTGCCATGTCAGCAAAAAGTCCACTCGTTCTGCCACGTAAGCCCTGACTAGTGGGTCCCCTTGTGAGAAATCGTGTCAATTCATGTTTAATTTTTTTTTTAGCGCACATTGCAACAAATTTCGCGAATACCGGTGGGTATCTGTGATTAAAACACAATGTGGTGGTTTTTCGAAATTTGGCTGCAATTGTGGTGGTTTTATGCTATTAACTCTCTCGGATTAAGTATAGTTTTCACTCCTGAAATGTTATCCTGCGGAGAACATCCTCAAACTTCAAAACCGGATAGTTTGAACCCTGAATTGTGACATACCGGACAAATAACTTATGAGGTGGTTTTGTCCAATTTTAGTGGTTTTGTGGAATGACGTGATGATGACGTGGAAATGAGGTGTCGTCTGCCGTTAGTGAAGGAGATAACAGCGTCTGAGCGTGGCCCCACCTATAATCCTAAATTGCAAGCAGTCAAGCACAAAATTTCCTCTCTACCACGAACTCCCCGCCGCCGCGTCTCCGAGCTGCACGCATCGCCGCCGTCATCGACTACCCCGGACCAAATTGGCGACGCCATCAGCTCCACCTTGTCCTCCTATCCATCCTCGCCGAGTAGCGCGTGCCGGGAGGTTCGGGAACGTCTGCGCCGGAGTCGTCTTCCCCGTGGCCGGCATTGTCCTGTACGGACGCGTCCATGGAGGAGAGGAGGCGCAGCAACCAGAGAACGGCGTTGGCCTCGACGAAGCGTGCTCGGTAGAATAGGCGCGCCGACGGGCTGCCGAGCAGGCGAGCACGCGCGCGGGCGGGCGCCGGCCGACAGGCGAGCAGGCTCGCCGGCGGGCAGGCAAGCACGCGAGCAGGCGCGTGGGCGGGCGCTGCCGATCAGGCGCGCGGGACGGTGCCGGTCGGCAGGCCAGGCGCGCGGGCGGGCGCAGGCGCGCTGGCAGGCGCGGCGAGCGGGCGGGCGCGGCGAGATCAGGCACCGCTTTTCAATTTTCCAGTCACCTGGCAGCACTTTTGAAGCTTTTTGTTCGTCGTCTCGTGATCTCGTCGTCTTCTTTTCAGGCTGCCATGCCACTGGACAGGAGAAGAAAACATGGCCATCCCCGCGCGCTCGTCACTGTCCACTGGTCTCGTGCTGCATTGGCAGCTGCAACTTTTAACCATCCATGGCGACGGAGGAACGGCAGCATGTAGTAGTTTTGATGAAGATCCGTTGCAGCTTTGCACCGAATAACCGATCGGCCAGCAACCTGGCGGTCAGATCGATCTCTTTTAGCATAGTTCCATGTCCTCTCAGACTATGATCCGTCCGTCTGTCTGTGGTATCTAGCACTCACACCTTTACTTGTCGAGGAGGAGAAATGGCAAATCAGCCGTGGGATTCATTCATTCGATCTGACCTCGAAATGGCACTGTCTCGCCGGCCGGCCATGTCGATGCCAACTCAAGTTTCACGCCCTGGCAGGCGAGAGGCGCGCGGGCCGGTGCCGGCCGGCAGGCGAGAGGCGCGCGGGCGCGGGCAAGCACGGCGACGCGGAGCTTCCGGACGGCCAGCACCCGCGCGGGGAAGAAGCGTCGTGAGCGCGAGCTGTAGGACGGCGGAGGGCGGCGGCGTGTGGCGGGCTGCGGCCGCGCGGAAGCCTAGCTCACGGCGTCGACCTCGGCCTCGATGGGCGCCAGGTTCGCGAAGAAGATGGTCGCCGGCATGTGCTTCGCAGGAGCGCGTCTCGCCCGTCTCCGGCGGCCGCGCCAGCGCCATGAAGCATGACAACGGCAGCGCCATGAATTTGAACTACTAATGGCGTCAGTAACGGGGTGGGGCCCACCTGTCAGTTAACGGCATTAAACAACTCGCCACGTCATCGAGGCCTTCAAAGTCAAAAACCGCCCAAATTACACTCAAAACCGCCCAAAATCGAGCAAAACCAGTAGAAGGGGTTATTTGTCCGGTTTGTCACATTTCAGGGTTCAAATTATCCGGTTTTGGAGACTGGGTGAATATTATCCGCAGGGTGAGATTTCAGGGTGAAAACTATACTTAATCCTTACGTCTCAGCTTCTTACGATTGAGCTGTTACATTGGCTTCTTGCCTCCCAAGTTTGTACCACTATACATACCCCATGAGGATCAAGGCAATACAACAAATTATTAGGGTTCTACAATTTTCACACGGTATCAGAGCGGTTTGACTCACGTCGCCGATCCTAGGGTTTTCATGACTTCCGCATCACGTGCCTCCCCCGATCTCCTCGAGGGCTCGGCACCTGGTTTCGATCAAAGATCGGATCGGTTATTTAGATTAGATTAGATCCAATTTCAATAGATTAGATCCAATTTAGCCAAATAAATCTCTAAATCTTGCGACCCTCAAATCCACGATGAAAGTCAATGCAAGATTCGGTGAAAACTGCAGATAACTCGCGCTAGTCTACTTCGACCATGGAATCGGCCGAGGCCTCGCAGCAGGACACTGCGGGTACGCGCGGGCGGCGCACGCGCCGTCAGGGCGCCACCGCAGATCCTGATCGCCACGCACCTACACCAGAGGAGCTGAACTCGCCCCGACGGCAACATGTTGCATCCCTTCTCGGCTCAGGTCTCGATCAACGTGTTCGGCGGATCATGCGGCAACGTCTCCAGGAGCGCATCGGCACCCAGGTTTCTCTACTTGATTCATCCCCAGCCCATGCAGCCATGCACTACGAGACAAGCTACAATCTATATGCTATCGAGTCTCCAAGCAGCACGGCCAACACGTCTACGAACACTCCGCGCTCCATCGACGTGGCCGACGACCACGACGCGCGGCAACACGTCTACGGCCTGCACCAAGCCTATCAACATCGAGCGGTCTACACTGCATCAAGCCGAACATCGACGCCGAGCTGTACCACTACATCTAAGATCTTCGTCGAGTTCTACATCGCCAACACAATCATCGCCAAGGTCTACATCCACGTAGTCTTTTGCCGCCGCAGCACAATGACACAAAAATCCGCCGCCGCCGCAGATCCCTGCTGTCGTCGCACAATGACACAAAAACTCGCCGCCGCCGCACAATGACACAAAACCCGCCGTCGCCGCAGATCCCTGCCGCCGCCGCAAAATGACCAAAAAACCCGCCGTCGCCGCAGATCCCTGCCGCCGCCGCACTATGACCAAGATTCCTGCCGCCGTCGCAAATATCTGCCGCCGCCGCACAAAACCTAAGACACTACGTCCAACATCGTGTAATTTTTTGCGCCTCCGGCGCTATAGGCTACAACAACCACGACTACGACAATATCGATCACGGCTACATCACGACCGGCTATCTCGACATCGACATCAAGAATAACGTCTACAGAAACACATCGACAACAACACCAGTCAACAACGTTCGCGTCGTCACTGACGTCCACGCCACTCCCGTTGTGACTACGGGAGGGAAGAGAGGAAGAGCATCAGAGATGTAGTTGATGATGACGGAGAGGAGGAACGAGGAATGCGCAAGACTTCAAATCCAGTCGTAATCGTCCGCTTCACTCCCGCTACGACTGAGGGGGAATGTTAGAATACGTGTATGACTAGGATAGGATTTAGAGGTTGTCTTGTACTCCAAGTCATTGGCTTCTTGCCTCCCAAGTTTGTAACACTATATATACCCCATGAGGGTCAAGACAATACAACAAACTATTAGGTTCTACAATTTTCACATGACCCAGGCATGGCCGCATGGGAATGGGCTATGCTAGTTGCAAGTGTCATAGTCCTTTTTTTTCTTTCATTTTTTGCAACCACTAGCGTCACAGTCTGAGAGAGTTTTTTTGGGTACCACATCAACTCAAACATGACATAGTAAAATATTAAAACTGAATAAACTCGAGAAGAAAACCCGGAGACCTCTGCAATTATATAACACCCCACTAAGATGTATTTACGATAGAGACCTCTATCTTCACATGCAGCCTATCCATATCATTAGATAATTACAATCCACCAATTTCATCTTCAATCCATTTTTTACATGCATAGAGCGAAAAACATGACCTAGTAAAATCTGTGATACTGAATAATCTCGAGAGGGAAAATTGAGGCCTTTTAAAATTTGTAACTCTTATAAAAAATTTACACTAAGATTTATTTATGATAATCTATCTACACATGCAAACCTCCACGTTGTCACATACTCACAACCGTCTAATTCTCAGGCATTGTTTATCTGTCCATTTTCAGTCCACAAAGTTTCTCCATACAAAGTTTTCATGTAAGTTGGTGTCATGTTTTTTTTACTTCAACATAATAAGTTTCACGAAGACCTCATGTGCTGTTTGAGAAGTCACTAAAAATGCCATACTCAATGTACCGACCTAATACAGATACATGCTGCCCACTTGTGCTATACTAAACTAGAGATACTTGAAACAATTGTGATGTACTATTGTATTTGATCCCAAGTGTGTTAGTCGTAGCTTCCTTCTGTCGCATATCGTCGGATGGCTAGTACAAGATGACCCCAATGGTCATACGTCAGGTTGCATAGCGGCGCCCGTACCCGGCCCGCTCTAGTCAAAATTAGGCATACTACGTGTAACGTTTTTTCAACAGATTGATTCGTTTTTTACTAATCCCTATTTAAGCGGGCCTACGCGGGGCGCCGCTTGACACCTTCAGTCATTCGGCATGGAAGTGTGTAATCTTCCCCAACCGAACGAGGTTGTCGGTACTATGCGCCTTGGGAGTGGTAATGCGAATAGTGGTACCCTAAGGGAAGGATGGCTTAATCCGTTGATACACACAAAAGGGAACCACTATCGGATCGCCAAACACTTCTTCTGAAAACATGCCAATTTACCACTTATCCAAATATCACTTATTACTGCAGCTATCTCCAACATTCTAAGTCTTCTTTTTTTGTGCGAAAAATCTCTAGCCAAACAAACAAATAATTTTCCAAAATTTTGAAACCACGTGGATATTGCTAGAGGAAAAATCAGAGGATCATGTGGGAATGACTCTCAGAGAGTCAAGAAAGCCTCAAAAGGATGCGAATAAACCTATGTACCCCCCCCCCCCCCCCCCCGGCCTAGGCGAAAGCAGTAATATCGGCTATCTTTCATTTTGATGACTCGAGGAGGAATGAGAGCCCATGTCACCCAAGAGAGCTTTTTTCATATGGGAACTCTAGGCTGGAAAACAATCCTTCTGGTTTTTATATCCGGTTAGAGTAATAATAAAGAATCAAAGTCCATGTTGGTTGGTGAGGATTGTTAAATATATGAGCAATTTTCCACATGATTTAATCCATAAAAAACAGTAGAGAAAGCATGGATTATGCAGATGATTTAATCCATGAAAACTGTAGATAAAACATGGCTAGAGAAATAGGAAATAAACTAGTCATGCAATCTAAGAGAGAGCACGCAAGAAGCAATTCTACACATATTGGTAGAAACAAAGTCTGTAGTATGATCTCGAATAGGCAGAATAAGATCACATACATGCCATTGGAGGAAGACCCGTTCGTGTTGGCTGATGAAGACATGTTGCCGAAGAGGACGTCGACGTCGGGGAAGAAGTCATCGGCGTCCGTGTTGGGGAAGAAGCCAGTAGTCGCGTGATGACGCTCCCCAAAAACTTTATCGCCGCTCTCCCGTACAGGATCGCGAGAGACGGGGTTCCGGAGGCCTACTGTCACGTCCCGCGGTGCACGCCGCGGCACAGGATGGAGAAGTCTTGGTCGGCGGTGCAGTGCTCGAGAACCAGGAGGCAGTCGCATAGGAGGTGTGGCTGTTGTGCGGTGTGTCTAAGCGAGAGGAGCGACCTCTCTTTTATAGGCACAACAGCAAGAGGCGAACAGGCAACGCAGGAGAGGAAACGAAAAGGCAGGAGGCGAACTGAACATGCAGCGCCCATGTGGCAAAAAGAACACATCTGAAAGGACAAGGATGTCGCCTAGAGGGGGGGGGGTGAATAGGCGATTTAAAACTTTTCCGGTTTAGGCTTGATAAATGCGGAATAAAACTAGGTGTTTTAATTTAACAAGCATACAACCTAAATAAACTAGGTTCACCAATGTGCACCAACAACTTATGCTAAGCAAGACAAGTAACAAGGTGATAGCAAGATATAGACTTCAAGCACGAAGGCTATCACAATGTAAATTGCATAAGTAAAGAGCTCGGGTATAGAAATAACCGAGGCACGCGGAGACGATGATGTATTCCCGAGTTCCTCCTTTTGAGGGGAGTACGTCTCGTTGGAGGGGTGTGAGTTTTAAACTCAAGACGCCACAAATGGCCTCACCCTATTCTCCGATGAACCTTCCCCAAAAGCGTGGTTCACCTTCCACTATTGATTTCCTTTTGGGCGGAAATCGAGTCCCTTACAACGATCTTGAGGCACAACCCACAAAAGGATTGGGAGCTCCCAAGTGACCACAAAAGGTCCCAACTAGTCACAAAAGGCCTTGACCACAAAAGGTCACACGAACAGCGTCTAGGGTCCAACGACCCAAGAGTAACAAGCTCACAAACTTTCACTTCCACGAATCCTCGTGGAGAGAGCAAACTGATGCAACAAAATGCAATGGCAAGAACACAAGAAGTGCTCAAGTCCTTCACTTCCAAATCCCACCAAAAACAACTAATGCTTATGGGGGGAGAAGAGAGGAAGAACTAAGAAGAGAACCACATAAGAACTCCAAGATCAAGATCTACTAGGTTCCCCTCACTTAGAGAAGAGATGGATTGGTGAAATTGTAGATCTAGATCTCCTCTCACTTTTCCCTCAAAGATATGCAAGAATCATGGGAGGAATTGAGAGGGGGCAAGCTTTTCCAAGGTCAACAATGGAGGAGAGAGAGGGAAAAAACGAGCTGCTCCCTTTGGGGAAGAAGGGGGCCTTATATAGGTCCCCAAGAAAAAGAGTCATTGCAGGAAAACTGGGACCGGATATTCCGGTTCAAGTTTGGACCGGAATTTCCGGCCTAGACGAAATCAGTACTGGTGGTCACCGGATATTTCCACGGACCGGAATATCCGGTTTTCTGAAAACTGACAGAAACAGCAAAACAAAAACTGCAATATCTTTTTCATCCGGACTCCGATTTCGATGATCTTGGGGTCGTTGGAATCGCAACGAATAGCTCTTCAAGATCATGCAGAGAAACATCATAGTCCATCATGTGATGAGGAAACCACAAGACGAGAGTTTGACCTCTCTTAGGAAAGACAAACCGGTAAAACCGCCAATATAAAAAACGCAACAAGATATACATATGAAATCCGTTTTTAATGAACTAGAGCTTGGTATGGAGATGAACACAAGCTCTAAATTCTCAAATGGATAAAAGCCAAATAAGAACTAAGAAAGATGATATGCCAATTATGCAAAGGTTTGAGCTCTACACAAAGATGCGATCAAGTTACTCATCTGAGAGCCCCTCTTGATAGTACGATATCTATCCTATAACCCGGTCTCCAAACTAACAACATGAGACCGGTAAAATAGAAACCCTATCAAGATCATACCTTTGCCTTGCGCATTCCACTTGAGTTAGATGATGACGATCTTGACTCTCTCAAGTTGGAACACCTTTCTTGATCATGCTTGCTAGCACATGCTTGATGAAGACTTCTCCAAATACTCCCCCATACCGCATTATGGGAGAATCTCGTTTAGCTCCGTCTTCATGTATCCATTGCAAGCTTCAATCAAATGATATCTTCCGAGATGGATCATATTGAACTTGCACTTCATCTTCTTCTCTTGACATATAGGATGGCTTGGAGATAAACATGAATGTTCCCTCAATCTTATTTTCCAAGCCATACTTTACCATGTAAGCTTTTAGAGTCCAACACATGAACTCCTTTCTTTTCCTATGGACAAGATCTACAAGGATATCTCAATGCAAACATTAGTCCATAAGGATTGTCATTAATTACCAAAACCACACATGGGGGCAACATGCACTTTCAATCTCCCCCATTTTGATAATTGATGACAATCCTTTTTACGAGGGTTTATATAATGAATTTAAGCAACCATGCAACACAAAATGCAAGGATGCAAGAGAACAAAGCCAAGTTCCCTAAACCCTCTAAATTTCTCCCCCATTGGCATCCATTGCCTAAATGGGTGAAAAATTAAGAAGGCCAACATAATAAGAGCTCCCCATAATGTGTGCATTTCTCATGATACGAGTGAAATCAAATGCACATATCCAATGACGAATAGATGGAGGGAGATCAAACTATATCGAGGATCCAAAAAAATGCAAAAGAATATCAAAGAGAAAGATGCTTCGACGAAAGAAGCAAGCAATCAAAAGGATCTGAAAAGTGTTCTAAAAATCAAGAGGGAACTCCCCAAGGTACGTGCACAAAGTAGGATTTGCATTTCAATATGGTGTGCACAACATGGAATCCTCACTCCCTCCTAGATAATTTAAACACAAACAAGAGCAAGAGCGCATAGATGATAAAAGAAGCAATGCAACTTGCAACAAACAAAATGTTGAGCAACAAGAGAAAGGAAAGACAAAATAAAGACTTGCTCAACCGAAAGAGATGGGTGTGACATTTTAGAAGACTATTACAAAGATGAGCGAGCATCAACATAGTCTTTCAAAATATGAGGCACATAATGCATATCATGTCTTTCATGTACACACACCCAAAGAACATAGCAAATAGATCCACAAGCTTATTAAGATGCAAAAGTATACCAAGTGAAAATAAAGCTTGTGCCTTTTAGAGGCCACGAAAGAATAAAAAACAATAAGACGTGGTCACTAAAGAATTGGAATACCAAATAAAGATGTAACTACTCTCATGTGTAAAAGTTTCTAAGTAGACACCGATCATGAAGATATAAGTCCACTAAGAAACATGCACACACAAAATAGGTACAAAGGTAAAGAACATGATATCCAAGAGGAAGTCATAAATACACCAATAAGATCTTTGCTTAAAAGCATAGCACAAAGCCCAATTTTATCTTAAAGGAATATAGATGAACTCCCAACACACACTCATCATAGCATCAAAAAAATCCACAAGGGAAAAAAGGTTAAAGATGGGATGCTACAAGTAAGATAGCAAGTATCGCAAAGGGCAAATGATATTGAAAAAACATCAATATTGCATATGCGAGAGATAGAGTAGAAGGTGCTAGATTAACATATTTGGGATTGGTGAATCATGAAAATGATTATATATATATTCCCCTTGATATGTAATCATCCCGGCTTGCCCACATTTGTGATAAAGTTGTTTTGCAAGAACCAAATGAATTGCAACAAAAGAGATTCATGCCAGAAACAACCTACACAAGGTTGAAAACTAGAAGTGTTTGCGTGAGGTAGATACTTGTTACCGAGATCGCACTGTTGATGTAGAAGATAAGAGTTCACTATCATCCGAGCTTGACTCCAATAAGCACATGGTGATAAAACCTTCCTTGTAAATGAGACAAGCTTCCAATGCATCTCAAGTGTACCTAAAACAAATTCAAGTACAACATGGTCCCCAAACTCATTGGGTCCAAAGTAGTTAGAACAACTACAATACATAGGACAAATTCCACATAAATATGTGCATATTGATATGAAATTGAATTTCATGCACATATTAGCCATTTAGGATTTGATGGAGTTTATCCTATATTGGATCAACAAAAGTAGGCAAGCCATAAGATATACATATAGTAAATATGCATGCACAAGACTTTTAAGAATCAAATGAGGTACAATTTGGAAAAACACTAATTAAACCAAGAAAGCACACACAAGTGTGACAAGAAAATGAATTGCCCAAATTATATCAAAGACCCAAATCAACACATGATTGAAGGTACCAATTTGAAAACTTACCAAATGAAAATAGGATCAAGGAATAAATCAAACGCTCTTCACTTTTCATGATGGCACAAAGTACTAAGACGAAAAATGTTTGTCTTCCAAAGAGACACGTCATCGGGATAAAAAGGCAATTTGAAGACAACTAATGTTCAAAATCATATAGGATAGCTCCCCCAAGTTGTGTGCATTATTTATAATCTTGCATTTGAATACAAATGCACACGAAGGGGATCATCACTCACCATATATATTATACAAACACTAGTCATGTTCAAAGAAGGAGCAATAATATCCAATACCAATTTAAAGAATGGTGTTCTACTCTGTCGGGGGCTGCCCCCGGGTAGGGCAAAGATGGTGTGTTATGAACAGTTAAGGTCTAACCGGATCAAGATTAGCCGGGTCACTTGGGCCGGATCTCAAGGGGATTCGGTCAGTCCTTCTTCAAGCCAGAGTAAAAGGAAGGACCAAAGGGGATCCGGTGAGGCTTAACCGGATCCAAGGGAGAAGAGCCGGCTAAATTATCCGGATCCGTCAGGAAGGACCCGGGTAGGTCGACTCGGATGTTGCACAGGGGCCAAGTAATGTCAGTAAAAGTCACGGGCACTGTAATGTTACTGACCGGGCTCAGAAGACAGCAAGGTACAGCCACAGGTTTTCCGGGTCACAAGCCCCTAGGCGCTGACTCGGCCAATTCGGGAAAGGGGCAGTGGCTAGGCTACTGTGGTCTACACTGCCTTAAGCTCAAAGAGGAAAGATAAGCCTGTGGTGGACAGAGGGTGAGCTGGACTGAGTGACAGTGGCCAGTGTTTGTCCTGTTCTCCTTGTCCATGCCATTGTCCTCTGCGGCCAGGGGCAAAAGGGTAATTCGGTTACTGTATATATGCGCACCACCTTCCCCGTGAGGGATCGACGATTGTGAGCATCATTTCCCCCCAAGCTTCATCTTCTACCTGGAGCTCTCTCCATTGTTCATCATACAGCTCAAGGAGCGCTCTGTACTTGTAAACACTTGAGATATAAGAGAGTAGGCTAGAGCTGCAGTAGGGGTGTTACCTCCACAAGAGGGCCCCGAAGCAGGGTACATCGTGGTGTTCTTGCTGTTCTTGGTTTGCTTTGTTCTTGTTGTTTCCTGCGAGGTTCTTGTTTGATCTTCATGCGTGCTTCATAAGCGCGCAAACCCTCCCCGGTTCCCCCAACGCCCAAGCGAGCCCACACTTAAGCCATACCCATGGCATCTGCCGTGACACCACCACGACAGTTGGCGCCCACCGTGGGGCAAGCATTGGCGTTGGCTGGGGTTTCCATCCGGACGGGCTCCGTCACTGGTGCCGGCGAGCGGGTCCTCTCCGGGCTCGTGTGCAAGCTCGGCGAGTTCAACTTCATCAGCGACAACGCGGGGTGCTTCTCCAACAAGCCTTCCCCGCGAATGGCTTCCTCATGACGCTGGGCAGCTTCGTCACCTACGTCGCCACCGAGCCAGTTCGCGAGTACCCGGCGCAGGTGCTCGTGGCTGCGGATCCTCCTTCTTTCCGCGCAGCTCGCGGAGGGCGTAGCGCTCGCCCTGGGAGCAGCGTGGAGGTCATGGTGGCTGCCGCAAACGCTGCTGCTGGCAAAGGAGGTGCCAGCGCGAGCGTGCCAGAGGAGCTGGCCACGCCGGTCGATCCGGCTGACAAGCCGACCCGGACAGCTAAGTTCCCTAAGGAGAAACCCGATCCGGTTGGTCCCCTTGGCATGTCAAGCAGGGATGCTTCCTTAGAGGGTATCTTGGAAAAGCTAGCTCGGCCAGTGGCTCCTGGAGCAAATGTTGATCTTACTGTAGCTCAGCTAGAGGCAGAGCGCCTGAGGTTGCAAAAGAGGCTCGGTTAGTGATAGAGTCTAGGCAAGAGTTTGATAGAGATCTGAGAGAATACAATGCTGCCAATGGTATCACAGATGGCTTTACTCCTGTAGTGCACCGCTCGCGCAAGAAAGCCGAGTTGCGTAACAGAGGCAAGGACCTCAATGACGAGTTGGCTAGAGCTGCAGGTTCAAGCTCAAGTAAAGCCACTAGTCATAGGTCCGGAACAGGCAAGCCGGTTTATAGCTCCCCGGCTAAGAATCTTAGGGCTGCAGCAGCAGCACGAGCCGAGTTAAGTAACCTGACCGGGGACGCTTGGCGCAAGCAGGCGGAGAGAGTGAATGAGCTAGTGGATGTGTGCAACAGGCAGAATGAGGCCTACCGGAAAGCTAATCCGGATGCTGGTGGTTCCCGGGTAGTTGTCTCGGTTAGGGCTGCTAGCCAGAAATCTAAGGGGCAAGCGTCCTCTCCGCATGTTGTGATTGACCGAGCTCAAAGTGTGAACTCGGGTAAGAGCAAGCAGCTGCAAACTTATGATGCGGTATATGCGAGCAAGCAGCTTGCAGCCCAAGGAAAAGGTGGACAAGACAGAAACAGTGGTGGTCAAGGCAATCCGGGTACTGGAAGGGGAAATTCGGCTGGCCGAGGTCAACCACCTCGCCACCCCGGACAGCATGATGGCGCAGGTGCAGCAGCAAAGTGGTGGCCAGGTGGGCTACCGCTACGACGATGGCAATTCGGCTATGGCGCGAGCCGGATACCAGACGTATGACAATGCATTGGCGTCGAGACTGGGGCCTCGGATGTTGGATCCGGATGATCAGCGTCTCAGGTTGGACAGAATCTATCAGTCCGAGAAGCTGGAAGAGCAAGGCCCACCGGGTCCACCATGCTTTGGACCTCGGATAATGAATGAGCCAAGTGTGCCGTTGTTCCAGCTCGGCCGCAACACGAAGCCGTATAATGGCAGCACCAAGCCACAGGATTGGCTGACGGACTATGTATCATCAGTGCACATTGCGGGGGGCAATCGCCGATGGGCGGTCCGGTATCTCCCGCATATGTTAGAAGGTCCAGCCCGATCTGGTTGAATAACTTGCCGCCGGGTAGTATCAATTGTTGGATGGATTTGGAACAGGCGTTTAACAGCAACTTCTCCAGCACCTACAAGAGGCCAAACCGACCTCAGCTCCTGGCTGCATGCAAGCAGGAAGAGAGGGAGACAGACCGAGAGTATTTGACTCGGTGGAGCAACATGCGCAATTCTTGCGAAGGTGTAGTGGAGGAGCAGGCCATTTCATGGTTTGCACAGGGATGCAGGCATGGTACACCACTTTGGCAGAAACTCCAAAGAGATATGCCGAAAACCCTGGCAGATATGATCCGGATAGCAGACACGTATGCGCTGGGTGATCCAACACAGCCCGCATTGGATGCAGTGGGAGCAAACAGGAGGCAACCGTTAATAACCGAGTTGGGCCATTAAGGCCCAGTGACCGACATGAATTCGGTTACAAGAGAAGAGATCCGGATTACAGGTATGGTTCGGATCAAGTTGCTGCAGTAAACATGGATCAACCCGGTGGAGGAGATGCGCAGAGGCAGAAAACTGATGGTCCGGCTTGGAGGCCGAATCAAGGTGCTGGCCGAAGAAAGTGTGGGAGGGACCAAGTCCACCTCTGACTTTTGAGTCCAGATTGGATGGGCCTTGCTGTTATCACACCACTGATCCGCGCAAACCGGCTAATCATTCGACCCGGAACTGTAGTTGGCATCACCGCATTCAGGCGGAAGGTCAAAGAGGACCACCTCAGAGAGGTGCTCCTAGACCGAATTTCAGGCCAAACATGCCGCTAACCGGAGCCAATGCGACCCCGGTCAACGCTGGAACTCCAAGGCCAGCAGCAACGAAGCCGGTTAACCTGGTGAACATGGGAGGCAGTGACAATGGTGATGGCCCAAGTAGGCAAGGTGGATACCCTGGGAATGATTACAAGGAAGCACATCAGAGTTATGTGGTTTTCGTGACCGAGCCAACTGACAAGAAAAGTCAGTTGAGACGAGCAAAGGAGGTGAATGCCGTGATGCCAGCAGTTCCAAAGTACTTGAACTGGTCTGAGCAGGAGATCACTTGGAGCAGGGCGGATAACCCAAGGATCATGCCAAGCCCAGGGAACTATGCACTGGTGGTGGATCCAACTTTGGTTGGACCCAAGCTGAACGTGAAATTTAGCCGAGTCTTGGTCGACAATGGCAGTGCCATAAACATCATGTATCGGGACACAATGGTCAAGTTGGGTATTTCGCCGAATCAGTTGCAACAGAGCAGCTGTACTTTCCATGGCATAGTACCCGGGGTATCTTGTTCCCCCATGGGTAAGATCTGGGTAGATGTGTTGTTCGGTACCAGGGACAATCACAGACTTGAGAGTCTCGAGTTCGAGGTGGTGGATTTGGAAAGCCCATACCATGCTCTGCTTGGCAGGCCAGCATTAGCCAAGTTCATGATATCTACTCATGTGGCCTACCTCAAGATGAAAATGCCTGGCCCGAATGGTGTTATCACCGTTGCGGGAGACTACAAGAAGGCCATACAGTGTGCTACAGTTGGTTCTAACTTAGCTGAATCACTGGTGATACAAGCTGAAAAGAGCAAGATGCACGAGGTGGTGGCAATGGCGAAGTCAGCTCAGCTCGGCGTGCTGGCCATGACTAATCCGGATGCGGGTGCAACATTTGAGGTGCCCAAGGAGACGAAGAAGATCCCCATTGACCCGGAGAACCCGGAGCGCATGGCCATCATTGGTGCCGGGCTGGGTGAGAAATAGGAAAGCGCGCTCTGTCACTTCCTCCGTGAGAATCGGGATATCTTTGCATGGTCAGCTAAGGACCTGCCTGGTGTTCCGAGGGAGTTGGCAGAGCATTCTTTGTTTGTCAGGCCGGATGTGAAACCGGTTAGGCAACCGACTCGGCGGCTTTCAGATGATCGAAGAAAGGTGGTGCTCGATGAGCTGGCTAAGCTGCTGGCAGCCGGATTCATTATGGAGGTGTTGCATCCGGACTGGATATCTAATCCAGTTCTAGTAGAGAAGAAGAAGGACGAACCAGCTGTGGTCAAGGTGTGGCGCATGTGCATCGATTTCACCAACCTAAACAAGGCGTGTCCAAAGGATCCATTTCCTTTGCCTCGGATTGATCAAGTGATCGATTCTACTGCTGGGTGTGAGTTGTTGTCTTTTATTGATGCGTACTCTGGTTTTCACCAGATACCACTGAACCCTAAAGATCAAATAAAGACTGCTTTTATTACCCCGTATGGGGCGTATTGCTATCGTGTCATGTGTTTCGGTTTGAGAAATGCTGGTGCAACTTATCAGAGATGTATGCAAAAGTGCTTGCATTCTCAAATGGGTAAAAATGTGCAGGTGTATGTGGATGACATTGTCATCAAAACAAAAGAAAAACGTACTCTCCTCGAGGATCTCGAGGAAACATTTGTGAACTTGAGAAAATATCGGTTAAAATTGAATCCGGACAAGTGCACCTTTGGTGTCCCAGCTGGAAAGTTGCTTGGTTTCCTTGTATCGAGCCGAGGTATTGAGGTGAATCCGGCTAAGATCCGAGCCATAGAAAGAATGAAATTGCCTAAATGTCTAAAAGATGTACAAAAATTCACCGGGTGTTTAGCCTCGTTGAGTCGGTTTGTGAGTCGGCTAGGAGAAAAAGCCTTGCCCTTGTATCAGTTAATGAAAAAGAGCACCGGGTTCACGTGGACCCCGCAAGCAGATTCGGCTTTCAACGAATTAAAAAAGATGTTGTCCACTGCTCCAGTTTTGGCATCACCTTTGCCGAATGAGCCAATGCTACTTTACATTGCGGCCACTAACCGGGTCGTAAGTGTGGTCATGGTGGTAGAGCGAGAAGAGGATGGTAAATCTGTGCAGAGGCCGGTGTACTATTTGAGTGAGGTGATCTCAACTTCGAAGCAAAATTATCCTCACTACCAAAAGATGACATATGGTGTGTACCTGGCGGTCAAGAAGTTGAAACACTACTTTCAAGAGCATCCGATTACAGTGGTATGTGAAGCTCCAATTGCGGAGATCATTGGGTGCAAAGATGCAACTGGCCGAGTTGCCAAATGGGCGATAGAAGTGTCTCCTTACACACCGCATTATGAGAGAAGAGATGCTATCAAGTCTCAGGCTTTGCCGGATTTCCTTTGTGACTGGGCTGAGATGCAATATGAACCACCTAAACCGGATTACAATTACTGGAGGTTGCACTTTGACGGTTCCAAATGCAAAATCGGGCTAGGTGCTGGGGTGGTGCTCACATCACCAAAACAGGATCAATTGCGATATGTATTGCAGATTCATTTCTCAGCGTCAAACAATGTAGCCGAGTATGAGGCACTGATCCATGGGCTTAATGTGGCTCGGGACATCGGCGTTCGCCGGATTGAGTGTTTCGGTGATTCGGATTTGGTCGTGCAGCAATCTTCTGGAAATTGGGATGCTCTTGATGCCAATATGGCACTGTATCGGTTTCATGTTCAGAAAATTTCGGGATTTTTTGAAGGCTGTGAGTACAAGCATATACCTCGGCTGGAAAACCAAGCTGCAGATGTTCTGTCAAAACTCGGGTCGTCTAGGGAGGCAATCCCACCCGGAATATCCTTGAATCATCTAAGGGTCCCTTCAATCAAACCTTCGCCTGATTCCGAGTCGATTTTTATTCCCAAGCAAGAATCCGAAGCTATTCCTATGAATGTTGATGTGGAGTATATCGAGGAAGACCCGGGGACGGCATGCCCGGACTCGGGGACTGCTCACACAGATTCGGAAACTGCTAACCGAGTCTTGGGAAAGAGGAGCAGAGATGAAGATGAGGATAACCGGATTGTGGGGAATGGGCAGAAGCTGATAGAAGAAATAATGGCGGCCAAACCTGTGGAAGAAAATGAGCACTTGTTCCCTTTGCATCCAGTACCAGAGTGGGCTGAAGAGATCATGAAGTTCATCGAGGAAGGAAGCTTGCCAAGCGATGAGACCAAGGCTAGGCGTGTCCAGAGGAGATCCAAGGCTTATACCATCATCAACAAGGAGTTATACAAAAGAAGTGTAACCGAGGTGTTGCAGCGCTGCGTGGAGCCAGCAGAGGGCAAGGAGATGCTCCTAGAGATACACCAAGGTGAATGTGGACATCATTGCAGTACAAGAGCCCTGGTGGCTAAAGTGTTCCGGCATGGATTTTATTGGCCCACTGCTCATGCAGATGCGGAGGACATAGTCCGCAGGTGCGAAGGATGCCAGAGATTTGCTAAGCAAACACACTTACCCGCATCGGCACTGAAGACAATTCCTATTACTTGGCCATTTGCGGTGTGGTGTTTGGATATGGTGGGAGATTTCAAGCCGGCTAGGGGCAACATGACACATATGCTGGTGATGGTGGATAAGTTCACCAAGTGGATAGAGGTGAAACCAATACGGAAAGTGGATGGCCGTTCGGCTGTAATCTTCTTGAAAGAAATCATTTTGAGATACGGATACCCTCATAGCATCATCTCGGATAACGGCACAAACTTTGCTGTCGGAGAGTTTGCCCGATTCTGCATGAATAAGGGGATCCGGTTAGACATAGCCTCAGTGGCACATCCAGAGTCCAATGGACAAGTGGAAAGATCAAATGCTCTAGTGTTAGCCGGCATCAAGGCTCGTCTCATTGAACCATTGTTGAAAACTCCGGGGTGCTGGATAGATGAAATCCCATCAGTTCTATGGGGTCTAAGGACTACACCGAATCGGTCAACAGGCTATACGCCATTCTTTCTGGTTTATGGGGCAGAAGCTGTCCTACCCACTGACATAGAATATGATGCACCAAGGGTGGCAATGTACACTGAAACCGAGGCAAAGGAGGCCCGGGAAGATGCAGTGGATCTGCTAGAGGAAGCAAGAGAATTGGCCCTGTCTCGGACAGCAATATACCAGCAAAATCTCAGGCGTTATCATAGCCGAAAGATCAGTCCTCGAGTGTTTCATGAGGGTGATCTAGTGCTGAGGCTGGTGCAGCGCAGCAAAGGCCGACACAAATTGTCACCTCCATGGGAGGGACCATTCATTGTGAGCAAGGCTATGCACAATGATTCGTACTACCTTGTAGATGCACAGGAATCAAGGGAGGATGGCTTGGACAGACCCGGACAGGAAACCAAGCGACCTTGGAATGTAGCTCTGCTTCGACCCTTCTACTCTTAAAGGGCGCAATGTATGTATTTCAATTTATCATGAATGAAATCGCGGTAATCCGAGTCTGGACTCGGGGACTGCTTCGTCCTTATGCATGTGTTGTTTATTACTGTTTTGTTTTTTGCCGTTCGTGTGCCGAATCGCTTTGAACCTTGTTCTAAGCTTCAAGTAATGTATGTTGTGTTGTTGATCTCGTGACTCGACTGACAAACACCAAAATGGTAGTCAAGAGCAGAGATGAGGAATATGGGAAACATGAAAATGGACACGGGGACTCGGTCCAAAACCGATTCGGCACATGTCGTTTACTAACCCCTGTTATTTCTTTTTTCGTTTATGTTGAATGATTCTAAACCACAACTCGTGCGTTTCAAGTATTGTATGCTATGATTCCTATCTTGTGACTCGACTGTCAAAACACCCAAAGAGGTAGACAAGAGCAAAGATTTGGCAAAAGTAGTAAACAAGAAAACAAACTCGGGGACTCGGTTTAAGATGATCCAACATAAACCTTGTCCGGATCGCGTTAAGCATGATAAGCATAGTCTCGAAAGAACTTAAAATAGTCTATTACATCTGCTCCCGGCATACCGGGGATTTAATGTTTTTGTTAAGTACTTCAGGGTGCAGCGGACTCGGTCGCGGCGGACTCGGTCATAGGAGTTTCGGTTGCAGGAACTCCTGTGGTAGGAGCTTCGGTTAGCGGAGCTTCGGGGGCACGGGCTTCAGCTACGGGTGCTTCGGTTGAAGTGGACGCGGTTACGGGAGGTTCTGTTGCTGGAGCAGACTCAGAAGATGGTGGCACTTCGGAAGTAATCTTGACTGGAGAGCTTGAAGGATGGGCGGATTCGGGAATATCCGGATCAGGTGAAGCCTGTTTAGTGATCACAGTCAAGTTAGTGGCTGGAATCACAGGAGACTCGGTTGGAGTTTGTTCGGTGAGCTTGGCCGAGTCGGAGGCTGGTACCTTGCTGGATTCTTCTTCTTCATCAGACCCGCCCTCAGAATCGGCGTATTCTTCAGCGGAGGCATCATCCGATTCCTCTTCTTCAGTGTCTTCTCCATCCGAGTAGACTGGAGCCTCCAGATCAAGATGCTTGGTGCGTGCAAATTCGGCCATAAAGTTGGCGGCTTCTTCACGGATCTTGATCCGGTTGGGATCTGAAGCCCATGAAGAACCCTCGCGAAAGGAGCGCACTTTGGCAAGATCAATCAGCTCATACCAAGACATGATGAATAACAAAGCTGCATCAGCACCAGCGCGGGCGGACGAAGACCTCCACTTCTGTAGCCGGGTCATGGCTTGGTCCAGGTCTCTGATCAGCTCCTCCACAGGCACAACTTGCCGCGCTTCAGGAAATAAGATCCGGTGAGCCTTGAGACTTGCATTGAGCAGACCAATATGGGAATCCTTCAAAGGAGCAATCCGAGCCTTGAGTGCTGTGATATGATCTTCGATGTCCCATGTCTCTGGTAGTGGAGCCTCGGTTAATTTAGCTCTCTCAGCTCGGGCGTCTCTCACAGCCCTGGCGGCTTGAAGCCGGATGCTGGTAAACTCTCCTACAAACAAATAAGCTAATACTGAGTTCAGCAAGAAGGAACACAAGCATATGTATCGGTTAAGGGCAGAAAGAAAAAAGGGATTCGGTGAACTTACGATCCATGTCATCATTAAGGCTAGCAAGTGCAGCAAGCCATTTCGCACTGGCCGCTTTGTGAGCACTCAGTTCTTCTTTAGCCGCTTTGACTTCGGCTTCAGATTCGGCTATGGTCGTTTGAATTTGCTGGTCCAGTTTGGCCCGCTTCTCAAGTCCGGCTTTGAAAGTATCCCGCTCCTTCTGGATAGTATCTTTTTCACGCTTCAGCGTATCCCGCTCTCCTTTAACCTTGTTCTTCACTTTTTCAACTCGGTCAAGCTCTCGCTGGAGCCGAGTCACTTCTGATTTTTCCTCGGATAAGGCGCGTTTGTGCTCTTCTTCTTTCTTGTCCATTTCAAGACAGAGCCCATCGAAGGAAGTTTGGAGCTTCTGGTGCTGATGGGCGAGCTGCTTAAAGAGCTTGCCGCGAGCGGTCATGGTTTCCTGAAAGAAAACAGGCAAACGGCGTCAGAAGAATCTCGGGGACTGGCCCGAGATTAACCGAATCAGTTGAAAAGGAGACTCGGGGACTGGAAGTCCCACGGTGTCCTCGGTTAAGGCAACATTCATCATAATTTTTTTTAGAGATTCAAGCCGAATGACTTTCTTACTCGGAGGAGTATCAGTCGTTCGACCCGAATCTCGGGGACTGGGTATAGTACTGTTTGATTATGTTGAAATAAAAGCAAGGTTCGGATAAATTTACCTCGAACACCCGGTTAGCTTCAGTGACCGAGGTCTGTACAGAGTGTAAGGATTGGAACATCCGACTAGGCCCAGCCGGGTGTGGCGCTGAAGTAGAGAAGCCTGTGGCAAAGTCAGCATCATTCCAAGCTTCAATGAATTGCTTGGCGGACTCGAGCTTATCGCTGCTCGGAGGGCGCGGATTCGACGCGGACTGGCCGAATCGAATCGCTGATGGGGCGGCAGAAACCTTCTTGCTAGCAACCACCTGCTTATCCGAGGTAGTCGGAGTTGTGCCAGAGGCACCCTGAGTCGGCTTGGGTTGCGGTGACGCACCAGAAGTCTGCTTCGGATGTGGCTCCTTGTGCTGCTTCTCGGAAACTTGCTGTTGCTGTTGCTGCTTCTGCTTCTTCTTCTTCTGCTGCTCTTGGTTCAGTGCAGTTTGAGCTGCAGGAGCAGGGCGGGAATCAGGCTTAGGCGAGGACGTAGCCGATGTCTTGGCCTTTTCCTTCTCCAGCTCCTTGAGAGGGCGTGGCCAACTTGAATCTCGGATTGGAGCCGAGGTTTCCTCACACTCCAAGTCGATAACCGGCTCTGAAATGGGAGTCGGCTGGGGAATATTGGTAGTGGTGACACGCGTTGGTGAGGTGGCAGTTCGGTCAGGAAATTGGGTTTCCATGGCCGTATCCAGTGGAGGGATAGGAGAAGAGATGGATGAATGAGTCTGCGCGGTGATGAGGACATCACTGCATAAAGTAAAGCAAACGGTTAACTCGGATAGATATGACTCGGTTAATAGAGGAAGAAAGCAAATAAAGTTCGCTCAATGTTACCCCTTGGTGGTGGGCATCGGTTTGACGCGATTTGGCTTGTCGCCGGACTTCTTCCTTCTTTTTGTCTGTGGGGCATCTGTTTCGGGCGCCTCAGCGCGTTTCCGAGAGGCCTCTCCAGTATCTTGTTTGGCTGGAACACAAGGAGGTGGTTTCCATGAAATCGGAATAGCGTCGATGGGTTCTAAGATGCAGCAATCTTCATCTTCCTCGTCGGAAAGGTGGTGAATGTCTGATTGCTTACCCTTGCGGACTGGCTTGGCACGGGGAATTGGCAAGTAGTCATCCGTATCCGGATCCTCTTCGCCCTCGCGCGGCGGGCTGAGATCCGGTGTCCATGCCTTGGTGGAAAGATCTCCGTCTTCAATAAGTTGACGATCAAACAGCTACAAAAAAGACAATGCGAATCCGGATCAGGCCAGGATTATTCGGATGAAGTAAGAGTGGATTCGGAAAGTGGTGAGCTAACCTGTGGAGGAAGTTTTTCCCGGTAGAATGGCTTTACACCCCACCGCCATTTATCCGACATCTCATTGGCAGCAATGGCGTTTACCCGTCTGAAGACGGAAGCTTTGTCAAGCTCGTGTTTGCTGATCCGGGTAGGATCTAGTGCGCCACGCATGTGGCATATCTTGTGGTCACGCCTTTGAAGAGGGCTGACTCGGCGAGAGATGAAGGTCCGGAGGAGGTCGTCAGAGACATACCCTTCTTCAAAAAATCCTCCAGAGTGGTATGCACTGTCTGAAGTTCAGCAATTGTTTCAGCCGGATTGTAACCGAAGTTCAGTTCGGCTGTGGGCGGCTCCATCCTGAACTCGGGCAGATTGAGGGCATCATGGCCCTCAGCACTCTTCACATAAAGGAAGGTCCTTTGCCACTTCTTGACCGTGTCTAGGCCAGTGACACGGGGAAAGGTGGATCCCTGCCTTGGCGTGATGCTAACCGAACCGCAAGCAGTCAGTTGTTTCGGCTTGGTACCTGGAATGGTATGCTTGCGGAGGTGGAAGTATTTGGCCCATATATCCACACTCGGCCAGAGGCCGAGATAGCCTTCGCAGAAGGAAGTGAAAGCTGATAAAGAGACGAAGGCGTTCGCCGGGAGATGGTGAAGTTGTAGTCCGAAAAAGTCCAGAAAGGCCCGAAAGAAGTCACTAGCAGGCAATCCGAACCCGCGCTCGAAATGCGCTATGAATACCACGCGCTCACCGGGTTCGGGGGCCGGCGCGAGTTCTTTTCCGGGTCTGCGGCATATAACTTGCGGCGTTATACGCCGGGTGGCTCGTAGCCATTCCAAATCATTCCGGGTAACATCAGATCCTTCCCATCTGCCAGGGGGAAGTTTGGCCATAACCGAATCAGTCCTGCAGCAAAAAGACGGATAACCGGGTCAGGAAATTCGGAATCCATGGAACCAAAGGAGAATCGGATAACATTAAAGCCGAATCGGATCTAAGGTGACTCGGCTAATCCTATCCCGGGTAGGGTTAACCGGGTCCGGTGGAGAAGGTGATGCGGTTGGAGATCGCAAACATCTTTCCGCGAGTTTCTAGGGTTGGGAAGATCTACAGCAGTAGTAAAAAAGAAAGAAAATCACAGGCAAAAACATGGTTGAACTGCTCCTACGGAGACAAGTCTATCTAGGCTAGTCTGATACAAAACTTGGACAGAAAGTTTGCAGAGTATGCTACGGCAGGGACATGGGCTTAGATACGCATCAATCTAGCAAGAACAGGCGTGTGTATTTCAAAAAGTATGAACTCGTCACGGTGGCTATGGCGAGAGGAGGAAGAACTTACAGTGCTAGTTCCTCGAAGGAGAGATTCGACGGAGAAACGGCGGAGATGGGCGCGAGGCGCGGCTCCGGTGATCTTGCTCTGGTACGCTGTGCGTCCCTGGCGCGGCAACCTTGAATGGCGAGGTCGCGGCGGCGTCGATGGAGCGGGTCAGTGGGAGTCGAGAGGAAGAAGACGGGGAAAAACCACCGCGCCCTCTTTATAGCCTCCAGCGGTAACTGCCCCCCACTACCGCGCGGTTACCGGAGCACGGTTAGATCCCTTGCGTCGCGGAACTCTGTGGCAGCTGCTGTGGCCGTGTATTTCAAGCACACGTGGTCACGCCGCAGAATTGGAAGCGGTGGAACGGATCCTATGTGCCGGTCAACGGAGAAAACGAGGAGACGTGGTCTTCTGGTCAAATACACTCAAGTACCCGGTGGATCCGGATAACGAGCTGACAACCCGGGTTATACGGCTTTGCACAGGCTTTTCCTGCCAAATGTCCCGGAAAATTCGGTGACAACTAGAAGTGATCCGGTTAGTGATGTTGGTTTTGAATCTGGAACGGCCCTTCAGCCGAGGCTGTAGGACCATACCAGCTTCGGGGACTACTGTCGGGGGGCTGCCCCCGGGTAGGGCAAAGATGGTGTGTTATGAACAGTTAAGGTCTAACCGGATCAAGATTAGCCGGGTCACTTGGGCCGGATCTCAAGGGGATTCGGTCAGTCCTTCTTCAAGCCAGAGTAAAAGGAAGGACCAAAGGGGATCCGGTGAGGCTTAACCGGATCCAAGGAGAAGAGCCGGCTAAATTATCCGGATCCGTCAGGAAGGACCCGGGTAGGTCGACTCGGATGTTGCACAGGGGCCAAGTAATGTCAGTAAAAGTCACGGGCACTGTAATGTTACTGACCGAGGCTCAGAAGACAGCAAGGTACAGCCACAGGTTTTCCGGGTCACAAGCCCCTAGGCGCTGACTCGGCCAATTCGGGAAAGGGGCAGTGGCTAGGCTACTGTGGTCTACACTGCCTTAAGCTCAAAGAGGAAAGATAAGCCTGTGGTGGACAGAGGGTGAGCTGGACTGAGTGACAGTGGCCAGTGTTTGTCCTGTTCTCCTTGTCCATGCCATTGTCTCTGCGGCCAGGGGCAAAAGGGTAATTCGGTTACTGTATATATGCGCCACCACCTTCCCCGGTGAAAAGGGATCGACGATTGTGAGCATCATTTCCCCCCAAGCTTCATCTTCTACCTGGAGCTCTCTCCATTGTTCATCATACAGCTCGAGGAGCGCTCTGTACTTGTAAACACTTGAGATATAAGAGAGTAGGCTAGAGCTGCAGTAGGGGTGTTACCTCCACAAGAGGGCCCCGAAGCAGGGTACATCGTGGTGTTCTTGGCTGTTCTTGGTTTGCTTTGTTCTTGTTGTTTCCTGCGAGGTTCTTGTTTGATCTTCATGCGTGCTTCATAAGCGCGCAAACCCTCCCCGGTTCCCCCAACGCCCAAGCGAGCCCACACTTAAGCCATACCCATGGCATCTGCCGTGACACCACCACGACATACTCAATGTAGGATAGCTTCCCCAATAATAGTGCACTATCTAGAAGTATGACTTGAATGTAAATGCACAAGGATGGGATCATTGCTTTTCGTAACACAAGAAAGCACAAAACAAATCTTGAGTAGAGCACGAAGGGTCCAAAAGATACAAGGAAAACAAAAAGAAGTTTGATAAAACAAGTTTTGGCAATAAAAGAAGGCAATTCAAAGCAAGCGTCAAAAATGAAGATGGTCTACAAATTCCACCACAATTATGAGTATCACTTGTCATGGACAAGGATTATATGGAGATACTTCTCGGTGGTATATAGGAAATATATTCAAGATCAACTTCACAATAAATAAGCATAAGGAAAAGGATAGGAAGTAAAAGCCATGCTTAGATAGATAGATATTCTCGATAGCTTCAATATTCACGCGATCATGCAAAGCAACTACAAAGAGTAGCTTGAAGCAATTGGTTTCCCAAAAAGATATATGAGAACATATTTGGGGAAAGCCATACCAAGAACTTCCATCACAAACAAGATCCAAAAGAGTAAGAGACTAAAATCAATTAAGCAAATATGAACCTTGTTTGAGCAACATGCCACATAGGAACAAGATAATTGACAATATCAATTTAGGTGGCAATACCTCATATGTTCACATTTTCTAGGCTTGTAATATGCACATAGCTTATTACTCCCCCCCAATGTGATAAACCATTTGTTTTAAACAAGAGGCAAACAAACCGACTAGAGATAATTAAAGGACATTAGAATTTGAATTTCTCATGAGCATGACATACCACATAAAGAATAGATAATATGGATATATCATCACTAAGTGGTGTTCCTCATGTACACACATTTTTAGGATTGTGAAGTGCACTAAGCATATCACTCTCCCAAAATGGAATAGTCCATTAATCTCTCAAAGAGAGCTAACAAGCTAAGATAGCAAATAAAAGCAATAAGGCTCAAACAAGTAAATGGTGTGCAAACCAACATACACATACTTGATTTCTCAAGATAAGTAAGTAGAGATCACAACACATACAAACACTAGCAAGGTACAAAACCAAACACATGCAAGGGTGCAAGCAACTTTTAATGTATAAATGAAATAAGCACAAGTTACCGCAAGGAGGAACATTGGATATAAGATAGAACAATATAACTCAAAAGACTTGGCTTGAGAGAATATAATTGATGAAGATCCCTTAATTCTTCATGATGTAGCCAAGTCTCCAATGCCCTCTAACAACACCTATTGATCAAGTTTTAGCTTGTTGGCCCCCAACCAAGTTGGGTCCTAAGAGGTTAGTCACAATAGGCTTGGCAACCCAAATGGTTCTTTTCTTGACACCACTTTGAGTACCAACATATTTGGCAAACACATTGCCAACCTTATCCTTCCGAAGAGAATAAACATCATCAATTATAATAGGGTTGGATGAGGTACCATTAGTGCATGAAGAAGCAAAGTGACCGTTCTCACGGCATAAGTAGCAACATTGGCTTCCTCCCTTCTTCTTAGTTGGAATCTCTATTTGAGGAGGGGTAGTTTGATTCTTCTTGCGAAGTGGCCGTTCTTCAACTTGAGTTTGATCTTGAGACCTCTTCCCTTATTGCTTCCCACTAAGAGGCTTCTTCTTCAAAGGGCAAGATCTAACATGGTGCCCTTCAACTTTGCACTTGAAGCAAACAATCTTAGCCGAATCTTTAACTTGTTTTTGGCCATTTTTCTTCTTGTTATACTTGGACTTGTTCTTGATATTGGAGTTGAATCCAAGTCCACTCTTGTCATTAGGGCGTCTTTGTACACTCAACATATTGTCAAGTGTAGAATCCTCAACATGACGCTTTTCTAAGTCTTTTTTCAAAGAAGTGACTTGGGCCTTGAGCTCTTTTAATTTCTCTACATGGTTAGTATCAACACAAACACTGGAGGAAATAGAGGCTTCGTTGTTAGAGCAACTAGACAATGAAAGTAATTCATCACAAGATTTAGCAATAGTATGAGACGAAGAATTACAAGGACTAGCACAAGGCAATATAGCATTGTTAGTAGAAGTTGTGCCTTTATCCACATGAGGCTCACAAGATGTTACCTTTGTAGTGATAGCCTCATGAGCTAACTTTAGCCTTGCATGGGATGCAAGAAGATCCTCATTAGAGCTAGAGAGCTTTTCATGACTTTCTTCCAATTTCCCATACTTGCTAGTTAACAAACCAAGTTGAGCCTTTAGCTCAACATTCTCCTTCAAAATAGATGCTTCACAAGGAGTGGAGTTAGTAGCACAAGTATCATTAATATTAGAAATGGAAGAAAACAACTTGGCAAACTCATCATTCAACCTAGCATTTTCCTCAATAATTTTAGCATGATTATAAGAGGAAGTAGAGGAGCTAGGTACATCAATTTTAGATAGTTGAGTTTGGAGTTGATCATGAGACTTGGTAAGGAGAGAGTGTTCACTTTACAAAGCCTTATGAGCTTTGTCAAGTCTCTCTACATCCTCTATTAGTCTAGCATTGCCAACACCAAATTCAATGTTTTCCTTTTTAAGCACTTTATACTTTGCAAGGGCATGATCTCTTTCCTTAATGATTTTAGCGATAATTAGATCATTTGTTTCATCAAGAGATTCAAGTTTCTCCTCAAGAGACACTCGATGCTCATGTTCTTCCTCAAGAGCATTTTCTAAGGATGCTTTTTCCATAGCATCCTCTCTTTCAATCCTTCCCTTTTCTTCAATTATATCCTTGCACTTAATAGCAAAAGTCAAAATTTCACACAAGTAAGAGCAAGCTTGACTACCTTTAGGGAGAGCACCGAATACCATCTCATTCTTCTCCTTTAAGGAGTCAATATCATTCTCTTTTAAACCATAATAATCCTCATCCTCATCATCCCAAGATGTAGTGGGTTCCAAAGGTGAAGATACCTTTGAATCACTAGCCATAAGGCAAAAGTGAGAAATGGACGATGATGATGAAGAATTTCTTGAAGCACCATTGAAGTCCATGTCTTGTTCCAACAAATGTTGGGTTTCCTCTACATTGTTAGTCATGCAAGTACTAGAGGATATGGAAGCATTATTTTCATGACAACAAGACATAGATAGCATATCATCATGAGATTTAGTTAAGCAACAATTACATGATATGCGAGGACTATCAACACTAGCATGTAAGACATTTGGAGTGCTAGAAGTGTTAAAGTCCAAAGATAGAATATTGCAATGAGATAGAGATGAAGTATAGTCAATAGTGGATTCACCATCAACAATGCAATTTCTATCACCACTCACCATGTCATTACCTTGTGACAAATCACATGTTGGTGAAGTGGAAGAATAAGTGAGCTCATCACAGCCGGAGGTGGAGGGACAACAATCATCCTAAATAATGTTGGACACTTCATATTTATCTTGAAGCTTCGTCCAAAGCTCATGAGCGTTCCGGAAAGGCATGATTGAAGCAAGAACTACATCGCTCAAAACACATATAAGGCCATTAGATACTTGAGTATCGAGATGAGAGTTTTCCTCATCCTCTAAAGATAATTCTTGGGAATCCTTTGGAGGAGAAAAACCCACATCTACAATACTCATTATATAATTTGGACCCATGGCCCTAAAAAGATTAAGCATGCGAATTTTCCATGCATCACAATTAGTGCCATCAAATTTAAAAGTGGGATTGTGCTCTAATTCTCTAAACGACATCTTTACTCTCTAGGCGGTAAAGCCCAGGCTCTGATACCAATTGAAAGGACAAGGATGTCGCCTAGAGGGGGGGGGGATGAATAGGTGATTTAAAACTTTTCGGTTTAGGCTTGATAAATGCGGAATAAAACTAGGTGTTTTAATTTAACAAGCATACAACCTAAATAAATTAGGTTCACCTATGCGCACCAACAACTTATGCTAAGCAAGACAAGTAACAAGGTGATAGCAAGATATAGACTTCAAGCACGAAGGCTATCACAATGTAAATTGCATAAGTAAAGAGCTCGGGTATAGAAATAACCGAGGCACGCGGAGGCAATGATGTATTCCCGAGTTCCTGCTTTTGAGGGGAGTACGTCTCGTTGAAGGGGTGTGAGTTTCAAACTCAAGACGCCACAAATGGTCTCACCCTATTCTCCGATGAACCTTGCCCAAAAGCGCGGTTCACCTTTCACTATTGATTTCCTTTTGGGCGGAAATCGAGTCCCTTACAACGATCTTGAGGCACAACCCACAAAACGATTGGGAGCTCCCAAGTGACCACAAAAGGTCCCAACTAGCCACAAAAGTCCTTGACCACAAAAGGTCACAAGAACACCGTCTAGGGTCCAACGACCCAAGAGTAACAAGCTCACGAACTTTTACTTCCTCGAATCCTCGTGGAGAGAGCAAACCAATGCAAAAAAATGCAATGGCAAGAACACAAGAAGTGCTCAACTCCTTCACTCCCAAATCCAACCAAAAGCAACTAATGCTTATGGGGGAGAAGAGAGGAAGAACTAAGAAGAGAACCACACAAGAATTCCAAGATCAAGATCTACTAGGTTCCCCTCACTTAGAGGAGAGATGGATTGGTGGAATTGTAGATCTATATCTCCTCTCACTTTTCCCTCAAAGATATGCAAGAATCATGGGAGGGATTGAGAGGGGGCAAGCTTTTCCAAGGTCAACAATGGAGGAGAGAGAGGGGAAAAATGAGCTGCTCCCTTTGGGGAAGAAGGGGGCCTTATATAGGTCCCCAAGAAAAAGAGTCGTTGCAGGAAAACTGGGACCGGATATTCCGGTTCAAGTTTGGACCGGAACTTCCAGCCCAGATGAAATCAGTACTGGTGGTCACCGGATATTTCCTACCGGATATTTCCACGGACCGAAATATCCGGTTTTCTGAAAACTGACAGAAACAACAAAACGAAAACTGCAATATTTTTTTCATCCGGACTCCGATTTCGATGATCTTGGGCTCGTTGGAATCGCAACGAAGAGCTCTTCAAGATCATGCAGAGAAACATCATAGTCCATCATGTGAGGAGGAAACCACAAGATGAGAGTTTTACCTCTCTTAGGAAAGACAAACCGGTAAAACCTCCAATATCAAAAACGAAACAAGATATACATATGAAATCTGTTTTTGATGAACTAGAGCTTGGTATGGAGATGAACACAAGCTCTAAATTCTCACAAGGATAAAAGCCAAATAAAAACCAAGAAAGATGATATGCCAATTATACAAAGGTTTGAGCTATCCACAAAGATGCGATCAAGTTACTCACTTGAGAGCCCCTCTTGATAGTACGGTATCTATCCTATAACCCGGTCTCTGAACTAACAACATGAGACCGGTAAAATAGAAACCCTATCAAGATCATACCTTTGCCTTGCGCATTCCACTTGAGTTAGATGATGATGATCTTGACTCTCTCAAGTTGGAACATCTTTCTTGATCATGCTTGCTAGCACATGCTTGATGAAGACTTCTCCAAATACTCCCCCATACCCCATTATGGGAGAGTCTCGTTTAGCTCCGTCTTCATGTATCCATTGCAAGTTTCAATCAAATGATATCTTCCGAGATGGATCATATTGAACTTGCACTTCATCTTCTTCTCTTGACATATATGATGGCTTGGAGATAAACATGAATGTTCCCTCAATTTTCTTTTCCAAGCCATACATTACCATGTAAGCTTCTAGAGTCCAACACATGAACTCATTTCTTTTCCTATGGACAAGATCTACAAGGATATCTCAATGCAAACATTAGTCCATAAGGATTGTCATTAATTATCAAAACCACACATGGGGGCAACATGCACTTTCAACATCGCGAGATTCCCGCAACCCGCGGCGCGCGCGCCCGCGCGTCGTGGCGAGGCAGGTGGAGAAGGAGGAGCGCGGGGACTCTCTCCTATTCTCATGCTCGTACTAGTGCTAGAGTAGCTCACCTTATAAAGTGGTGCAACTCACTCTAAACTAGCAATGTGGGACTAAACATTTGTCACACCTCTTGCCATGTATGAATGGGCCACATGGGCCTCTAGAATTTTCCGGAATTATGGAAATACAAAAATGGGCTGGGCAATTTAGGCCAGAATTCCAGCAAGGATAGTGATAGGAGACTATCTACCTTGGTTCAAACATCGCTTGTTGGGTTTAAGGTTCATTTCTACAACTAACTATATCCTAGATATAACGAGCTAAAGGACACAAGAAACATCGATGGTCAATAGATTCATTTCCCCACTGAAAAGACGGGACAATTCATATAAACCCCCTCTACGCGTAACAATGTCTTTTGTAGGAATAGTGTTCTTAAGACCCAGCCAAAGAAAGGCACACCAATGTAACTTTTCAAAGCAATGTAGAAAGATCTCTAACACTGCATTCACCTGATTTGTTTTAGAATCCAGACATGTTTCATAATTAGAATTTGTTCTGGGCCAATGCCTTCACAAAATTTGTGGAACTCAACTATATTGGACTCTTCATTCGACAACTAAAGCACTTTTGAAACTAAGACCTGGGAATCCAATGCTGAAAAAGTAACGAACAAGAAGAATTTACTCGAAGCATGCAAATAGTAACATGCTGAAATATCGAGTTGCATCCCCCTCCCGTTTCATCCCCCAGGGCCACACCGGGGCGAACCCTAGTGCGCCACCACAAAGCTCGACCCTGGCCGCCCCCTGCCGCCGGCAAGGACCGTGGCGGCGGGCTCGACAAAGGTGCCGGGGCTTGGTGGTTCGCGGCGGAGGCTCGGCTGGGGCGGCGTCAGTGGAGTTCACATGCGGGCGGCGGCCCCAGTTGTACGGCGGAGTCTGCCTCCGCTTCTTCGTTCACGCGGGAGGAGCTCCCGTCCTTGGTTGTGGGTGGAGGCGGCAGACCGTGGATCTGGGATCCTGCCCAGATCCGTTGCCGACTCGGTTTCGGCCGTCGGCGGCTCGGTGGGAGCATAAAGCTACTAGGGCTGGCGCATGGTGGTGTGGTGGTGGAGGTAGTAAGGGCGTCCCTCTGCCTTGAGGGCCGACGCTGCTGGTGCTGGTCACGGAGGTGGTTGCGGTGCTCCATTGAAGATGGTGGTGGCATGACCTATTGGAAGAGGGAATCTCGGGTGGACCAGTTGACCGGTGGGGTGAGAGCGAGAGTGCCGAGCGAAGGCTCGCTCCTGCCTTGGCCGGAGACGGCAGCGACGGCCCCTGTGGGTGTCGCCTCCTTCATGAAGGCATTTTCGTGGTACTACGCTCGCCTAGACCGTGTCCATACTCTAGGGGAAACCCTCGATTCGGGTACTCCCGATAGGACGATGTTTGCGGCTTGTCGTCATGTCTCTCCTAGGGGCATGGTTCATGGAGATTGACCCAGCTGAAGGGACCAGTGGGGAGTAGGCAGTGGTGTCGATGGTGGTGTTGGTGCTCTCTCTCCGTGATCACGACACTCGAGCTTCTACGGAAGGGCTGGAGTTGCTCCTCTGAAGACGGCTAACGGCCCGGGCTAGTGCCGGGATGCCTCCCGTGTGTCGACTCGGCGGCGTGATGCCCTTCGATTACGCCGTTGGCTGTTGTGTAAGGCCTCGGCGGCGCATGGCCCTTCGTCTGGGTGTGGACTCGGAGATATGTTGCCCTTCGACTGCTCCAACACCATCGTGGCTAATCTCGGCTGACTGAAGCTTTTCGTCGACGACGGTGAAGCTCCTTGCGCGCTAGCATCCAACGTTAATCGGAATACGATGAGTGTTGAAGACCCTTCCTACGGGGTTGTTGTTGTGTGTCATGTTCTTCTTCCTGTTGATGTTCTAGCTTAGCTTTTCTTTCTTGTGGCTGTCTGTAACTTCGCTGACATTTGGCTGGGTTTCCTCTTAACGAAAATGGAGCAGTGCGTGCTGCCTTCCATTAAAAAAAGAAGGGTTTACACGAAATTTCCTTTCATCTGAACTTATTTTTGGTTTAATTTAGCTTCAAGCTCGTTTATCCCTTTTATGATACACGTACCCGCGCGCAGATATTTCGTTGATTCTATACTCCGTTCATCTTCGTGGGATACTTTAGTTTTGTGAAGTAGATCTCGTGCGCCTGAACATTCTTCGCAGATAGCTTGGATATTCTTCAACCAGACGCACCGGATGGTGGATGCTGATTGTATGAAAAACGAGACGCGTTTATAAGTACGTGCCACTTTGTGGATGATTTAGCAAAGTATCAGAACTACGTACTCCCTCCGTTACTAAATATAAGATGTTTTAGCTTTAGTCCACATTCACATGTATCTAGATGTATGTTGAATATTTTAATATGTATGTACACTCATTTGAGTTTACACCTAGCTAACATGTGAGCTAGCTAGAACAACTTATATTGTAGAACAACGGAGGGAGTACTATACTACGACGACTTTGGAAATGGCATGTCTGATGTCAACCTAGCACCAATACCCAACGGCTAGCTGGCGTCTTTTGGCATCGAAGGAAACATGCCCAACCCATTCTCCGACTATCCGAAATTACCAAACTGATAATTAGTTTCCATTTCCCGTTAGTCCATCAATTACAAGGTTTTACTTGTGGTTACTTGTGGCATAAGCTACTTACTTAGAGCATCTCCAAAGGTGCCCTAAAATAGCAGGCAAAAAACAGGGTGATGTAAATTATATATCACCAAAACCGTGTTTTTTAGGGCACCGCGAACGATCAACTCCAGCAGGTGATGTAAAATAGTGTTGTTTTTTTTCCTTTTTTCACCCTTCTCATTTTTTCCCCAACGTGCACGAGGCCGTCGGCCGCCGACCATCCCCTCCTCCCCCGGTCGTTCCCCGCGTGCAGCCTGAGCTAGGCAGCGCTGGGCGCCTCTTCCTGGCCGCCGACCATCCCCTCCTCCCCCTGCGTGTGGCCTGCGCCGCCGCCAGATCTCCGCGACGATGACGACGGAGCGCGGCGGGCCGTACAGCCTGGATGAATCGCGGCGGCGACGGAAGGGGGGCTCCGGGGCGGCGGACGGTCGGCGAATCGGTGAACGGGAGACCGGCGAATCGGCGGACGGACGGCGAGGTTGGGGCTGGATCCCGGCGGTGGTGGCGCCAACGCGAAGGTCGGGCGAGGTCGCGGGGGTGGAGCGGCGGTCCGGCGAGGTCGCAGCGGTCCGGTGGGGCCGTGGCGGTGGCGAGGAAGCGGCGGCGGCGCCGACAGCGAGGGCGCAGCCACGATTCAGCCGCGAGCGGGAAGTTTCCCCATGGCGGTTGAGACGCGCGCCAGTCTGCATGCGTTTTACATCACCACTTGTACATCAAGGGCTGCTGTTGGAGACCACTTTTTGGCCCTTGGTGATGCAAAAGCTGTTATTTATTGGTTTGTATCGAGATGCTCTTAATTGTCTGTTTCCTATAGTCCATAATACGTGTTTTACTCCCAAAATAAAGTAAAGTCATGGCACAAGATCAATACAAAAATCTTAGGAAAACGCTATCTTACAACCGGCTGTAGAGTAGCTACAGCCGGTTGCGATGCGCAAGTCCCGCGACTACGTGGCGCACTCCACGCGGAGAAAAAATTTGAGCGTTCCCAACATGCGCTGCCTTGCATTCCCACGTACTAGGCAACTCGGCGCGGCGGCACGCCGCACTCTTTTTGTTAACTCATCTGCCGTGGGTAAAGATCAGCAACCGGAAATTATCGTTGAGAAGGTCGAGAAATTCACGTCGAATTTACTGTGGGAAGATGTCAAAAAAATTCCCTATTTGTAATTGCAGTATATATTTTTTCTTTTCCAAATTGCATATCAAATGTATGAGTCCATTTGGCAATGTAGTTAATCTACACTCATGAGTATCATGTTTAGATGAACTAAATTTTTTCGCATTTTAAATAAGTAGGAATTTGTGTAAAATCACAAATCTTTCCGTACTTGTATATGTAGGCCAAAAAGTTACAAAATTTGAAGGAAATATGTGGGGAGTTTCTTAATAATAGTAAAACAATTTAGTTAGCATAACATTTATGCATCAATTTGGCAATGTAGTTAATTTGGCCATCATGTCTAAGAAAACAATTATTGGTGTAAATAATTCAGGTAACTTTTACCCAAAAATAGAAACAAATTTATGTAAGTTGGGAAGATAATGCGGAGTGCCGTTGCGTCCGTTGTGATTCGAAATGTTGAAATCCGTCGGAATTTGTCGTCTAGGGTATCTCCAAATATTTAGTAAATTTAAGTGGTTAGAAATGTTTGTATTTTGGCATGAATATTTTGGTTAGAAAATACACCGCGCCCGTGTGGTTGTTAGCTCTGTTCGTCAGCGTGAATACGCCGCGCCCGTGTGGTTGTTAGCTCTGTTCGTCGGCATGAATACGCAGCAAGAATGGAGGGCTTAATGTATTTTTTAACTTAGCGCGGAATACGCCGCGCCCGTTTGGTTGTTAGCTCTGTTCGTCAGCGTGAAAATGTTTAGTGGATCAAACTGTTGTTAGAAGAAGAAATTCTGTTTTGTAAAAAAATCAAATTTGAAAATGTCCACATTCAAAAGTTGTGCAGATTTTAAAATTGTTGAAATTCAAAAAAAGTTTACATTTAAAAATTATTCGGATTTTAGAAATTGTTGTTCAAATTCGGCAGTAATTCAGATGTGAATTACTTTCACATTTATAAAATTCTCAGATTTGGAAGACATTCAAAATTTCAAAATATTTAAATTTAAAATTTGATCATATGCCATAAACAGACATCTTATTTTTGTGATCATTTTGATATTTTTTTTATTTTCCCGATGGGTAGATTCCATGTTATTGATTTTACAACATTTATTATATTTTTTGGAAATTGTCTTGGAAAAACGGCCCACCTGTCAGGATTTTAGCATTTTCTGTAATTATTTAAAAAAAAAAAAGAACTGACAGGGGGCCCCACGCTGACGTCGTGTTGACGTCAGCTAGGGATGAAAACGATACAGAATATTTCCGACTTTTCCGCGGAAAAAAAACGGAAAATAGAAATACGGAAATGGAATTTTGCAAAACGGAAACGGAAACTTTATGCGGAAACGGAAACGGAAATGGAACAGCGTATTCCGGCGGAACGACTGTCCGGTAATACGGAACGTTCCGTTTTTTGTTACACGGTCATTTCCAAATCCAATAGGCACAGAATTCTGGTGACAAAATTTAGGCACAACCGAAGAGAAGAATAAAAATGAAAAGAATCTGAAGCTACCACGCTTTATGACCTATGTATTCGCATATCATCTCTCTCTTGTCGGTCTCAGTTCTCCATTTGGACGTTATACTAGGGATAGGGATGGTGATATATATTTTTAATGTTGCACACCATATTATATAATCAGGATATCTCCTTATAATTTTATTGCATCTTAAAAACTTGACAAGTTTATTGATTTGCTTGGATTTTCCTTAATTATTTAAGGCGTCTCTCGGTTCCGGTAAATATCTGCTTTGTGTTCCGTCTCTGTACCGTATTCGGTTTGTATCTGTTTCCGACAATATTTGTTTCCGAGGTTTCTGTATTTCGTGCAGCCCAGCACGCGATACTCGCCGGAGATGGAGAGGAGACGACGGCGAAGCTCCGTGCGTGCTTCGATCTGACGGGGGAGGAGCGGAGAGGCGGCGTGCTGCATCGGCGGCGGCTGTGACCTCGACGCCGCGTGGGAGAGAGAAAGGGGGGATGTGCGGACGGTTTTGCAGTTAGGTCCCCGTTATTTTCGGTAATTGCGAATAAGTCCGTCGTACCGTGGAGTTGTGGATTGCGGGATAATTTCTTGATTTGCGAAGGTTTGTTTTGCAAAGTGGCGCGGTGACCGGTTGGAATCGGGGTGACCGGCTGGTGACCGGGCGACGTGGCGCAACGTGATTGGCTAAAAGTCGGTTGCTACAGTTTCGCGTTTTCTGGGGGGCGACGTGGCCGCATCTGGGACATCCGTTGCGACGATCGGACGGTCAGCAGTAGTTGCGCGACGTGGACAGCGGGACTGGCGCAGGACTCTCCAACTTTTATATATAGTACTATATTATGCAGGTAGCAATAGGCGTATGTGTTCTATGCAAAACCGGTATTTATTTGCACCAAGGACACATGATGTCCCATATAATATACTATAGGCAACTTGGCGCGGCGACACGCCGCACTCGTGTGATTATTAATTATGTTTATTTTCATAAATATAAATAGTGAAACAAACTGTTATTAGGAGAGGAAATATTAGATGGGTGACCATGGAGTTTATTTTGTTGTTGGCAGTCAAAGAAACAATATGTTGATTGAAATAAGTTAGTGTCAATAAGTTGAGGGAATCCATTGTAGGAGAACATTATATGAAGCAGGGAAAATCTCTGATCTCAAATAATTATACAAAGTAGTATAGCTAGATAATTATACATTAAACAGTGACGGCATGGCAACAAATTGCTTAAATGCCGTGTGGGTACGGTTTAGTTACACATGGTTTCATAAGAACTTATCAAGGGTAGGTAGTCTTAGATACCTACTACATACAATACCATTTAGATAATTTGCTATAATAAAGAACAGCGGAAACCAGTTACTTTTGTCTTTTGTTTCCAGACATTTTTCGGAGCTAGAGGTAGTACGACAACACTTCACTAATTTCTGCAATTAAGTAAATAGAAGGGGTTGGAATGCTTATAAACACCAATTTATAAGTAGTGATCGTCTCGGATATTTACCTATCAAAAACAACTTTTCTATTGACGCGGTCTCCCTTTTTGCGTCCGGTGCTGTGATTCAGTAAAACAAAATCATTATTATAGAGTGATATTTTTCAAACACGGTAATCACTCGGAGGATATACCTTTGCTTTTTTGATCTAGTAGTTGCTGAGGGTCCAAATTTCCTCTTTTTGCCGTGTACTTCAGAGGGAGAAATCTGTAAAATAAAAGTGTTCAAATGTGATAACTAAATTATCCAGCAACATAGGCAAGAGCTAATTATTAATCGACAGAATTGGCTGTCTCAACACTATCAGATAGCATTCTAATATAGTACATTGTTAAATCAAAATCATGTCCTCCAGATCATTGACTTTATCTACATATGTTGATCTGTCGCACGTGGCGTGATCAAACATGTTTCTTTTTTCTACACAGTTTTCTACATATATCAGCAATAAACATTACACACATCGACAGTACGTAAAATAAAAACATATGTCATGGTTCTGAGGAGGGAAGCTTACCATCAATGTCGATCAACCTGACAGATCCCACAACACCAGAAGGAAACAATATTGATATCCATACAGGCGAAAACATCATTTGATGGGGGGAAAGTAGCCGGAAAGAATACTTACGATTAGTTACTTCTTCGATCTCCGAGGCAGTTATGTCGATGGCTGTCTTGACAGGTGTGTATTCTGCAACAATGTTAGGTTCAGGAAGGCGATACATATTTGAAGAATGTTCATCAAGATGGATAGTTCTTTGC